>BROG01000717.1:152500-366382 GCA_030159075.1 Atrina japonica | reverse complement strand
CCCCCAATCTTTATCTCCATCCCAATTTTTTTACTCCATTTTTTTCGAAAGCATACTAAATTATAAACATACCACGCATCATTGTTGGTTAGACCCAAATCTTTTATTTTAGAAAGAGGTAATTCTGAAAAAAATCTTTAACCTCAATTCATAAGGTAAATTTCTATATAATAAATTTGCCACCATCAATCTTTTTTTATTATATAAGATATTTTTTTCTTAAAATCATTTTTTCTTAAATATTTTTTTAAGAAATAATATTGATCTCGTATTTATCTCGCCATATTTTACCGTTGAAATATGTAATAATTGGGACTGAACGATCAATAAAATTTGACGTTTTATAGTTCGATGGAAACTCAAACTCTTCATTTATGTGAATATCTCTTAATTTTTTCACGTTTTGGATTACGTCTTATCTGCCCTAATTTAGCGTGTGGCTCGTGTGGTTTCTTTGTTTCTTCTTTTTCTTTTGATAATAGTATTGTTGATTCAGGAAGTAATCCTTTTTCTTTTACGACTTCAAGTAATTGAGCTCTGTTATAATTAATATATATATATATATATATATATATATATATATAATATATATATATATATATATATATATATATAATATATATACATGTTTATAGATTCTTTAATTTATTTTTCAAAAATTTTACCTCAGGTTCTTTTCCTATCCTTTGAAAGTCTACCAATCCTTAAGCTTGTATAAAATTTTAGTACTCCATCATCTATATACCTATCTAAATCATTTTGAGCGTATTCTAATAACAACCAAATTCTATGAATATAAACGTAAATAACATGTGATATATTATTGTTAAAAAAAATCCAAAAACCAATCGAGAATGGTAGAAATTGTATATTTAGAAGTAATGGAGGATATTATATCTAGTAATTTGTAAGTATGAAGAGCATGAAAAGAGAAACACAAAAACTTTTCTTTAAAAACTCTTTTTCCTGTATATTTTATATAAAAAATCGCTGTTATATCAGCAAATACACATTCCGGATCTTCACGGGGGTCAATAGTAGATTTAGATTTAAACATATTCTATTGTTTCTAAACAAATGGATTGGACACAAGTTATAACAACTTATTAAAGTCCTTTCCGTTACATACAACATAATACATTTTAACATGTCACGTAACGATGATTTCAAAAACAACAGGATTTATATTTGTTTCAAAATTAAACAAGAAAAGAACAGAAATTAATTTACAAAAGAAAGAACGAATATGCGGGAAATGGAGAACTATTTTTTATATAAAGCTAACTTATTAAACTAACATCAAACTGACATATCAGGCCTGTATACACTAAACTGCATTTGAAACACGTTCTTCTTATCAAAAAGTCTTGAAAGTACACAAACCGGAAAATCTTTCTTCTGTTAACAATCCTATGCATTCTTGAAATCCAATCCTGAAAAAACACTCGCAATCATTACAGGCCCGATATTACTTATCATTTAAAAAAAGAAGACGATTCACAGTTTGATTGACATATAAGACCATCAAATGAAATGCAAAAACCAAAAATTACAGATAACTTTTTTTAAAAAGGTATACAAATAGGCCATTGAATCCTCAAGAAAATCGTTTAGTGGAATTAATATATTTCTGAACGCTTGTACAAAGTTTTTTATTTAAATGTTCATTAAGACTGGGGTCACCATATTTTATTGTTTCAACAGATATATCACTGTACCAATACAATTCAGTTAACAATGCAATACGCTTATCATAATATTTAGGCAATGAAAGAAAAAATGGTTTATCGTCTTCAGACGCGAAGCCGCCAATCACAAGATGGATCATCAATCAAATGGGCACAAGAATAGATCATAATTTTAGGGGACTTGCGCGGTTTCGGAGTTTACAATGTAAAATGTTTGCTTTTCGGGGCCCAATAACTTAAGTAGGTATTTGTTTTGTATAGTTTGAAGAAGAATAAATACTGTTCCGCAGTGATTTCTTAAAATTGTTTTTCATTTACAATGTTTTTTCTTGATTGCGATAAATTGTTTCCAAAGGTTTGTTGTAATGTGTATAAATGACTGATTTGTTATTGAAGGCGAATAAAGGCAGTCGATAATCGTTATAGTTTCTAAAATTATAATTGGGGTCGACATTGATTTGTAAAAGATCATTCAAATAAGATGGTGCCCTATGGTTGTGAATATCGAAAAATAAACTAGGTTTTTCGGAATCCTTCCTTCTTTCTTTTAGCTATGCTCCATCCTAACTCCCTATATAAAAATTCTGTTTTAGTAAAAATTGGCAAACCAGTAATTATTCGAGCTGCTTCTAGTTGAATGTTTTCTAATTTTGATTGACAAGTCACACCACAGTTATCCCAAACTTTAAAGGTCTTATGTAAATCAAATAGATTTTTTCCAAATTTTTTCTTGATAACAGAAATTTCGATTTCCTCAATGTAGAAATGTATTTAGAAACATTTTTTAATAAGTAATTTATATGTAAAGTCCATTTAGCATCGTTGTTAAAATATTAAACCAATATGTTTGTGACTATCGACAATAGGTATCAATACATTATTGAAAACAAAGTTAGGTATAAATGGTATTTGTCTATTAGTGACTAACATTATATCGGTTTTTTTCTGGGTTGAAAGACATTAACCATTTGCTCGACCATTGAAATAAATTCTCCAGATCATAATTTACTGAAAGTTCGATGTCCCTAATGTTTGGAGATGAAAATATCAAAGATGTATCGTCAGCATAAAGGTTACATACAGAATTTTACAGATGACGCAATATCATTTAATGTATAACTAGAAACAAAAGAGGACCAAGTATAGAACCCTGGGGAACTCCCGATTTGATCAAACGTTCTCTTGATATACTGTTTTTATGACTTAACACACAATGTTTTCTATTATCAAATAGTTTTCGATCCACGAAAAGAGTTTGCCGTTGATTCCATAACCTCTAAGTTTAGTTAAAAGTCCCTTGTGCCAAACACGGTCAAAAGCTTTTGAAAAATCACAAAAAACAAGGGCCGTGTATGATTTCTGTTCTAACGCTAAAAGAATTCTGTGGCATATATCGATGAGTTGGTGGGTTGTGGAAAATTTTGGTAAAAAACCTGATTGTAGATTGTATATCAAATTATTTGATGAAAGGTAATTGTATATATATTTATAAACAACTCTCTCAAATATTTTTTCCCACACAGCTTAGTAAAGATATTGGACGATAGTTCGAAACGGAAGAGCAATCCCCCTTTTTAAATAGTGGTATTACATCTGCAAGTTTCCAAATATGCAGGGAAAATACCTAAATGCAATGATTCGTTTAACAAAATTGAAAGTGGTTAAAAAAAATTTCGTTTGCTACTAATTTTTAGCATTCTGTGACTGATTTTCGTCTGGGCCTGTGGCTTTGTTTTCTTTTAAATTTTTAATAACATCAATTATATCTTGTAAATTGAAGTTTATTTCACTTAACGATTCGTTAGTTTTATTTTCAAAATAGGGAACTGTTTTGTTAGAATCATCAACATCGGAAAGTGATACAAAATAATCGTTTAATATTCGCTTTTGACAGAATTCATCATCAGTGATAGTACCATCTTCAGTGTTTATTAAGGGTGGTATTGAAGTAGATAACTTTTCTTTTATCAACATTTTCATTATCTTCCAGTACGTTTCGGGGATTTGCTGAATTTTTGTCAATGTAATTATCAATGTTTTCATAAAACTGTTATCTGGCATATATGTTCATGTTATTTATCTTATTTCTAATTTGCTTATATTTTTCAAATGAATTGGGATTTTTTATTTTTCAAGTATTTTTTCCTATATCGGTTTCGTTTTCTTATTTTGTTTTTTAAGTTCTTTATTTATCAAGGGTTTGTCTCTAGATTTTACTGTTATTTGTTTGGAAGGAATGTGTTTCTCAAAAATTTCATAGATCTTTTGTTAAAACTTTACACACTTGAGATTAAAGTTATCGAAAAGATTTAAATAGTGTTCCCAGTTTATATTTCTAAAGTCATTACGCAATGAATCAATATTTGCTTCCTTGTAAATCCAATACATTACGTTTATAATTTTTCTTTAAACAATTAAAATACTTTAAAAGAACATGGACTGCTTCGTGATCACTAACATCAGTTTGAACCGGAATGACTTCACTTAATACAATATCTATACAATCACTTATAATAAATGGGTCCAACAATTTTTGGGAAGTCTCAGTCACTCTTGCAGGTGAAGTAATAACATTTTTCAGGTTAAAATCTAACAAAATATCAGTAAAATCATTTCTGTTTATTGCTAACATATCTATGTTGACATCGCCTGTAATTAAAATGTTATTAGTCAAGTTTAAAGCCTTTTCAAGTAAATGTCTAAATCTGGTCCAAATACCAGTTGAATTTATATGCCAACTGAGGTCTATATAATAGACATAAAATACATTTTACATTGTTTATTTGAATCTGAAAACCACATTATTTCATCTTCATCGAACTCTAGTTGGGTAATACGTGAAATATTAATCTTATTTGATGAATATACCAACAAACCACCATCAAACATATTACGATCTTTGCTAAAGATGTTTTCGAAATTTTCCAATCTTATATGAATGTCGGGTATAGATGGATCAAGATGTGTTTCGGTTAGACAAAGAATATCTACTTCATCAGTGAAAGATTCTAGAAAAGATAATTTATTTCTTACGCTTCTTATATTTAAATGCATAATACTGAGACAATTTTGTGTAACACAGGAGCTATTTGAACTAAAGGAAGAGTTAGTTAGTGGATACTGGACCTGGATTTGGATGAATGTCACCCACATATCAGTAACATTATCATCAAAATAATTAAAATATTACTATTAGCGTTCAATGACTGCAATATCAGGAGGTACTTTAAACAGATATAAGTAATTAATGTCAAGGAAAATATATGAAAAGCAGTAGATTTTTCATTTTTACACGAGTATACATATTTGGCTTTGCCCGTTATTGAACCATGAATCTTTCCATAAAAGTAACCGATAGCACATCTCCAAGTTACAATATCACAAAACATTAAACATTATGGTATTTTGAATGGAAAATATCTGCAATATGACTATCGGTTACCTCATGGAATGTGACTTCAGTCAATAATAAATTGACCGACTTTTGTTGGTCGATTGAGCCGCAAATTGGTTTTAGATTCCGCACAAAAAGAAAAGAAGATGAAAGGGTTGTGAAAGTCTCAAGTGAGAATAACAATATGAAAAACAAGAACATAAAGTTTCCATGGCTATATACACTATAAACAAGACATTTATCAAATTGATGAATGCTATGTAGTGACCGTAATGATTGTTGATCGAGGAGTTACTGTAGAAAATATGATACACTTTAAAACATGTCAAGCATCTATTTAACGATTATTAAAGTTACATATTACTTTTATATCTTCTACTGATTTAAAATGGTTTAGAATGAAAATATATTTATATATTAATCAAAAGGCGTTGTGGAATGAAAATATATTAGTATAATAATCAAAAGGCGTTTTGAAATGAAATACATATACTGTTCGTATAATTTTAAGTTAATTTCTTCATATTAGAAGGCTAATTATTAAAGCATGAAATTTAGTGTGGTAATTACGCTATGAAAATGCACAATGTAAAAGCACTTTGCTCGTTATGACTACATAACCTTACAGCTAATGATTCATGGTTTCCAACCATTAGGTAACATACAGATAAAATTTATCCAGAAAAGCTATGTAGATGTAGCATTAACAGTGAGCTGTTCATACATTGAGAAAAAATTGCGATTTACATGAGTGAATATTCTATAAACGATTTACACAGAGTAACTACTATAAACTCTCACATTGATTGTAAAGGCTAAGTAAGAGTCACAGTGATATAATTAACTATATAACGGTCATCTACACGGTGTAATTAATAAATAACACATAAACGATTCATAGATTCCCAGATAGCAAGGCGCCAATGGCCCATCATCGGTTTACTGATGGCACTGTTGGTTAACTGGTGGCAATGGCGTACCAATGCTGGGCCAAAACTGGCCCTGTGACAGGTTGCCAACTGTTGGTAACACCTTTGGCCCAGCATCGGGCCTTACTTTCCATGTAAAGGTCAGTCTGAAATCGACACTTGACACCAATTTTTATGACAAAGAAACTGGCGTTCATGTAAACTCGTCGTTACGTATCAGTAAGAAAACAATAAATTTTTCATTAAATCGGAAATATGCTATCTATTTTCACACATGACATACAAATTTGGACATCAGTGACGATAATTAGTCTAAAACCGACAAGATGTACTCAAGGGGATGCGATTGTGTCAATTAAATAGAGAGCTCATATCTACGAGAAATCGCCATGATGCAGGCTGTTCATGTCTACAAATATTTCCCCTTTTACGGCCATTTATACTTCCAAAGCAATGCAGACCCATTGAAACAAGGGAAATTTGTTAAATAATGTTCCAGATAAAAAATATTTATAGGAAAAAGCAACCACCACTGATTGCTTGCTTGTGGGGGGAGGTGAAATATTTGGGGTTAATGGATTTCACAGGTACTTAAGAGGCAGGAAAATAAAAAACACAGGACTTTCTGTGACAACACATGACAAATAATTTTCACAGATGGTGAAAATACATATAAAAATTCCAAAAATATTACACTGAACAGCTGTATGTAAAAATTTCATATAACAGTAAATAAAGAGAAATTTGCATAAAATGTTTGATCTAGTTGGTATTTTATAAGTAATTTTTCCTTTTTATTTTATTTATTTTTTTAACTGGATTGGAAATAATACATTACTAGAAAAGATACAAACTTATTGCAAACTGGCAGAAAATTTTGCAAGCAATTTTAAAGAATTTAATATCAATGACCCAAAATTGCAAAATTATTCTATCTGCTATGTAGAAAAGTAAACTTATGTTTCATGGAATCCAAGAGAATATATAGAAGACTTTATAGATTTAAAAAAAGGGGGGTGCTCTTTTGACAGCTACATGTACTGCGACGTATATACATTTCTGCTCTTTTTCTCAGTTGATAATGGGATAAGTCCTGATATGGACACTATTCGTCTATAGAAAGCAAACAGTGACTGCACCTGATAAACGCCATGGGCATCGCGGCTACGCTCCTGGTCATTAATGTTGAATGAAAATGACTGCAAAATCATGAAATGTACCTATTTCTATGTGAATATTCAAACCATATCAGCATTTTAACGACTTCAATAAAAGATGTATTTGTATAGATCTGTGAATTTAGAATAAATGTCGATAATGCACATTTTGAATCTTAATTTCTGCTGAAATTTCGAAAGAAAACACGAATTCGGGTGTTGATTTTGAACGTCAAAATAGTGGATCACCATTGAGAATGCTGGGAAAATGATGCAATCATGGAATTCCATACTAATTTTAGATGTTATTTTTAACAGTAACAATTTGATTGGTCAAAGGGGATGCGATTGTGTCAGTTAAATATAGAGCTGGAGTCTACGCGCCATATTTTTAGATAGCTAGAAATAGAAAATGGGTCGCCTAGAAAACGAACTACAAACCTTTAATGTTTGCTTAAGAAAATGGCTGAATGATTCAGTCATTATCTAAAATCAATATTCTAATAACAAACAGTGAAAATAGATCGCAACCGTGTCTTATAAATGATTACAGGCGAGAATTCTAGAGGGCATCGAAACAGACAATTTTGTTGACAAAATTTATAGCGCCCTCTATACGTCATTTTTAAGGTTGTCTGCCCCTGACGCGGGAAATCGACATTGCATTGGTTGATTGATCGATTCGGGCTGTGGCTTTCCCGACTGGTAATAATATCTCTCTTTTCAAAGTAGCAGACGTATAATCATTACATTCTACACATAAGACATCTGGAATTTATTATTTATTATCCTGTGCAAAGCCAGCTACTGATAATCCAAGACATCCAGCTGTGTTTTTTATCAAATAGAGGAAGTGTTGTATCATATTTCGTTTTCTCTTCCCGCTCACTTTGCAAAGAATAGTGTAGATATCAGTCGTACATACAGTAACACAGATCATAAAAGACAATGTAAGTATAATATATTTATTTTCATATATTATATGTCTCTAAGTGCTGCTGATGAAGAATTTATTCCCGAAATGGCCATACACAGCTCATTAGAATTTATTGCAGTTGGGGTTAACATATGTTTATGGTCTCTTGATCATTTACTCTGTATCCTTTCGTAAAATATGATCTATGAATAAAATGGAAGGTTACGGAGTAAATGTACCCAAGACAAGATCACAACAAATACAGGAAACACAATTGAACAATGAAACAACGCTTTTATTCTTTTTCTTCATCTTGAAGTCACCATGAGGCCTTCAACAATGAGCAAAGACTCACACCTCATAGTAAATTCAAGACGGAACCTTGCGGCGACTAAAGCGTCGTTCCCATAACTTATATGATTATATCTCACCAACTAGATCCAAATATCACTCTGGATTTAAATAAAAATATGAGCTTACTGGTTTATATCTAATGTATTAATAAATATATAATTAATTACCGTAGTTTATTCCAAAAAATAAATATTTTATTCTTGTATTTTTAAATAGGTGCTGTGAGGAAGAACAGATTGACGTCAAATGCATCAGATAAAGACATCGGAAGCACAATTGGAAGTTGGTTAAGGGGTGCAAAGGACAGGGAAGGGGGAAGAAAACAAAGAATGAAGAAGAAAACAAGTGAAGTCATGGATAACAATGATAATAATGATAACAATGGTGCACCTGATAGAGAATAACATTGACATTTTCCATAGTATATTTGCATAGTGTATTGTGTATATGCAGCAAATTGTTGAACGGTTAAAATTATTTGGAGTAAAAAGTGATCTTAAAATGTATTTTAATTGTCTTTAAATATTTTACAACTACTGGTTTAGTACCTGATCTCGCCAGGTACCTATTTATTATGTTTTTTTTTAACTTACTTGAGAAAATCACAAATTATGATCAAAACTTGAACAATCAACACATATGTACAAGGCGAGGTTTAGGTACCAAACTTGTATGGATTTATATGAATAAATTAAGTGAAAGGATATGGAGTTTATATACACGATTCAAGATATCTCCAATATAAAACGATCATGTTTATACAATACACTCTGACAATGTTCCAAAACGAAATAGAAAACTCTTTACAAAAATACAACAGAATTTGGTGCAATTGTAGGCAGAAATCGAACATACAAAGGGTATCTTTTGAATCGTCTTTCTATTTGGTATTTAGGTTGATTGTTTTGTTTCTACACATTATATTATGATTGCGAAAGTACCGATTTCTCTCAACAATATACAAATTAAGTCCTACAATATAACTGGACTAAACTATTCATACCACATTAAAGGACTATTGATAGTAGATTCCTTAACGGACAAGTAAAACTGACGATGTAGACTACTAGTATATTGACGATGACCTATTTTGGCAAGTGCTTCTATGCAATGATTGATGGTATTATTGTGGTAGTTTGGTGACAAACAAGTGGCATTATGTTGGAACATGACGGGCACAGTGATGGCATCAAGAGGGCACACTGATGGTAAACAACAGGCACGATGATGGCAAACAAGGGGCACGATGATGGAAAACAAGGGGCAAATACGGTCAGCCACTATCGGGCCAACATTAAAAAAGGGCTGGCAAGGTGATGGCTAATTGTTGGCATAATGATGGCAAACAAGCGGCAAATATAGCAAGCCCCTGTTGGGCCAACACCGTGCCAGCAGTTTGGCCCGTTGAGGGGCCGATTTGCAAAAACTCAGTGGGCCAGTACTGGTTGCCACCAATGGGCCAATGACGATGCCACCAGTAAATCATATGGTGGGCCAACACCTATCTGCTATCTGGGTTGTAACTACTAGGGTAAACATAAAGAATACAATTCGTTCTGCACCACTATAAAAAATTAATTTAAACTGAACGATTCATACATCTTCAGTTTCTAAGCTACTAAACAGTGCAAGTGATAAAAAAATTCATGTCTGTGTTATTTCAGCTACAACTAGATCACAGTCACAATGATATGAAATAAACAATTCGTATATAGCAGCAAAAACTAAATAACATTCACAGTAATAATGATAAACAATTCATATATAGCAACCACTAAATATTTAGTCGCAGTGATATGAGTTAAACACAATATATTTATAGTAACCACACGGTAAACGAATCGTTTAGGACGAAAACAAGCTACCAAATTATACTCATTGACAAACAATTTCTATACCTGCAGTAAGACTACTAATTTGACGGACTCAGTAGGATTTTTTCAGAAGGACTTAGAAAGTACTTATAGTGAGATGAACGACTACTAACTGTTTAAAGTCATACTGAAGTGAGTAAACTTTATTTCTGCATAACATTAGTTTGGGTAGTCGTGTAAAACACCGGTACCTCATTCAACTGTTAGCCCAAAGTTTTATTTAGAATATGAAAAACTATTCGAATCATGGTTTTCCAATATATCAGTCATAATTACAAATGAGTCGATTACACTTTCACACTATATAAGAACAAGATGGTACGATTTAACCTACAGTGCCACAGTATAAAGATAACAAAGAAAACCAGGTGAACACTCGTGTACTTATATTTGATCTGAGTATTACTATACTATGATTGAACTCATCTAAGTCATTCTACGTACAGTTCCACGTCTTCATAGAAAATATAATGTTTAAGAAAACTTAGATGAATATGAGTGTAATTTTTACTGATTAGGGTATCACTGAAATAGGCTAATGTTTGTTATTAAACAAATGATATACAGTACCACGTGTACAGTATTTTAGAAAACATAATGTCAAAGAAATCCAGATACACACGTGTGAATAAAAATGCGTGCATATATGACTCCTACGCTAAATTTAGAATCCAAATCAATTCACAACAGTGTTGTCAAGTCGCTAGTCATCACAAGAGCATCGGATATTCCGTTATTAATGGAATCCGTGCGAGGCAACACTTCTTACGTGCACAACCTATTTATCAAAGCCTGCATTGTTTGATTTTGACTAACCAAGATTGCCACTCAACCTTGGAATACCTGTATTTATACTGCTTGGGATACGAGAAGAATGATCTGGTAATGAAATATAAATTTAACACTTAGTGTAAATTAGTGTTAAGCATTTTGAATAGCTTGAGCAGTCAGGCGTAGACGATACTATGTTGCAGCCTTTTATTTCAGGACAGCTTACAATATAACCAGAAATTTTCTGAATCTTTTGAATGAAATATTGGGCACCTGTAGGCCTACTTGTATTACAGAGTAAACAACGATTGTCTCCGGTTACGCTGACGACTACCGGGTAGAACGCTTCAATACTCGAAACAGGCAGAGGAAATCGAACGTATATTTGATAGGATTGTACATTTGATTTCATTAGGTCCTCAGGAATTCATAAAAGCAGCGATATATAAAGCTATATATATTGCTGATAAGAGTACGTAATTGTTTTTATAATTCTGATTAGTTTTAGTAGTTTTGTTATGAAATAATCTGTATAATTGTAGTTTATTACTATAAAGAGACAATGGCTGTGTATACCAAAAATCAGCGATATTTAATAGGGAATGTTGCGACTCGACGGTTTTATTTTTTTTTTTTTTTTTTTTTTTTTTTTTGTTTTTTTTTTTTTTTTTTTTTGGTTTGTGTGTGTGTGGTTGTTGTTTTTATATAGAGCAACGCGCATATAGGCGATGTCCTTAAGCGTCTCAGAGGTCCTGATGACCGTGTTAACTAATCGTGGGAAACCCGCCATTTTCAATTTACGCTTGGAGTAGCATCACTTCAGAAATCATAGGATAATTAGCCATACAACAATCAGAACAGGTGAGTAGTTGTTATTGTGATAAAGTTTATATGTCTAGGTAACCAAATACACCGATTTAACGATTAGAAGTAATTAAATATTTACATAATGATTAATCAAGGCAGTTTAATTATTAATATTATTTATTATTATTGTGACATTAACTTTGTAAATAGGTATATTTATATTTAATTGCAGTTTACAAGGTTTAAACTTTAAGGAATTAACAGTAAATTGAAATAGGACTGGCAATGTCTGAATGGCAGATTTGGCTGTAAAAATGTAGGTCTTAAAAACTTTTCTGCATCAAATAAAACTATTGATTGTCAGTCGTGAATTTGATATATTAAACTTTTAAAGTACTTTAAAGTTAATTTTTATCAATATTTTTCTCCATTATTTTTTATATTTTAAAGTTAAAGTATTTTACCGTCCATTTAAATGATTTTGAGACCAAAAAATGACACTTCTGATTTTCTCAGTTACTCTGAAAAATAAATTTATTTACAATTCTAAGTGCAAAATGTAATTGGTTATTGTAACACTAACTTAGTACATAGGAATATTCATATTTGATTGCAGTTTACAGGATTTTGAATTAATAAAAATAGTATTGTGAAAATATCGGGATGGCAGAGTTTGCTGCAACATTGTATTTTTATATAGTTGTATAGTGGTGGCCTAAATGGGTTTTTTGTAATTCATGAAGTTAAAATATCAAAATTTTGCATTACATTTCTATTTGAATTTTATTTGTTTTTATTATTATTATTATTATTTAATTTTGAAATCAAGTAATTTTATCATCCATTTAGTATGGAAGGCACTGAAAGAGACAGAAATTGTGGATTATGATTTTCTCAATTACTCTGAAGAATAAAATTATATACAATTTTTAGAGTGCAATGAAACGCTGACTTAGTAAATAGGCATGTTCATATTTTATTGCAGTTTACAGGGTTTAAGCCTTAAAGGGATTAACAGAAAAATTAAATAAGACAGAAAATGGCAGAATGGCAGAGTTGGCTGCAATGTTATATTTTTATATAGTTGTAAAAAGGTTGGCCTAAAAACTTCTTTTTTTTTAATGTTTAGTTATAGTTGAGAATGACGGTTTAAATGAGATTAGGGAATAGATGTGATGATACATTAAGTTAAAAAATGAATAGAAACCTAACATGTAAATTCAATAAATTTTCTTTATTTAAAATTGTCATTGAAATACATGTACAGTCAGTGTATTTGTTGTGTGTTTTTTTTTCAATTTGAGAAAATCAGTACATCATTTGAAAACATCACTATATTCAAAGGATAACATATTTATGGATTAACAATAAAGAATATTATTATATAATGTTTATGTATTATTGTATAATGTCAAGGACAATCCTTAGAGTTTATTTACTGACATGCATTTTATTTCTTAACAGGATGTCCAAGAAAGGAAGACTTAATTTTGTTTGGCTTGGAAAAGGGTGATTAGAAGTGTTTAATGAAGAAAATTTTTGCAGTGTGACAAATAACAATAAAATGATGAGACATGTGTCCCATAAGATACAGATGACAAAATAATAAATATGATTGTGAGTGTAATTGATTATTACAGATTTATGTATCTTGATGTTCAGTTACATGTACATGCACTGGATTATTTACAGATACATTTTGATTATCTTGGACAAGGGAAAAGTTATTAAAGGATATCCGGATGGCAGTGATGAATTGTTGAGTTACAGTGACTATGTAACAATATTGTGGAACTACATGTATGCAATTCATTGCAGAACTTCATGTATCTTAAATGAAATAAAATCCAAGAAATTGATAACTTGTCTTTTATTTCACGTGTGTGTTCTTCCAAGAGGTCACTTTTTAAAGTGCAGTGTTACTCAACAGGATTTCAGAACGCAAACATGTTTCTTTCATTCAAGCTTTGCACATAAATATACCTTCATTAGCAGAATAGAAAAAAATAATCCCCATGGAGTGACATGAATAGGTTTGCAAAATTTATTTTCACTCTGTATTCTCAGTAAATTCATGTTTTTCCTCTAGAATTCATTGCTTTTCCAATTTTAATAAAGAGAATTGATTCACACGAAGGTGAGGGTTTGGTTCTTATGTGTTAGAAATCCCATTACAATCTGTGTTTATTTCAGGATGGAATACACTAATTTTCATGTGAGTAAAATTCTAGTGACTTCATTTTGAAGTTTATTAATGGATTAATAAGTACTTTTAAGTAATTCGTAGATGTAAACTAACAGAAATATCATAATTAGGCCCACAATTTAAGGGTTATACATGTATGTGTCATTTATTGATTTTCATTAATTTTGGGTATCTACCAAATTCGGAGGACAAATCACAGGAATGCAGGATTACTAAGATTATATAGTGAAATTCATTTTTGCGAACTCATTTATGTCCTAATACTGTACATGTACATCATTTGGAAACAGCAAAAATCTGACAAGGTGATGCAAGAATAATCCTTACTATTCAGTATTATGCACTTAATCAACAAATATAACAATTTAATTTTATAGTAATGAATCAAATTCAACCAAACAAACACGGATTTATACTTGGAAAAACTTATCAGGATCTTCACTTGTACAATAATGTCCATCCTTTTTCATATTTTAAAATTAAGAACCCAGGATAATAAAATTTTTGTTATTTTGTCAAAATGACAATAATTGTTGTTTAAACAGTGTCAGAAATGTCAAACCAAAGTTACAATGATTTCATTTCAGATATGAGCTTAAGTATTTTTCATTTTTCAACTGTCTGAATTGTTTAAATATTTCCAATATCAACTTATTTCCCCAAAATTTAAAAGAAATCAATTAATTTCTAATTGTCTAATAGATCTATTTAAATACTCAATTTTCTATTCTTCCTGCATGTTTGGAAATTATTTACCAAAGATACTTACCTGTGTAGACTTATTGTAAAGTGGGAATTTTATTGCTTGCATAGAATTATATAATTATTACATCATGTGCTAAATTAACATATTTCAGAAATACCTTCTTTTGCACCCCACTCAAATGTTTATTTTTTTTATTACGTGTAAGAAATGTGTAAATTTGAGTTTTTAGAAATGGTTAATAAAATATATTCAGAAGTTAATAAGTATAAAACATATTTATTATGATTTTATAAGTATCTGAGTGGTGGTTTAAAAGGGACGGAGAGCAAAAATATTCGAAAGATTGTTTATTACACCTACAAGGCTACATGCTTAACTCAGGAAGTGATCTGCAGTATTATTACTCTGCGGGAGTTCAACACCCAAAACGAGTGTCCTTTATCAGTGTTTACTGCAAATACCACATACCATCGCTTTTATCAGAACAGATAAAGCTAATAAATAAATGTAGGTGCCATGTATTTTCACACCTTAGTGCTGTCATCTATAAATAATCAACTGAACTCAACACGACCCCATCTATATACATTTATATAGATGAAAATAAAATTGTCGAGTTCATGTCAGAGTTCAAAATAATGTTCTTTTATTCTTTTTATCTGAGTGGTGGTTTAAAAGGGACGGAGAGCAAAAATATTCGAAAGATTGTTTATTACACCTACAAGGCTACATGCTTAACTCAGGAAGTGATCTGCAGTATTATTACTCTGCGGGAGTTCAACACCCAAAACGAGTGTCCTTTATCAGTGTTTACTGCAAATACCACATACCATCGCTTTTATCAGAACAGATAAAGCTAATAAATAAATGTAGGTGCCATGTATTTTCACACCTTAGTGCTGTGGGATTACGACATGTTCCTGATAGAACTGAAATTATACACAAACGTAAAAACAAGATATTTTGCCGATTTACATCTCCGGATATGTTATACATTACATGTTTTAATGTTCGGTTTGAAAATTCTTTTTATTTGTTAATCTAATAAAATTGAGAGGGGGTTGCGTAATTATCAAAAAGATTTTGATTCTAGACTAGTATTTACTTTAGTACATCAAGAATCTAAAAATTTAAATTTGCTGACACATTTCTGAGTCAATTTCTAATATTTTTCTACATTATTCATTTATTTTCAGTTGTTACAATGGTACCTTATTCGGTTATTTTTTAAAATTCGTGATTTGTGAAACATTTAATGTTTTAAAGTAGTAAATCTTTCCTTGCTCTCAAATTACCGAGTAACATTTTCACGATACACATACGAACGATCAATCTAGTTGTCGGTCCTTGCTGGTGCCAGCAGCTTCTCAACAATTACACGACCGACAACTCTGAATAAGAGATTTGTCTCGATTACGTCCCTTCTCACTGTTTGCGCGTTACTAACTGGTTTGCGCCTGCGCGGTGAGTGTCGATTTAAACTGGGTCACTCATTTGCATATCAAAAGGAGACATCCGCTCATAACTGGAAGAAGCGTGAGTCACCAATCCCTATTAGCTTTATATATCGCTGAAAAATAGATATTTGTTTCTTATAGGTGCGTGAAGTTATTTTTGTACCATAAATAAAATCCGTATAATCTGCCGGGATGGAGTCTTGCGAACGCTTTCTTGACCTGGGCAAGTTTAATTTTTAGGTAATAAATATTAGCATTAAAATTATAATCAGAGTGACAAGAGTAATCGTTCCTATTTGTCACCATTCATATTGTGTTACTTTGGTTTAACGTCCCACTCAAGAATCTTTCTCTCATACAGTGCCGGTGAAGGGCTTCAAATGTTTGCCTATGCTGGGCACTTACGACCATTAAGCAGGTTCTTTATCGTGTCGATAGCTACTGTGACACGGGAGCTCGGTTTTTACTCTCAGGTCCGAAATACAGGAAAAGTCACCATTCACAGAAGAGTATTTAGCGAGGAATAAATCATTTTCATGTGCAGCTTGTCATAACCGAAAACTAAGTCGAATCATCTGTAGTCAATAGGTTATTCCGCCCCGCCATCTGGTGTTGCGACATTTCGCCCCGATTACGGTTTCGCGCTGGGATGTTTTGCACCGGGATGTTTCGCCCCTATTTACGGAGCAAAACATCCCTAGGCGTTCTGGTTCATATAATGATATTTGTTGTTATTACTAGGCGTATTGCTTCATATAATGTTTCCAAATTCCATTGCTTATTTTGATGAAATTTTCTAATCTGTAATTTGAAAAATTTGACAATTTTAAACAAAAATAAAAATGAAATATCACTATTATACTTACCAGAAAACGAAGTTTTCATAAAAAACAATTATTTTTTAGTACTTTTAATAATTTCTAATCGAGAAAATCAAAATTCAAATATATAATGGAACTTTGTTTAACAGTGAAAATTCTAAAATGCAATCGAAAGACAATAAGAAATGGCTTCACAATATATATATATAGTGAGGGTTCTTTAACATGCCGACACCTACTGTGACACGGGACCTCCAGTTTTTACTGTCTCATCCGAAAGACAGGGAACGAACCACCGGCGGGACTCGAACTCACGATCCAGAGTCAAGCGCGCTACCGACTGAGCCAGGCCAGCTCAGGGTGAATCTGTAATATGGGCGAAACATCTCAGAACGAAACGATAATCGGGGCGAAATTTCGCCATCATGTGATTCGGGCAGTAGCACCACATAATTTCTAATTTCTGTAAAAGGTAAGATAGTCATCTTTTTGCAGCGGTTACTCTTAGACGGATTGGCTTTCCATTTAGATCTATTATTTGTCATTGTTTGATATCACCTTGTCTTTGGCAAATACACATTTATTTTGGCTTGGAGCTAAACAGATGAAATCTAATTGACAGAAACGGTCGTCTTGAGCATTTGTTTTGACTTTTCTTAACTCATTCACCCCTAAAGACATAATTGGACTGGTCTAAGTCAATTGATTTACAGAACAGTCCATTTTTCAGGGGTTGATGAGTTAAAATCTACAACTTTAGTATTTATTTACGTTTTAAAATTAGTAAATTTTTATGGTCTGAATTCTATAATGTATTGCAAAGAATATGTGTTGATTTCAGTTGGGAACTTATATTAATAATAATTGGAATCAAAGATTATTTACCTATAGAATAGATAATATTAGAAATATATGAAAGTTTTGATAAAATTTACAGATATAACCATTATATTTTTTATCGTTGTAGCCCCACAACGATCTCGTGTAGTCACGTGATACGGATAGACACATATGTGCTTTATTTTTATTAGTAAACCAGATTGTGTTAGAAAGTTAAAATAGTGAACATTGGAATCTCGCCTTGGGACCATCTCGCTTAGGAGACCACCTCGAATTTCGGAACATAAATTTTCAGTCTACTAATAAATAATTAAACATTTAATAAATACAGAAAATCTTGCAAGAAACCACCCATTAATGAGACAAGCCTCAGTCTGTCGGGATGGTCCTAATAGCGAGGTTCCAGTGTATATCACGGACAAAGCGAGAATATTCCCACGTATAATTTGTTGTATGTACTATTGTTTAAAGTCTTTTGTTTGCTCTACCTTTACATCCAGTCGATAATCCTTACTTATATGGAGATGTCGGTAAAGAAGGTGAATTGCCGCACATTTTGACCTGTGCTATGGAATGACCCAATTCATGCACTAAGGGTTCTTAAATGTAAAATGCCTGCCGTTAAACGGTATCTCGATTGCGAACGAAACGCCCGTGACCTTCACCTCTGGTTTTGGCTTAGGAGCAGTTGCTACCTTTTATCTGTCTTGCACGTGTTGTTGTTCGGATAAAGTACCCTGAATCGAGACTGAAACCTTCCATTTGAGGGTCGAACACTCTTACATAAAACCACCACTAGTGGTGCGGTTGATTAAAAATTAATTCTGCAAAATACACAACACTAAAATAAGACTTTAGAAAAGGACAATAATCGTTTCATCTTTTCTTATATGACATTCATGTAAGAGGAAAACTTTAATGGACGCAATTCAACGGTGGGAATCCAATTTCTGATATCTTTTTTCTTTACATTTTAGGTATAATAACAATGGTACTTCGAATATGCCTGCGGTTTACATACCCTCAAAAGATATTGCTTTTATTAAGCATTTCTCTGTTACTTTATATCGGCATGAGGCACTGGTCGGTACGTCAGACGGTGATAAGCACGATATCGCTTAAGGATAAAGAACGAAAACTCGCCATAGACGAGGAGGTGACGTCATCGGTGAGATTAAACCAAAAGGTGGACGAGAAGAAAATCATTTTATTTTATCGAAATATTGTAGGTCTCAAAACCGGACACGATATATTTGACTTTACTGTTTGCAGTGTTTCCAATTGTAAACTATCAACTCAGGACAGCGATTTAGAAGCTAGTAAAGTCGTCATATTTAATCACGTTACTTTAACAAAAACTCCTCCGAAGAAAAGTAAATTTCAGTGGTGGATTTTTACTTCTTCAGAAAGTCCACCCCACACAGAAGCAACATTCAAACGGCCAGAATGGAAGAACTTATTTGATTTGGTCATGAACTATAGGTACGATTCGGATTTCTTTTTTGGCTATGGTGATATGATACAAAAGAAAGAAGTTGTTTCGAAAGATTATGACGAAATATACAACAGAAAGACCAGAGATGTTGCTTGGATTGTTAGTCATTGCATAACGGGGAGCAAACGGGAGCTGTATGTCAACGAAATGAAAAAATACATTGACATTGATATATATGGCAAATGTGGAAATATGACAACATGTAAATCTTATACTGGTTTTGAAGACGACGCGTGCCACGAAATGATCGGAAGAAAATACAAATTTTATTTGTCTTTCGAAAATGTATTATGTAAGTATTATACGACAGAGAAATTATATTTTGCGTTTGCGTATGACAAAAATGTAATTTCAGTTGTCCGCGGTGCGACAAACAGCAAGGAGTATCTACCGAAAGATGCAATGATATTTACCGAAGATTTTAAGTCGCCGAAAGAACTAGCAACTTACCTAAAAGAATTGGGATCTAATAAACCAAAGTATATAGAATTCTTGAAGAAGAAAGATAAATATACCTCAAAGTCGTCCCGCCAAACATTGGATGAAGCATTTTGCTCTATATGCAAGAAACTGCAATCTTTGGATGAGAGTAAGCGTAAGGTTTTCGATGTTGCCGATTGGCTGACAACTAACGTTTGTCGGGAACCGACAGATTTGAATTTTAATAAAACAAATTGATTTAGTGGAGATACTGAATGATATGTCTGAAAGTTAAGAGGAGTTCATGATACTAACTTTATTATATATCCTGAATTATCAAAATATAAAACATCTCAAATAACAAAGTATTGATTTTTAGGATATCCAGGACACAGATACAAATCCGGCAAAAGTGGACAATTTTGACCGGCAATGGGATTCTAGGACAATTACTTGTACAGAATAGAGGTACATAATACCATAATTCATAATATCAAAGAAATGTGTAACTTGGGTATCTTTTTAATGTTACTACCTTACAGCACTTTTTTAAGGTAAAGGTTTACTTGTGTATTTGTGAAGTTCTTAAAGATTTATAACGATAACAATTTTATGCTAATATTAGCACAGAGGTGCATGGATATACTCTTGGTAGTTAAGTAATTTTTCATACTACACAGGAAGTACATGTAAATGTATGTATATCTGTTAGGACTGACAAAAAATTGTTTAATACTGATCTCAATTTTTTTCGATTGTTCTAATGAAATTTTCTCTTGAGCTCTGGGCCCGGGGCCATAAAACTATTCTCAGACAAATGTTTTAATCACCTTCAAGACTTTACTAAAATCTTAAGAATTTTCTCAAATTCAATAACGTTGTGGACCATAAAGAAATTCTTAGACAAATGATAAAAATGATAAAATACTTAAGTACAGTCTGTATTTGACAAACTCTTAACAGCGAAAATGACCGCCCCCCTATTTTCGCCTCGGGATAAATATACGCTAAATACCATGGTCTCCTAGAGTTTTTCGGGACATGTTTAATTCTTTGTCTTTGGAAAATAATGTGTTATTTGAGCGATAAAGGTTTAGGAGACCAACTTTATTTTTATTTTTTTGTTGGCTTGTTTTGACCTTTTGATGTTTGTTTACATTAACAATAGGGACAGTGTAATTTTGTCCGGTACAAATATGTTTTAATGTGTATAAAAGATGAATTGATGACTTTCATATTTACTGAAGAAAACGTTGGTAGCATCTATAATGTGGTGAAACCTGATCAACTTTATAGATTATATCATAAATAGATCAAAGAGCCCCCTCCCTCCATTCCAAAAAAAAGGTAAAATATTTTTCTGTTTCCTCAAAATATTAGGCAAGTTAGTCAACTTCAATAAAACAATATACATGTATTATGTAGTCAACTAGTACTAAAGGGTCATTACCTGTGTTTACCAAGAAGACTTTGATATTTTTTACTTTTACTACTTGCACTTGATGTACAATAACAAATATGAGCTAGACACAGGCATACAAAAATCTTGTATTCCTATATCATGTATAAATTTTCTGAAAATAAGGTCAGATCCAGTGTGTTACGCATGCACATACACATAGTAAGGTTGATTTAATCAATTGCAAGCGATTAATCACCGAACTGCAAATTCTCAAGTAATTTTCACAAAATGCATAGGAATACAAGAATTGTTATGCCAGTGAATATCTCTTTTTGTTTTTTTTATATCAATCTAAGTAGTAAAAAAGGAATGGAAATGTTTAGAAAGATGACAGCTGATTGCCCTTTAAAAATACCGATCAAACACCATCACACACACACACACACAGACACACACACACACAGATATATATATATCATCATTTTCTAGCAGAAAAAGAATACATGTACGTGTAACAGATCCAAGTGATAGAATTATTCCTAAAATGACCTGGTCTTTTAAATGCCGATATCTTATTGTAATGCTGATACATAATACATAAATGTAATAGACGAAACTTTTGTATGACTAGACAGTTTATACGTTATCCTATACTTGCCCTCTCTACATTTTTGTTAGAAATTTAAATGACGTTTTTGTCGTTTGCCAAATCCCCCTCTTCGTCATTTCAACTCTTTCCTCTATTTTTTTTTCAATGTCAGTTCAAACTCCAAACCAATCATACGCATATTTAAACTACTTGAATTTACTTTGAACCCTTTCACCCCTACAGACCATAATAGACTGGTCTAAACAATAGAAATAGAACATACCATTTAGATATTTAGAGAAAAAAGGGTTAAGTAATTGAAAATAGCTAACTTAAAAATAATAAGATTTAACTGTCAGGAATTAGAAGAAAAAAGAAGTGATGTCCTTAATTATTACAAGAAAATGAATCTATTGCTTATAGAACACTCACTTCACAGACAAGCTAGAACTATGTATACAAACACAATGGGGTTATAAATGTTTCTTTAGCTCATATAAAAGTAATGCATGGGGGTAGAAATTGTGTTAAACAATAATTTTGAACATCAAGTTCATATAATAAAGACTTACAATTCTGGAAATTACAAAATCTTAGATATAACAATTAAAGGAGACAAAATGACAATTGTAAATATGGACCAAATGATGATAACCCAAACTTTTATAAAGAAATTTTCAACATACAGATATTGTCTATTGTTCTAAATTTGTGATATATAGTGATTTTAATCTAGTAACAACTTAAACTTTAGATACATAAAGCTATTTACATGAAAATTACCAAAAGGCTAGAGGATTAATCTTAGAAAAAATGTCAGAAATAGATTTTAAAGACCTATTTAGAGAACTGTATCCAAATCATTATAGATATTCTTGGAGTAAAAAAGAATCCGGTTAGGCAGGCAAGAGTTGATTTTCATCTAATTTCAAATAATTTCATGCAAACTGTAGAAAAAGTAAATATAGACAACCGTTAAAGATCAGATCATTCTAGTGTAGTTCTAGTTTTTAAAATAAAACATTTAGGAAAAGGAAGAGGTTTTCGAAATTTAAAAACCCCTCTATTCACCGACAATAATTACATAAATATTATTAATCAGAATATTAAAATGAATCAAATACGATATGCACTTCCTATACTTTAGATAACATTGAAACTGTTTGTTTGTTTGTTTATTCTTGTTAAACGCCACTTTCAACAATATTTCAGTTATATCCTGGCAGTATAATGTAAAATATATTTATTCAACATTAAAATGGAGCATTTTTTAAACTTATAAAAGAACAATAAAAATTTTCTAAAATAAAATATTTTATAAATTCTCAATAAAAGAATATTTCGACATTTAAAATGTTTTAATATAAATTAATGTCTTTCAGATGTTCTAAAAAGATATCGCCAGCAAGATTATTAAAAACACTATTAATATTGGTCTCAGAGTAATATTTCTCACGAGTAAGTTCAAAATCTTTACACTCTGTTAGAATATGTTTAATTGTCAGTCGTGAACCACACGGTATACATTCCGGTGGTTCTTCTTTAAATGATAAATATCTATGTGTAAGGTTACAGTGACCAATACGAAGTCTGGTCCGAGTAACCTCATATTTCCTATTACTAGCGAAGACTGGTGGATTATTTGTAAATTCTGTATTTATTTCATGCAATTTATTTTTTAATTTGCAGATCCCATTGTTGTTGAAATGTTCTGATTATGTATTCTGTAATAGATGGCTTAAGATCTGTTGAAAATGAAAATTTGCCATTTACTACCAATGATAAACGGTTTTGGACACAGTAGTAATTGAATTATGAAAATACGTAGGGAAACGGTATCATACTCATTAAGAAAAAATATGAATTGAAAAAAAAAACAATTGATAACAGAGATACAAACATCAGAAAACATGAAATTGTAAAGGAAAAATGAGAGGACGTTTAGTTAGATCTTAGGCAAAATGAATTGAAGAAGGAGAAAAACCTACAAATTACTTTTGCAACTTAGAATCTCGACATTTTCACAGTAAATTAATTACAAGTTTAAAATTAGATAATGGTTAACTAGTTGACAATCAAAAATTATTTCTTCAAGAGACAAGGAAATGTTATGCTAATCTTTACTCAAAGCAAGATAATGCTACAGATAACTTTATCCAAATACTTTATTGAAAAATTAACAGATGAAGACGCAAATTAGTTAAAGGGTAAAATATCATATATTGAGGCTTTCAGTTTTTCAAAAAATAAGAAAAATGAGAAACGTCCAGGTTTAGATGGTTATATAAAAGATTTTTTTTTCAATTTTGTCTTGGCGTTATTACATGTTTACCAAAAATGGCAAAGCAAAACATCATGGATAACATATATGAAAAGTGATAACGTTTGGCGCCATCATAAAATCACTATTCATAACAAACCAGTTGCATTTAAAATATATACACTAATTATGTAGTTCTCCACCTGGCAGGTGAGATATTTACCTGTAAAGGTAGAAAAAAACTTTCTGTAGGAAAACTAAAAATCCTGCGGGAAAATAAAAAATCCTGCAGGAAATTGACAAAATCCTATAGGATAATAACCGTCTTAAGGGATGTTTTTCTCCTTTAGGAAATAAAATCATTAGGGATAAAATAAATCCTAAGGGTAAAAAAAAAATTCCTATGGGTAACTTTAATTTTCCTGCAGGAAAAATAAATCCTTTAGTATTTGAAATTTCTTACAGGAAAAATTAAATTCCAAAAATTTCCATTAGGATATTTGTATTCCCCTAGGAGATAAAACTTTCCCTTAGGATAAATGAAATAGAATATCGTATCTACAAAAAAGTCTATTCAGTACGAAGTATCCCTAAAGATAGCTTAAAGATCTTTATGTATATGCCATTTTAACATGGACTTTTCATACAAAATTTCAAAACAATTATTCATTATGAAATTTCCCCATGCCACCCCTATGATCAGTTCTGAAAGCAAAAAAAAAAAAAAAAAAAAAAAAAAGAAGGTTTATTTTGTAAATCTGAAGATGAACAAACATTGATTAATATGTATATTACAGTGAACAATGTATTTATTTACTACCATTTTCAATAAATAAAAGCTCTGTCATACATTTTAAATTGATATTTAAGTGTATCGTTTTATACTGTAAGTCTGTTGACACAAACACACATCATGTGACTATACAACTGCCATAAACACTATATTCCTTGAAGTGAGACATACACTCATCAAAGAAAGGCTATCTGCCTCTTACTGTGAAAATGTTGTGCACATGTATAGGACCAACAGCAGCAGACGTATCTGTAGACTGTATTGATTAAAACTATAAATATTGATATAATTTTGAATTTATATTTACTTCACTTTTAGATTTTTGTTTTATACATGTAGTTTAGATTATATGTATATTTTAGTATAGTTCCTATATGAAAGTCTCTGTCTCTACCTCCTTTTTTTTTATCACACCTTCTTTTTTTTCTGCTAAAATGGTACAATCGGACAAAAACAGGATTATTTTAATGTTTTTCAATATATTTTTTCAATATTTTCTTAAAAGTGTGTGCTTTAGTGTTATTGTATATAAAGCACAATGGTGTACAGTAACCTAACTTTGACCTTACTTGGAGTAAGGCTTCATGTATCTGCTTACCAAATGAATAAAACATTGATAAAATGCAATAAATTGCATAACTTTATCGCTTATTATTGTCAAAGTAACTTGTCAGGGTTGATGCACTAGCTTGACTTTGCCTACTTGTTAAAATTCCATACTTCCCCCATTTTAAATGTGATACTGAATTTATTCTTATTTTGCACTTAAACTCATTTGAATCTCTGATAAAATATAGCTTACGAAATTGTGAAACTGTTCTGTATCATTTATGATTGATGCCATTATCAAAGTAATGCTATTTATCAGGGTCGACACACCAGTGTGATGCTTACTTGTTACCTCCCTTCCCCCAATCTCTAGACAGGAATCATGTTGGTGCATATTGTACATGTTTATTGTTCGATGACTTTCCACTCATCTGATGCTGAACCGTGAAGGATTTTACATAACATATAAAATTATCTTTAAAACAGTTTTACATTATTTTTGTTCATTATTGAACAGCTGGGATGGATCATTGTACACATCGTGGGAGCCTAACTGAACACAGAAACAAATAAACTATTGCATAATATAGGAAATCCCCATCGAACTATTTTTCCGGATGCAAAAGAGAGATGTAACACAAAAAAGAAAAACATAATGCAATATTCATACGAGAAAAAATCCATTTATCCTCGAATTCAACGGGATCTGTGACATAGATACAGAGAACTATATCTAACACTATATAACAAGAAATTCTATGTAGATATTTAAGAGACGGAATATTTACGATCTTACATACAAGATAGTATCACACGTGAGGTGGTCTTAAGGCGAGGTAACTGTTTTGAATATTGTAAGTATGTATTTGTATTTCCTATCCCAACTGGTCTTGGTTCCAAGGACAATGCACAGTAACACTGCTGAAATCCCGACCAAGAAGAGACCCGGTTCAATAATCACCGTGAGATATATTGGATTGAGATCAGCGAAAGACTGGACCAGATTATCGGGATAAGGGACAGATCCCTGAAAATTTAAACCGAAAGCATAAAACTCATGTCACGTTAAACCAATGCGAAATAATAGTTTTCACTGTACATTTATTTAAACTGTAGTTTCCATATACAAAGAGAGTTTGGATGAACGGATGTTCTTTGTTTTGCCAATAATATTTCACTTGTACACGTATGACCATAACCAGAAATTGTGAAGTATATAAAAAGGAAAGCTATGACTTCTTCTTTGGCAAATGAAGTGGAATCTTTCTAATGTGTCAGGCCTTCTGCTTCATCACGTTTTCGAACCGTCAGAATGGTTTGAATCTGAAACTTACTGTATTCATCTGGGAGACTATTAAAAACATTCTATATATTTTGTCATGTCATGAGTCATGCTCACATGTAGAACTCATGGCGTTTGACCCATCTGAAAGATTCGAACAGGGATGTACATGAACATCCTGGAAGGGTTCATTCAGATTGATAGCATAGTGTGGCCTCTTCTAGAATTGTTGAAGCATTATTTTATATGGATATAAAAGATCTCAGATACCAAAGTATAAATCATTAGGATGTCCAGGGTATAGGTAAAATTCGGGTAAAAAAGGACAAACACGAACCTCCCGAAATAAAGAGGTGGGATCAGGTGCGACGGAGGAGCAAGGTTCCCCGGATTTAAACCCTTTACATCTTAAATGATCCCATAACGGGCGAACAATATGATTGATTAACCACTGATCCTCCACTGGCCCACCTCAAACATATAAAATGAATATCTAGACTCATCCTACAGTGTTCAGTATAAAATTTCAGAAACCTAAGTACAAATCTTTATTATCCAGGAAACATATACAAACATGGTGATATTGGACAGACACGGACCTCTGAAGCCAGAGGTGGGATCAGGTGTAATGGATGAGTGAGCATCCCCTGTTGACCCTTAACACCAGTCTTGAGTCCATTTTCAAATTCAAATGAAATAGGTGAGGACGTCTCGATGCAATTGGTACAGATGACTCAAACAACCGCTATCGAACAGGTAACTCAACATTTCATTTTAGTTTAATATAAAAAAAATCTCAGATACCAAAGTATAAATTTTTAGGATGTCCAGGACATAGATACAAATCCGGTAAAAATGGACAAACACGGACCAAGAGGTGGGAGCAGGTGCCATGGAGGAGTAAGCATCCCCTGTTGACCGGTCACACTCGCCGTGAGTCCACAGTAAAGTCCAATGAAATACGTGAGGAGTGTATCCTCGTCACAATTGGTACAGATGTCTCAACAACCTCCAACGAAAAGGCAACTCAACATTTTACTAAGTGAAACAGAGTAGTCGCAAACAAGACTATTATACCGACTGTAAAATTTGCCAAACGTTGACATAAACATCGGTTTTCGATATCCCTGTGTCAATAATTTGTCAGTGAGTAGTTTACCTCTGTATATGAAATATTCATATGTTGTACACGCCCTGGCATATCGGATCATTTGGAAATATAAACTCCATATGCCGGTGACTGAGGGATATTGCTACTTAAATGTGGAAAATTTACGATGGGAAAGCCGAAATCGTGGCATTTGTCGTATAGCTTAGTTGCTAATTTCCCGTCTGTGTTTATATTAAGTAAAATGTCTAAGTATGACGCGTGTGTGCTTGATTCTGTTGTATCTTTAATTTCTAGTTCGCTGGGATATATCGCATTGACATATTTATGAAAATTGTCATTATTAATTGACAAAACGTCTTCGATGTATCTAAATGTCAAATTAAAGGACACCGCTAACTTTTTCTTCTTTTGATTCAGCAGTTTCTGAATGAAGTCTGCTTCGTATGAATAAATGAACAGGTCGACCAATAAAGGTGCACAATTGGTTCCCATAGGAATGCCGACAGTTTGATGAAAAACCACGTCTCCGAACATTATAAATATATTGTCTATTAGAAATTCCAGCATGTTTTTATATCAATTACAGTGTATTTATATGTAGAATCAGAGTGGTGTTTGACGAAATATGTATCCTGATAGCAAATCACTAAAAATTTAAATTTTAGGTACCACTTTTAGTGAAAAAGCAATTGTCTGTGATGCTAAAAAGTCTTTCTTTTAATTTTTATATGGAATAGTTGTGTAAAGAGTAGAGAAGTCATAAGTTTTGATACTGTAAATTCGAGAAAAATTGTGTGCCTTCAAATTTTCTAAAAGCTGTTTAGAATTTATAAGTATCCACATCTGATTTACGCCGTTTCTGGAATAAGCAACTATTACACTATTGTTGAAGTTTCTCCTTAATGGCTGTCAATATCTTGGTAAGGAGTAAAGATAAATGTTTGGTCGAACATTTGCCGGATCCTGCTATGTTTCTTTGCTTATATGGAGTTTTATGAAGTTTAGGTATCTAATATAAATGTGGTAGCTCGAAATTGGTATCCGTTGTAGGTATATCAAATGAGCGTAATACGGACACGTGATTTTTAAGGATCTCGTCCTTTGAAAGTGAGCTATGTGTGTATGTAGGATTTCCAGAATTCGTATGAAACCCAAGTTCTTCTAATAAACAATTATAGCAATGTGCCTTATAAATAAAAAAAACTATATTATTTGAGGCTTTGTCTGCTGGTACCAGTCTATATTGGTCATGTAATCTATCCAGTTCAGTTACTACTTCTGGATCACTAAATACAGAGGGATAACGTGTTTTCATAGTCCCTTTAAGTTTTCGAATACGAGATTTTATCAACCATCTTATGGGTTTCAGTCATTCAGACAAAGTGTCTGGTTCTACGTCTTCATGTTTAGCCCATCATCTGGCATAATCTTCGACAGAATCCATTGCTAAACTGAAATTCTGACGCCAATTAAAGGAACGGTCTTCCCGGTATTTAGGGCCTCTTAAAATAAGATTTTCAACAATAGAAACGTCGCCGGTGATGACATTGCCGGTTTAGATTATATTTGAAAGGAGATGAAGCACATGAACAGAGTATTCATAAATGGCTTTTATACCGACCGTTAAATTTGCGGACTGTTGACATCAAACGCAATTTTTGGTGACGTATTTTACCTCTATATATGAAATGCTCATATACTGAAATGTTATTATACATGCATCTTGGTGGCGTTGCATTTAAACATCTATTTTATGCATAGAAGGTAGAATGAATGGTTAGGCACAAGGACGCATTTACACTAATATATCACATTACATTTGCTAATCGGGTGGTTAACGCACTCAGTTCATGCCCTTGCAAGTCCGGTTTCCTGACCATTAAGGACATCCTTAAGCTAACATCGCAGCCCACAGGAGACGCCAATTAAGTTTGTATGTTAATCATTGTAAAATAATAAAGTTCAATATAAAACATCTCAGATACCAAAGTATAAATCTTTAGGATGTCCAGAACATAGATACAAATCCGGCTAAAATGGACAAGCACGGACCTCTGGAAACCAAGAGGTGCCATGGAGGAGTAAGCATCCCCTGTCGACCGGTCACACCCATCCACCGTGAGTCCACAGTCAAGTTCAAATGAAATACGTGAGGAACGAATCCTCGTCACAATTAGTACAGACATATCAACAACCGCCAACGAAAAGGCAACTCAACATTCCACCCAGTGAAACAGTAATTGCAAACAAGACTATTATACCGACCGTAAAATTTGCGGAACGTTGACATCAAATGCTGTTTTCGATATCCCTGTGTCAATAATTTGTCAATGGTTCAAAAAAAGCTTTGATTAAACGAAAGTCTATGAAAGCTATAAAAAATCGAAACGATGTTGTTTTCTCACGTAAAGACATGATGTCACAATCGATACCTGCTGACATGGGAGATAACTCTGATTATCGAGAATACAGAATTGTTCCCAAGACTAACTGGAAGCAAAATTTATAACAATATCATACAACATTTATGTAATAATTTCGATGATACTTAATTTTTCACTGAGTGAAATGTTGAGTTACATGTTCGATGGAGGTTGTTGAGACATCTGTACCAATTATGACGAGGGTTCGTTCCCCATGTATTTCATTTTAATTTGACTGTGGATTCATTAAGAGAAATTTTAGCCTTAAATTAAAATGAGAAAAAATGTCTTCAGTAGACGCGCGACGGTTGTAACCGGCCAACAGGTAATGCGTACTCCTCCGTGGATTTCCAGAAATCCGTGTTTGTCCAATAGTCATCAGATTTGTAATATGTATGCTGGGCATCCTGAAGGTTTATACTTTAGTATCTGAAATTTTATATATTGTAGCACCTTCAAATTCCAGGAATTCAAAGCCAAATCCTTAGTCCTGAGCAAAGGTTAAACATTTGACACCTCAGTTATAGTCTTTTATCTTCACATGTATGTAAGAAAATAGATGAATCATACAACCAAATTTTAAGAAAAATGACTATTATGATTGACATATTTTTACTTCATTTTCAGCATTTCCGTGATTTTGGTCCTGTTGTGTGGTGAATAAATGTCATCGAGGTACTTGTGTATACTTGTTTTAACGTCATCTCCGAACTGTGTAAAGGTCTGGGTACGGAATGTCTGAAAAGTCATTAAAAGTGGTTATGAAATAAGATACATATAGTTTGTTTTAACTTGTCTTTGACGCCACTCTCAACAGTTTGTTCACTTATATAGTCGCAGGTAGTTTTTAATGGTAGAGGAGATAACCCTATTACAATGTACCTCGGAAGATAATAACTGGCTTCCGGAAGTAAACTGATATAATCTCGTAAAATTAACTAAGGTTCCAGCGGGGCTCGAAACCACACGGGGCTTCGGTTTGTGAGTAATTAGAGCATCGCTCTTTAAATCATGAAGTCCTTTACTTCTGGTCAGCACAGTTTGAGCCCCATTGGAACATTAGCTGAATTTTTTGTGAAAGTTTGCAAGCGTAGAACTAAACTCTTATTGAGTTTGGTATAAAGAATTCAAATTCAAAGTCAAACCACACGACCAGAAGTGGAATTCATCAAAACGCAATCATTAGGCCACGGATACCGTCTCGGTTAGATGTTGTGATTACATAGAAGCCCATTCACACAATTTTCTGAAATATTCTATTTTCCGTTTCTATTTCGGAAAAGTGTTCTTTGACTGAAAAATAAATGTCATGCATTGCATTCAAACTTTACTTCGCCAATAAAATGCACTGGCATAAGAGAGCTCTCCCGTCTTAGATCAATTTCATATCGAATTATAGGCTGAATGGTGAGTTAATGTCGTTTTAAGCCCATTTAGTCCCCTTTTACACACACACCATTTCAAGGGAAAATGTGGTTATGAAAAGTGTTTATGAAATAAGATACAAATGTTTTGTTTTAACTTGTATTTGAAGCCAACAATTTGTTCACTTTTATGGTTGCAGGTAGTATATGGTTTTAATGGTGGAGGAGAGAACCTTCAGCTGCCATGACTGCATGGGCGATGCACGTATAAGCTCAAAGAAATGTGTGTGGCATACACAGATGCCCCTTGTATGTCCGTATTCTGTTGACTCGACATGAGCGTTGGGTTACATTTCAATATAAAACGTGTAGATATCCAAATTGTTTACCATTAATATCCAAAAAATATCTGTATATCAAATTTAAAATGAAAAAATGTTTACCTCAATTTATCACTTTGTAATTTGCTGCGATCTTAACGTCGATCATAATGTACGTTTTGGTTCAGCTCATTACTTTTGTAAAATATATACATTCCTTCCTGTTTGATCGGAATCATTGCGGCTAAAGTAAAGTTATGGACATGATAAAAGATAGGCAGTTGTTCTAAACGCAACATGCCCATGATATTTAAGTTTGGGACCTAAAGTCATAAAAACAATTATATAATACTTGTTTTGATAAGTTTCACTGTTAAATGTATCACTGTGCCTATAATATATATATCATATCAGACCCGAATGGTGCCTTAACACGATTTACTCCGCTTAATAAAAAGTTATACATCTTACCCAAATACACGCGTGTCGGTGATAGTAGACCCTAAGTGACAGTGGAAACCAAACACTCCTTGCAACCCGGACGAACATAAGACAACTTTTGATCCGTTCTCACCGGTAATGACATATCGATGTACGTACTATCAATAAATATATAAGATAAAGATAATGCCATAGTAAAAATTAATCGAAATCGACCATTTATTCCATTTGATTTGACCTATTAAAAATTGAACTCATTTTTACACAATGTTATTCAATTAAAACCATCCATTTTTAAACAATCAAGTTTTGTCCTCTAAACAGTGAATGATACAATTTTCTTTTTTAAATTTAAACTGTTAAATTTTCATTCTGAGTAAATAAAACCCTGCACTTTTTATATTTGAAGTCAAACTTTACGTTTTGATGTTTTTTTTATTATCAGATTTATATTAACTACCGTCTTCGAAATCGCAAAGTAAGTATGTATTATTCAATGTAATTGATGGCACCTTTTTTATATTCCATCGTAATAACACTTATCTAAACGTAGTCCCGGAACCTCAAAACCTGTCCGGAACGCATATAATGGGATATTGCACCTTTTCATATTCCATCGTAATAGCACTTATCTTTACCTAGTTCCGACATCATCTAATGTTAAGTAAATAGAAAACGAAAGTAAGATATATAAAAAATATAGTCTCTATGGCCAATTCAAACTCATTCCCACTGACTAGAGTCAGAGACATTCCCTATTCTTTAATTATCTGTAAAATTTTCGGATTCATATTCGCTTTCATGGCTTAATTTATAATCCAATGTTTCTTTGCTTTCTGTATGTTTTACATTATCTGCCGTGTGCTATACACAAAACAAGGCGCAGACAAGGCGTGATCGTGTAAATTACATTTTGATTTTATAAAAATCTGTTAGGTAGATATTTTCGCAATACAAAACTCAATTTTTAGAATAAAATCCGTCATTAAAGTATAGTATTCGGCAGACATTTTTCTTGTCTAACCAAGTAAAATGAATGAATGACGTAACGTAGTATTTATTCTATAAATAGCTTTACCTAGTTGACTTCTGATAGGTGCAGTAAGACCAATAATATGCAAACGTCATTGTGTATGTACAAAGTTTATCAACAATCTATTTATCTAATGCAGAGAGGAATATTCAAATCTCAGATATTAAGATATCAATCTTGAAGATTTGTAGGACACGAAGGCATTTTGCTATCTTATTATATTTATTTGGGAACCTCCGTGGCCGAATGGTTAGAGCATTGAGCTTTAAATAACAAGGCCTCTCACCTCTGGTTCGAATCCCGCTAGGGCCATTTCGAATTAAGTGGGAAAGTTTGCCAGTTTTCTTGCGGAAGGTCGGTGGTCTTTACCCGGGTAACCGGGGTTTCTCCTCCACCAATAAAAACTGGACGCCATCATATGAATGAAAAATTGTTGAGTAAGGCGTAAAACAAAAACAAAACAAACAAATATATTTATTTATTTGTATAAGATAGATGGAGACTATATTTGATATCGCAATGAATGCTTAATTATCTTTACTTCATCTTAAAATGCACACCTGAATTACATGTGTTAAACAAGTGTAGTTTTGTGTACATATACCAAAGTATCAACCGTCAATAATACAACACACATTCCCGATAAAACACAATCAGGGATTGTCACGTGTCAGGCAAACTACACTTCATGTTTCCCTCGCGTGCGCCATGTCTCCCTCATGCAAAAACCCTTGCAGCTTAGTCGACATTCTTTATTGATTATGTATTTCAATATAATAAAGAGTGTATTGCCCTGGTTGTAGGAAGACATGAAACTGTGTTTACCCGCGACAAGTCCTATTCCTTTCGGGCTCAATCCTCGGGAAATATGACTTGCTTTGGATTAACAAATCCTCAAGTCTCCCTACAACCAGGGCAATAAATGTATTTTATTATATGACTCATGGACTTTCCTTACGCTGATTGGTTGTAACTATGACAATTGGTATTGATAAATCCGAATATTAATCGTGGAAGCGCTACTTTCATTTATTCGACAGCCCAGAGTTCCGTGGATTGTTATTTGGTCATCTCATGCTTCTGTTCTTTTTCGATTTGTATAAGCATATATGACTGAATGAATCAAATGCATAAACCAATGAAAAACCGTCTCTCATTTAACTGTCACTCTAAATCATTCATGAAAAAGAACAGCTTCGCTTTGGTCATTATCATACTTCTTTGGACTGCTAAATCCTTATGTCACCCTCAACCAAACTCAATAATTGTATAGTATTCTCTACTTTACACATGATTACTCCTCCATGGCACCTTATCCCAACTCTTGGTTTCAGAGGTCCGTGTTTGTCCATTTTTACCAGATTTGTATCTATATCCTGGACATCCTAGAGATGTATACTTTGGTATGTGAGATGTTTTCTATATTCCCTACATCTGTGTATTATACTCCGGACCTCCTGAAAATTTATAGTTTGGCATCTGTGAGTATAGCTGTGTCAAAATATAGGTGCATATAGTTATCAACAAAACTCATCCATAGGACATAATTACAAAAGTGAGAGATTGGAATTTAACTTAAACTATTTACGATTCAGTAACGCATGGATTTAGATCAAGTTTATTTTGTATAGATCTTATTCTTAAAATAGAAATGATTGTGAGACGACGGGTTAAATGTACGAGTGGCTCGACTAGTGTGACTAATGAGAGACGTGTCAATGTATCATATATCGGTGTCTTAGGTGGTCAATCTTTGACACGCGAGATATAGATAATACACATCAATTATCAGTTTCACTGATATACCACTGATAAAGACGAAAGGTCACATTCGATTGATAATGGACAACAACATGACATTGAAATCGACAATATTACTATAAGCAGTGCATTGAATCTCTTACTATTGCTAAGTCAACATTATTCAATATATAAGTCATAAGATCCAGCCTGCAAAAGTCACGTGAAGACGGCAAACATCCATGCCTTTGTAGATCGTACTCTTTTCCACATTGACAGTGGGGAAGTATAACACGCTACTGGTAACCTGAAAATAAAGAAAGAAAAAAGAAAGAAAACAAAACAAAACAAAAAAGTTTATTTATTCTGATTTCTGATGTACTTATTAAAATACCACATAATGTATACAGGTGCAATAATCGATATTAGCAAAGGTTAATACATTATTAAAAGCAATAAAAAAATTTTAACTTAACATGTAATTAAACTATTTCCATTATATATACGAGACACATGGTAATTCAAAATACAAAACATCACATAACACACATCTTAGAACCCAGAAAACTGTGGAATTTTATTTCATGAAAGAGTTTCACATAGTGTCTAGTTTAACATCACAATGTCTTACTCTACGTTTATAGTAACTACAGTTGAAATATATTTTCAGTGAAAACTATTATTTTCGCATTGGTTTAACAATTCTTCGGTTTTTAGGGATCTGTTCCTTCTCCCGATGATCTCGTTCAGTCGATCTTTGATCTCATATCCGATGATGTGACGGTGATTGTTGAATCGGGTTATTCCATGGTCGTTAATTCGGCTGTGTTATTGTGTAGTTTCCCAGGAACAAAATCAAGTGTTGATAAGATGCACTATGCTTACAATAGTCAAATTACATTGGATTATCATCTAAACACCACTTTGTGTCGGGAACTATCTTCCATGTAAGACAGTATATACCTCGTCTCTTGAAATTTTATATTCGATATGTCAAAAACCTCACTTATAAAGACACCTCGGTAATAAGACAACTTTGAGCTAGACGGTTTAATGGTCTCCATGGCGAGCGAGGTTCCACTGTATACATGTATATAAGAAGTACATCGGTTTATTTACAATTGTCAACGTCATTGATATACCCGGTTCAAGAACGATCGTTATCGAATGCTTTAAGACTATATTATCTGCTATGAATATATAAACATTTATACTTTCTCCCAAAGAAATTTCCACTGGAAAATTATCTGTATAGAAAAGCTTCCCATTTGGGTAAATTTTTCTATATAAAATTATTTCGGCCTTCTCTGTATAGAAAACTTTCCTATCTGTCCCTTGTAAGTTTGATTTTTATGTCTTTATAGATGAATCGTATTATTTCTTTAAAACTATTATCTAGGATTTTGTATCTTGAATAACTATGTGCCTCGTATATATAATGGAAAACGTTTAGTTTCATGGTTTGTTAGATATTCTTTTTTTGATAGTTTTATAAATCATTGTGAATAGGTATGTTGAGAACAAATGCACTGCCAATGTTAATATTGACGATTTCAATATCATGCTAATATCAAAGGATTGTGACCTTTCGTTTTTAGCTAGATGGGCGGAACATCTAGCTAATGTTATGGCCTCTGAATTTTAAAAGACATTGATTGTGTAAACGATTAAAGAAAATCTAGGCATCGTGTTACTGTGAAAATTTGCAGACACATACTTTTATAGAAAAAGATGATGACCCTATAAAATTTTGAGTAAATCAGAACTGTTTCTGATTCTTCATGAATAAAATGAAATTGATTTCTTCTTTCTTTATATTGTCTGATACAATGCATTCTGGGTAAAATTTATGCCGAACCCATATAGTCTTCCACAACTGGGCAAACACTCAGTGCAATCCAAAACTCAGGCTTTAGCAAGAGAGGCGTGTAGGGTTTTTGTAATGCTATAATTTGGATATATTCTGTATATTAATGTTAATTAAAATTTTTCCGTTCAAAATTGAACAAATAGCTTTGTTGAGGATACATTTAAAATGTTTTGTGTTTCTTTTGTCATCGAGCTATGAGACCATTGGCCTCTTGTTATTACTTGAAGTATAGTAGTTAAATTGATCTTTGTTGTTTACTATCTATATCTCGCGTGTCAAATATTGACCGTTTAGGTCAGCGACAAACTTCAGCCCAAACTACTTTAGATTTTTAAACAAAGCATTCAGTGCAGTTGAATTTATATCAGTGTGCCAGATTTACAGTGGAACTCGAATATATTGAAATATAAGGAAACTGATTTTTTTCCTTTAAATAAGCAAGTATTACAAAATATCCAGGTTATAATGGTAATAAAGAAATTGGGGCAGGGAGTCAAAATCATTTCAAATGATGCGGAATTACAATGTAACAGGGTCTACAATCAGTGTGTTCGACTGTAATTATTTCCATACCGGAATTGGATATTCAACGGAAGATGACAGACATATTTGGCACAAGTGTGAAATACGAGCGAGAGTAATACATGAAATCAGAGCCATGCAAAAATGTTTTACCCGAACATCAATATTTTTGGAAAATAGACAATATCTTTTGATTTCTGACAAGTACCATGAAATGACCGTTTTACTACCAAACAATGAAATTAATATTAGGTAGCCAATAGTCGTTTTTACAAACTCTGCGACTACGAAAACCAGACGTTTATATAACACTGCCATGCTTGTATGACGCTACGATTTAAGCAGTGATATCACATTTGGCAACAGTTAATTGGAATGGGGTGAAATTGATATAACCGTGACGTAATAGAGTCCAAAATGATACATTTCTAATGGGGACATTTGGTAATACCAGTTATTTCATGGGATCGCGGGCAAGTCAGAATATTCTCCTGATTCGCCAGGGACGTCACGTGAAAACTGTTACTCGAGGCTGCAAGTCTCTGTTGTTTGGTCAGTTAATGTTGTTTTAAGCCGAGGTAATTACGTGTAATATACATTTGTATTACAATTAAAGAGTAGATGTATTGTTCACCCTCAACACGAACACTGTGAGAGAACCTTTAAGACACCAACCTAATAAAATATCGCCATCTCTCTCATTAGTCACACTAGTGAGCCACGCGTAAATTTAACCCACCGTTTCACAATCACGTCTATTTTAAGAATAATCATGATCTCACAATCATGTCTATTTTAAGAATAATCTTGATCTAATTTCATGCGTTTCTAAATCGTAAATAGTTTTTATGTTCAATTCCAATATCTCACCCTTGTTATATAGTCATATGCATTAGTTGTTTTTAAAAATTTGTGCATGTATATTTTGGCACAGCCATACTTATTAACTCACAGACACTGCCATACTTATAAAATCACAGATACCAAACTATAGATCTTGAGGATGTCTTGGGTACAATAATACAGATCTGGTAAATATTACACAAACACGGACCTCTGGGAATCTAGAGTTGGAATCATATTATACGTAAAATAATACTGCTGTTCTATAATCACTTAAATATGAAAATGATGCAAAACAATTATCAATGAAATGATATTATAGTACTCTACTTACATGGTTTCTGTACGGCATTGCCAGTCTGGCACAGATATTAACACATTTTATAAATGTGATTCCCTTTTCTTTTTATAATTATATCAATTCCGTCAATGGCCAAGTGCTCTTTTTACAAATAACAAAACCGTCTTCTATAAGAAATATATTTCCTGTAACGTGTCAAGCCAAGTTTTGGTTCAACTGATGAAGTCTAATTAAAAAAACGGTCGTCCTGGGCATTATCACTTTGGCATTATGTTAATAATATACTTTATTTTATTGAGGTCCGTGTTTATATAATGTTCACCAGAAATGTGTGCTGTATTTTGGACTGTTGACACTTTGGTATAAGTAAACAAAATCAACATAATACTTGTTTAAATGCAGGTAATTCAGTGCATTTGTAAATAAGGAAGTAAATATAATTAAACATTCATCGAGAAATCAATATAGTCTTTAACTATCTTATACAAATAAATAATGTAAAAAGAAAGCAAAATGCGTTCGTATCTTGGACTTTCTGAAAATTAATACTTTAGTATCTAAGAGTTGTATATTCTTACTTGCATCAGATAAACAGCTGATGTTGATAACCTTTGTTAAAGCGATATAAGCTGTCACCATGATTATTTTTGTCCCCAGACATATATGATAAAATGTGCTTTCAAATACATTATCAAACACGTAAGACGTTGTAAAAGATCTTTTTTTGAAGTTATTTGTTTTATTAGAATTCAAGTTTTCCCGTACCTTAAAAAATCCAGCTGTATTTCCGTATGCAATAACCTTTCAGATAAACTCTTTTTTAATATCAAATGTACTTCGTAATTCGGTCAGGGGATCTCGGTCCTTTACGCGCTAGGACTAAGTTAAAGTATGCCGATTTTTATGTGTTTTATAATTATTTTTTAAAATACAGGACGCGATTTTTATTGGAAAGTGCATGTATTATGTAAAATATATGCTTTTCAACGCCATTTTAAATACCCGGAAAAAAAACCGATGAATATATGAATAAATATATCAGGTCACAAAAAGAAAATTTTCCGATATTCAATGATGTCCTGGATACCGACGTTAAAAAATCAATACAATATAACTGAAAAGTATGCGTACCTCATGTTTTACAATCATGCCGTCATGTCCGGTGGATTTGGACAGTTCTTAATCAACTGTGTCAAGAATGATAAAGTCGGGAATGCGATGGGACGAATTAAAAATGGATCGAGATCACCGATATATCTGGCACGTGGACAATTTCAGACGAATGTTTTGAAACGACGAAAAAGACAAACTTTGCCTGATTTAGATATGAAATGATGTTGTACGAGAATAATAAGAATAGAATGTATATTAACTGAAAATAGCACCTGTTTATTGGACACTCAGTTATCTTCGTAAAACGATTACCGAAAGTTAATCTGCAATGCCCAAAGTATGGCGGACAAAACATAACTGATATTACGGGTTACGTTTGGCAAGATTGTTGCAATTGTACACATGCATTTGCTATTCTTACCACCAGACTGTCTCCTTGGAATATATATGAGATAAAATATCACATAAAATGTGCATGTAGTTTTTCACCTACGACAGCTCATATCGCTTTAATGCACAAAGACGTTTGCATATTATTGATATTACTGCATTTATCTAGGTAAAGCTATTTATAGAATGAATGCTACGTTAAGCCATTCATTCATTGTACATGGTTAGACAAGGAAATATGTCTGCCGAGTGCTATACGTTTAACGACGGATTTTATTATAAAAACGGAGTTTTGTTTTGCGAAAATATCAACCTGGCAGATTTTATAAAATCAAAATGTCATTTACACGATCTCGCCTTGTCTACACCTTGTTTTGTGTATAGCAGACGGCAGTTAATGCAAAACATAACGATATACAAGGAAGCATTGCCAAATGAACATTGGATTATAAATTATGCCATGAAAGCGAATATGAATCCGAAGATTTTACAGATGATTAAAGAACAGGGAATGTCTCTGACCCTAGTCAGTGGGAATGAGTTGGAATTGGCTTTAAAACTGGGATTTCAAACGGATACCTTAGTAATGAATGGAAACGGTAAACTCGACTGGGAAATTAAACTGGCCGTTAAATACAATGTGCTTTTAAATGTGGATAGTGCTTTTAACATGAAACAAACAATTAGAATATGCAAAGAAATTGGAAAAGGAGCACGAATTCTACTTCGTGTAAACCCTAATATTAGATTGGTGAGTAGGCTGTAGTAATCTTTGAGTGTATATTTGTGTTTGCCAGGTCACTGTACATACGCAAAGGATGATTTATACGTGTTGATAAGGTGAGCTGTTATTTAAACTTCTTGTTACTTGTGAGTCAATTTATTAAGAAATCTGACTCCTGTCACTTTACTACTGGTACACGTGACCCTGACTATAGACACCTAATAATCCATAAAGTTCACATTTCATTACCTAGTGCACTTTATTCAAATGTGTAATATCTTTAGGACTTTGCTGCAAACGAATGGAAAAAATCTATATTGTTATATATTCTACTTTCATTTTCTATTTACTTGAAAAGGTGTAATACCCCACATTAAATGAAAAGGTGTAATACCCCACCACATACGCCCCGGACAGGTTTTGAGGAGGTTCCGGGACTACTTTTACGTTGTATCAAGACGTGCTATTACGATGAAATATTACGCAAGTATTTTATGTTGCTGTGATTTGTTGTGAAGTAAATGAAATATGTAAAATTATGTCCATTGTTTTATTGATAAAGATATAAAATAAAAATGTCAAGACCTGGGGCGTAAATATATCAATACATATTAATATTTTAGGACGTACATCGATATGTCAGCACCGGTGAGAAGGGATCAAAATTTGGCTTATGTCCGTCCGAGTTGCAAGAGGTCCTTAGTCTCTCAGAAAATACTGACGTAATTGAAATTGTTGGTCTACACTGTCACCTAGGGTCCACTATCACAGACACACAGGTATTTAGGTAAGAAGTATAAGTTTTTACGTAGCGGAGTAAATCGTGTCAACGGGGCATTCCGGTCTGATATGATGACCAGTATAGATATTATAGGCAAATCGACAGTATAAATACTGCAGACAAATTAACAGTATATATATTATAGGCAAATTGACAGTATAGATATTATATGCAAATTGACGGTATACATACTGCAGGCAAATTAACAATATATATATTATAGGCAAATTAACAGTATAGATATTATAGGCAAATCGATAGTATAAATACTGCAGACAAATTAACAGTATATATATTATAGGCAAATTGACAGTATAGATATTATATGCAAATTGACGGTATAGATACTGCAGGCAAATTAACAGTATATATATTATAGGCAAATTAACAGTATAAATACTGCAGCCAAATTAACAGTATATATATTATAGGCAAATTGACAGTATAGATATTACATGCAAATTGACAGTATAGATATTATAGGCAAATTGACAGTACAGATATTACAGGCAAATTGACAGTATAGATATTATATGCAAATTGACGGTATAGATACTGCAGGCAAATTTACAGTATAGATATTATAGGCAAATTGACAGTATAGATATTATATGCAAATTGACAGTATAGATATTACAGGCAAATTGACGGTATAGATACTGCAGGCAAATTGACAGTATAGATATTATAGGCAAATTGACGGTATAGATATTGCAGGCAAATTGACAGTATAGATATTATAGGCAAATTAACAGTATAGATATTACAGGCAAATTGACGGTATAGATACTGCAGGCAAATTGACAGTATAGACACCTATAGATATTATAGGCAAATTAACAGTATAGATATTACAGGCAAATTGACGGTATAGATACTGCAGGCAAATTGACAGTATAGATATTATAGGCAAATTAACAGTATAGATATTACAGGCAAATTGACGGTATAGATACTGCAGGCAAATTGACAGTATAGATATTATAGGTAAATTAACAGTATAGATACTGCAGGCAAATTGACAGTATAGATATTACAGGCAAATTGACGGTATAGATACTGCAGGCAAATTGACAGTATAGATATTACAGGCAAATTGACGGTATAGATACTGCAAGCAAATTGACAGTATAAATATTATAGGCAAATTGACAGTATAGATATTACAGGCAAATTGACAGTATAGATACTGCAGGCAAATTGACAGTATAGATATTATATGCAAATTAACAGTATAGATATTATATGCAAATTGACGGTATAGATACTGCAGGGAAATTAACAGTATATATATTATAGGCAAATTAACAATAAAGATATTATAGGCAAATCGACAGTATAAATACTGCAGCCAAATTAACTATATATATTATAGGCAAATTGACAGTATAGATATTATATGCAAATTGACGGTATAGATACTGTAGGCAAATTGACAGTATATATATTATAGGCAAATTGACAGTACAGATATTACAGGCAAATTGACAGTATAGATATTATATGCAAATTGACGGTATAGATACTGCAGGCAAATTTACAGTATAGATATTATATGCAAATTGACAGTATAGATATTATAGGCAAATTGACAGTATAGATATTATAGGCAAATTGACGGTATAGATACTGCAGGCAAATTGACAGTACAGATATTATAGGCAAATTAACAGTATAGATATTACAGGCAAATTGACGGTATAGATACTGCAGGCAAATTGACAGTATAGATATTATAGGCAAATTGACAGTATAGATATTACAGGCAAATTGACGGTATAGATACTGCAGGCAAATTGACAGTATAGATATTATAGGTAAATTAACAGTATAGATATTACAGGCAAATTGACGGTGTAGATACTGCAGGCAAATTGACAGTACAGATATTATAGGCAAATTGACAGTATAGATATTACAGGCAAATTGACGGTATACATACTGCAGGCAAATTGACGGTATAGATACTGCAGGCAAATTGACAGTATAGATATTATAGGCAAATTGACAGTATAGATGTTACAGGCAAATTGACAGTATAGATACTGTAGGCAAATTGACAGTATAGATATTATAGGCAACTTAACAGTATAGATATTACAGGCAAATTGACAGTATAGATATTACAGACAAATTGACGGTATAGATACTGCAGGCAAATTGACAGTATAGATATTATAGGTAAATTAACAGTATAGATATTACAGGCAAATTGACGGTATAGATACTGCAGGCAAATTGACAGTATAGATATTACAGGCAAATTAACAGTATAGATATTACAGGCAAATTGACGGTATACATACTGCAGGCAAATTGACATTATAGATATTATAGGCAAATTGACAATATAGATATTAAAGGCAAATTGACAGTATAGATACTGTAGGCAAATTGACAGTATAGATATTATAGGCAAATTGACAGTATAGATATTACAGGCAAATTGACGGTATAGATACTGCAGGCAAATTGACGGTATAGATACTGCAGGCAAATTGACAGTATAGATATTACAGGCAAATTGACGGTATAGATACTGCAGGCAAATTGACAGTATAGATATTATAGGCAAATTGACAGTATAGATATTACAGGCAAATTGACAGTATAGATACTGTAGGCAAATTGACAGTATAGATATTATAGGCAAATTAACAGTATAGATATTACAGGCAAATAGACAGTATAGATATTACAGGCAAATTGACGGTATAGATACTGCAGGCAAATTGACAGTATAGATTTATAGGTAAATTAACAGTATAGATATTACAGGCAAATTGACGGTATAGATACTGCAGGCAAATTGACAGTATAGATACTGCAGGAAAATTGACAGTATAGATATTATAGGCAAATTGACAGTATAGATATTACAGGCAAATTCACAGTATAGATACTGTAGGCAAATTGACAGTATAGATATTATAGGCAAATTAACAGTATAGATATTATAGGCAAATTAACAGTAGAGATATTACAGGCAAATTGACGGTATAGATACTGCAGGCAAGTTGACAGTATAGATATTACAGGCAAGTTGACAGTATATACATTATATGCAAATTGACAGTATAGATATTACAGGCAATTTGACAGTATAGATATTATAGGCAAATTGACAGTATAGATATTACAGGCAAATTGACAGTAAAGATATTATAGGCAAATTGACAGTATAGATATTATATGCAAATTGGCAGTATAGATATTATAGGCAAATTGACAGTATAAATATTATAGGCAAATTGACAATATAGATATTATAGGCAAAGCGACAGTATAGATATTATAGGCAAATCGATAGTATAGATATTTAGGCAAATTGAAAGTAAAGATATTATAGGCAAATTGACAGTATAGATACTGTAGGCAAATTGACAGTATAGATATTATATACAAATTGACAGTATAGATATTATAGGCAAATTGACAGTATAGATACTATAGGCAAATTGACAGTATATATGTTATAGGCAAATTGACAGTATAGATATTATAGGCAAATTGACAGTATAGATATTATAGGCAAATTGACAGTATAGATACTGCAGGCAAATTGACAGTATAGATATTATAGGCACATTGACAGTGTAGATACTGCAGGCAAATTCACAGTATAGATATTATCGGCAAATTGACTTAGATATTATAGGCAAATTGACAGGATAGATACTTCAGGCAAATTATACCTTTAGCAGTAATATGTATTATATATATAGGTATAGTATAGATATTATAGGCAAATTAACGGTATAGATATTACAGGCAAATTGACGGTATAGATACTGCAGGCAAATTGACGTTAGAGATACTGCAGGCAAATTGACAGTATAGATATTATAGGCAAATTGACAGTATAGATATTACAGGCAAATTGACGGTATAGATACTGTAGGCAAATTGACCGTATAGATATTATAGCCAAATTAACAGTATAGATATTACAGGCAAATTGACGGAATAGATAATGCAGGCAAATTGACGGTATAGATACTGCAGGCAAATTGACAGTATAGATATTACAGGGAAATTGACGGTATAGATACTGCATGCAAATTGACAGTATTAGACATTATAGGCAAATTGACAGTACAGATATTACAGGCAAATTGACAGTATAGATATTATAGGCAAATTGACAGTATAGATATTATAGGCAAATTGACAGTATAGATGTTATAGGTAAATTAACAGTATAGATATTACAGGCAAATTGACGGTATAGATACTGCAGGCAAATTGACAGTATAGATATTATAGGCAAATTAACAGTATAGATATTACAGGCAAATTGACGGTATACATACTGCAGGCAAATTGACGGTATAGATACTGCAGGAAAATTGACAGTATAGATATTATAGGCAAATTGACAGTATAGATATTACAGGCAAATTCACAGTATAGATACTGTAGGCAAATTGGCAGTATAGATATTATAGGCAAATTAACAGTATAGATATTACAGGCAAATTGACGGTATAGATACTGCAGGCAAGTTGACAGTATAGATATTACAGGCAAGTTGACAGTATAGACATTATATGCAAATTGACAGTATAGATATTACAGGCAAATTGACAGTATAGATATTATAGGCAAATTGACAGTATAGATATTACAGGCAAATTGACAGTAAAGATATTATAGGCAAATTGACAGTATAGATATTATATGCAAATTGGCAGTATAGATATTATAGGCAAATTGACAGTATAGATATTATAGGCAAATTGACAGTATAGATATTATAGGCAAATTGACAGTATAGATATTATAGGCAAATTGACAGTATAGATATTATATACAAATTGACAGTATAGATATTATAGGCAAATTGACAGTATAGATACTATAGGCAAATTGACAGTATATATGTTATAGGCAAATTGACAGTATAGATATTATAGGCAAATTGACAGTATAGATATTATAGGCAAATTGACAGTATAGATACTAGCAGGCAAATTGACAGTATAGATAATTATAGGCACATTGACAGTGTAGATACTGCAGGCAAATTCACAGTATAGATATTATCGGCAAATTGACTTAGATATTATAGGCAAATTGACAGGATAGATACTTCAGGCAAATTATACCTTTAGCAGTAATATGTATTATATATATAGGTATAGTATAGATATTATAGGCAAATTAAAAGTATAGATATTACAGGCAAATTGACGGTATAGATACTGCAGGCAAATTGACGTTAGAGATACTGCAGGCAAATTGACAGTATAGATATTATAGGCAAATTGACAGTATAGATATTACAGGCAAATTGACGGTATAGATACTGTAGGCAAATTGACCGTATAGATATTATAGCCAAATTAACAGTATAGATATTACAGGCAAATTGACGGAATAGATACTGCAGGCAAATTGACGGTATAGATACTGCAGGCAAATTGACAGTATAGATATTACAGGGAAATTGACGGTATAGATACTGCATGCAAATTGACAGTATAGACATTATAGGCAAATTGACAGTACAGATATTACAGGCAAATTGACAGTATAGATATTATAGGCAAATTGACAGTATAGATATTATAGGCAAATTGACAGTATAGATGTTATAGGTAAATTAACAGTATAGATATTACAGGCAAATTGACGGTATAGATACTACAGGCAAATTGACAGTATAGATATTATAGGCAAATTAACAGTATAGATATTACAGGCAAATTGACGGTATACATACTGCAGGCAAATTGACGGTATAGATACTGCAGGAAAATTTACAGTATAGATATTATAGGCAAATTGACAGTATAGATATTACAGGCAAATTCACAGTATAGATACTGTAGGCAAATTGACAGTATAGATATTATAGGCAAATTAACAGTATAGATATTACAGGCAAATTGACGGTATAGATACTGCAGGCAAGTTGACAGTATAGATATTACAGGCAAGTTGACAGTATAGACATTATATGCAAATTGACAGTATAGATATTACAGGCAAATTGACAGTATAGATATTATAGGCAAATTGACAGTATAGATATTACAGGCAAATTGACAGTAAAGATATTATAGGCATATTGACAGTATAGATATTATATGCAAATTGGCAGTATAGATATTATAGGCAAATTGACAGTATAGATATTATAGGCAAATTGACAGTATAGATATTATAGGCAAATTGACAGTATAGATATTATAGGCAAAGCGACAGTATAGATATTATAGGCAAATCGACAGTATAGATATTTAGGCAAATTGACAGTAAAGATATTATAGGCAAATTGACAGTATAGATACTGTAGGCAAATTGACAGTATAGATATTATATACAAATTGACAGTATAGATATTATAGGCAAATTGACAGTATAGATATCATAGGCAAATTGACAGTATATATGTTATAGGCAAATTGACAGTATAGATATTATAGGCAAATTGACAGTATAGATATTATAGGCAAATTGACAGTATAGATACTGCAGGCAAATAGACAGTATAGATATTATAGGCACATTGACAGTGTAGATACTGCAGGCAAATTGACAGTATAGATATTATCGGCAGATTGACTTAGATATTATAGGCAAATTGACAGGATAGAAACTTCAGGCAAATTATACCTTTAACAGTAATATGTATTATATATATAGGTATAGTATAGATATTATAGGCAAATTAACAGTATAGATATTACAGGCAAATTGACGGTATAGATACTAAAGGCAAATTGACGTTAGAGATACTGCAGGCAAATTGACAGTATAGATATTATAGGCAAATTGACAGTATAGATATTACAGGCAAATTGACGGTATAGATACTGTAGGCAAATTAACAGTATAGATATTACAGGCAAATTGACGGAATAGATACTGCAGGCAAATTGACGGTATAGATACTGCAGGCAAATTCACAGTATAGATATTACAGGGAAATTGACGGTATAGATACTGCAGGCAAATTGACAGTATAGACATTATAGGCAAATTGACAGTACAGATATTACAGGCAAATTGACAGTATAGATATTATAGGCAAATTGACAGTATAGATATTATAGGCAAATTAACAGTATAGATATTACAGGCAAATTGACAGTAAAGATATTATAGGCAAATTGACAGTATAGATATTATATGCAAATTGACAGTATAGATATTATAGGCAAATTGACAGTATAGATATTATAGGCAAATTGACAGTATAGATATTATAGGCAAAGCGACAGTATAGATATTATAGGCAAATCGACAGTATAGATATTTAGGCAAATTGACAGTAAAGATATTATAGGCAAATTGACAGTATAGATACTGCAGGCAAATTGACAGTATAGATATTATATACAAATTGACGGTATAGATATTATAGGCAAATTGACAGTATATATATTATAGGCAAATTGACAGTAAAGATATTATAGGCAAATTGAGAGTATAGATATTATAGGCAAATTGACAGTATAGATACTGCAGGCAAATTGACAGTATAGAATATTATAGGCACATTGACAGTGTACATTACTGCAGGCAAATTGACAGTATAGATATTATCGGCAAATTGACTTAGATATTATAGGCAAATTGACAGGATAGATACTTCAGGCAAATTATACCTTTAACAGTAATATGTATTATATATATAGGTATAGTATAGATATTATAGGCAAATTAACAGTATAGATATAACAGGCAAATTGACGGTATAGATACTACAGGCAAATTGACGTTATAGATACTGCAGGCAAATTGACTGTATAGATATTATAGGCAAATTGACAGTATAGATATTACAGGCAAATTGACGGTATAGATACTGCAGGTAAATTGACAGTATAGATATTATAGGCAAATTAACAGTATAGATATTATAGGCAAATTGCCAGTAAAGATATTATAGGCAAATTGACAGTATAGATATTATAGGCAAATTGACAGTATAGATATTATAGGCAAATTGACAGTATAGATACTGCAGGCAAATTGACAGTATAGATATTATAGGCAAAGCGACAGTATAGATATTATAGGCAAATCGACAGTATAGATATTTAGGCAAATTGACAGTATAGATATTACAGGCAAATTGACGGTATAGATACTGTAGGCAAATTGACAGTATAGATAGTATAGGCAAATTAACAGTATAGATATTAGAGCCAAATTGACGGTATACATACTGCAGGCAAATTGACGGTATAGATACTGCAGGCAAATTGACGGTATAGATACTGCAGGGAAATTGACAGTATAGACATTATAGGCAAGTTGACAGCATAGATATTACAGGCAAATTGACAGTATAGATATTATATGCAAATTGACAGTATAGATATTACAGGCAAATTGACAGTAAAGATATTATAGGCAAATTGACAGTATAGATATTATATGCAAATTGACAGTATAGATATTATAGGCAAATTGACAGTATAGATATTATAGGCAAATTGACAGTATAGATATTATAGGCAAATTGACAGTATAGATACTGCAGGCAAATTGACAGTATAGATATTATAGGCACATTGACAGTGTACATACTGCAGGCAAATTGACAGTATAGATATTATAGGCAAATTAACAGTATAGATATTACAGGCAAATTGACGGTATAGATACTGCAGGCAAATTGACGGTATAGATACTGCAGGCAAATTGACAGTATAGATATTACAGGCAAATTGACGGTATAGATACTGCAGACAAATTGACAGTATAGACATTATAGGCAAATTGACAGTATAGATATTACAGGCAAATTGACAGTATAGATATTATAGGCAAATTGACAATATAGATATTATAGGCAAATTGACAGCATAGATATTACAGGCAAATTGACAGTATAGATATTACAGGCAAATTGACGGTATAGATTACTGTAGGCAAATTGACAGTATAGATAGTATAGGCAAATTAACAGTATAGATATTAGAGCCAAATTGACGGTATAGATACTGCAGGCAAATTGACGGTATAGATACTGCAGGCAAATTGACAGTTTAGATATTACAGGCAAATTGACGGTATAGATACTGCAGGGAAATTGACAGTATAGACATTATAGGCAAATTGACAGTATAGATATTACAGGCAAATTGACAGTATAGATATTATATGCAAATTGACAGTATAGATATTATAGGCAAATTGACAGTATAGATACTGCAGGCAAATTGACAGTATAGATATTATAGGCAAATCGACAGTATAGATATTTAGGTAAATTGACAGTAAAGATATTATAGGCAAATTGATAGTATAGATACTGCAGGCAAATTGACAGTATAGATATTACAGGCAAATTGACAGTATAGATATTATAGGCAAATTGACAATATAGATATTATAGGCAAATTGACAGTATAGATATTACAGGCAAATTGACAGTATAGATATTACAGGCAAATTGACGGTATAGATACTGTAGGCAAATTGACAGTATAGATAGTATAGGCAAATTAACAGTATAGATATTAGAGCCAAATTGACGTATAGATACTGCAGGCAAATTGACGGTATAGATACTGCAGGCAAATTGACAGTATAGATATTACAGGCAAATTGACGGTATAGATACTGCAGGGAAATTGACAGTATAGACATTATAGGCAAATTGACAGTATAGATATTACAGGCAAATTGACAGTATAGATATTATATGCAAATTGACAGTATAGATATTACAGGCAAATTGACAGTAAAGATATTATAGGCAAATTGACAGTATAGATATTATATGCAAATTGACAGTATAGATATTATAGGCAAATTGACAGTATAGATATTATAGGCAAATTGACAGTATAGATATTATAGGCAAATTGACAGTATAGATACTGCAGGCAAATTGACAGTATAGATATTTAGGTAAATTGACAGTAAAGATATTATAGGCAAATTGACAGTATAGATACTGCAGGCAAATTGACAGTATAGATATTATATACAAATTGACAGTATAGATATTATAGGCAAATTGACAGTATAGATATTGTAGGCAAATTGACAGTATATATATTATAGGCAAATTGACAGTATAAATATTATAGGCAAATTAACAGTATAGATATTATAGGCAAATTGACAGTATAGATACTGCAAGCAAATTGACAGTATAGATATTATAGGCAAATTGACAGTATAGATATTATAGGCAAATTGACAGTATAGATACTGCAGGCAAATTGACAGTATAGATATTATAGGCACATTGACAGTGTAGATACTGCAGGCAAATTGACAGTATAGATATTATCGGCAGATTGACTTAGATATTATAGGCAAATTGACAGGATAGATACTTCAGGCAAATTATACCTTTAACAGTAATATGTATTATATATATGGGTATAGTATAGATATTATAGGCAAATTGACAGTATAGATATTACAGGCAAATTAACGTATAGATACTGCAGGCAAATTGACAGTATAGATATTACAGGCAAATTGACAGTATAGATATTACAGGCAAATTGACAGTATAGATATTATTGGCAAATTAACAGTATAGATATTACAGGCAAGTTGACGGTATAGATACTGCAGGCAAATTGACGGTATAGATACTGCAGGCAAATTGACAGTATAGATATTATAGGCAAATTGACAGTATAGATATTACAGGCAAATTGACAGTATAGATATTACAGGCAAATTGAAAGTATAGATATTACAGGCAAATTGACGGTATAGATACAGCAGGCAAATTGACAATATAGATATTATAGGCAAATTGACAGTATAGATATTACAGGAAAATTGACAGTATAGATATTACAGGCAAATTGACGGCATAGATACTGTAGGCAAATTGACAGTATAGATAGTATAGGCAAATTAACAGTATAGATATTAGAGCCAAATTGACGGTATAGATACTGCAGGCAAATTGACGGTATAGATACTGCAGGCAAATTGACAGTATAGATATTACAGGCAAATTGACGGTATAGATACTGCAGGGAAATTGACAGTATAGACATTATAGGCAAATTGACAGTATAGATATTACAGGCAAATTGACAGTATAGATATTATATGCAAATTGACAGTATAGATATTACAGGCAAATTGACAGTAAAGATATTATAGGCAAATTGACAGTATAGATATTATATGCAAATTGACAGTATAGATATTATAGGCAAATTGAAAGTATAGATATTATAGGCAAATTTGACAGTATAGATATTATAGGCAAATTGACAGTATAGATACTGCAGGCAAATTGACAGTATAGATATTATAGGCAAATCGACAGTATAGATATTTAGGTAAATTGACAGTATAGATATTATAGGCAAATTGACAGTATAGATATTACAGGCAAATTGACAGTATAGATATTACAGGCAAATTGACGGTATAGATACTGTAGGCAAATTGACAGTATAGATAGTATAGGCAAATTAACAGTATAGATATTAGAGCCAAATTGACGGTATAGATACTGCAGGCAAATTGACGGTATAGATACTGCAGGGAAATTGACAGTATAGACATTATAGGCAAATTGACAGTATAGATATTATATGCAAATTGACAGTATAGATATTACAGGCAAATTGACAGTAAAGATATTATAGGCAAATTGACAGTACAGATATTATATGCAAATTGACAGTATAGATATTATAGGCAAATTGACAGTATAGATATTATAGGCAAATTGACAGTATAGATACTGCAGGCAAATTGACAGTATAGATATTATAGGCAAATCGACAGTATAGATATTTAGGTAAATTGACAGTAAAGATATTATAGGCAAATTGACAGTATAGATACTGCAGGCAAATTGACAGTATAGATATTATATAAAAATTGACAGTATAGATATTATAGGCAAATTGACAGTATAGATATTATAGACAAATTGACAGTATATATATTATAGGCAAATTGACAGTATTGATATTATAGGCAAATTAACAGAATAGATATTATAGGCAAATTGACAGTATAGATACTGCAAGCAAATTGACAGTATAGATATTATAGGCAAATTGACAGTATAGATACTGCAGGCAAATTGACAGTATAGGTATTATAGGCACATTGACAGTGTAGATACTGCAGGCAAATTGACAGTATAGATATTATCGGCAAATTGACTTAGATATTATAGGCAAATTGACAGGATAGATACTTCAGGCAAATTATACCTTTAACAGTAATATGTATTATATATATAGGTATAGTATAGATATTATAGGCAAATTGACAGTATAGATATTACAGGCAAATTAACGTATAGATACTGCAGGCAAATTGACAGTATAGATATATAGGCAAATTGACAGTATAGATATTACAGGCAAATTGACGGTATAGATACTGTAGGCAAATTGACAGTATAGATATTATAGGCAAATTAACAGTATAGATATTACAGGCAAATTGACGGTATAGATACTGCAGGCAAATTGTCAGTATAGATATTACAGGCAAATTGACGGTATAGATACTGCAGGCAAATTGACGGTATAGACATTATAGGCAAATTGACAGTATAGATATTACAGGCAAATTGACAGTATAGATACTGCAGACAAATTGACGGTATAGATACTGCAGGCAAATTGACAGTATAGACATTATAGGCAAATTGACAGTATAGATATTTACAGGCAATTGACGGTATAGATATTATATGCAAATTGACACTATAGATATTACAGGCAAATTGACAGTAAAGATATTATAGGCAAATTGACAGTATAGATACTGCAGGCAAATTGACAGTATAGATATTATAGGCAAATTGACAGTATAGATATTACAGGCAAATTGACAGTATCGATATTACAGGCAAATTGACGGTATAGATACTGTAGGCAAATTGACAGTATAGATATTATAGGCAAAATAACAGTATAGATATTACAGGCAAATTGACGGTATAGATACTGTAGGCAAATTGACAGTATAGATATTATAGGCAAAATAACAGTATAGATATTACAGGCAAATTGACGGTATAGATACTGCAGGCAAATTGACGGTATAGATACTGCAGGCAAATTGACAGTATAGATATTATAGGCAAATTGACGGTATAGATACTGCAGGCAAATTGACGGTATAGACATTATAGGCAAATTGACAGTATAGATATTACAGGCAAATTGACGGTATAGATACTGCAGGCAATTTGACAGTATAGATATATAGGCAAATTGACAGTATAGATATTACAGGCAAATTGACGGTATAGATACTGTAGGCAAATTGACAGTATAGATATTATAGGCAAATTAACAGTATAGATATTACAGGCAAATTGACGGTATAGATACTGCAGGCAAATTGTCAGTATAGATATTACAGGCAAATTGACGGTATAGATACTGCAGGCAAATTGACGGTATAGACATTATAGGCAAATTGACAGTATAGATATTACAGGCAAATTGACAGTATAGATACTGCAGACAAATTGACGGTATAGATACTGCAGGCAAATTGACAGTATAGACATTATAGGCAAATTGACAGTATAGATATTACAGGCAAATTGACGGTATAGATATTATATGCAAATTGACACTATAGATATTACAGGCAAATTGACAGTAAAGATATTATAGGCAAATTGACAGTATAGATACTGCAGGCAAATTGACAGTATAGATATTATAGGCAAATTGACAGTATAGATATTACAGGCAAATTGACAGTATCGATATTACAGGCAAATTGACGGTATAGATACTGTAGGCAAATTGACAGTATAGATATTATAGGCAAAATAACAGTATAGATATTACAGGCAAATTGACGGTATAGATACTGTAGGCAAATTGACAGTATAGATATTATAGGCAAAAATAACAGTATAGATATTACAGGCAAAATTGACGGTATAGATACTGCAGGCAAATTGACGGTATAGATACTGCAGGCAAATTGACAGTATAGATATTATAGGCAAATTGACGGTATAGATACTGCAGGCAAATTGACGGTATAGACATTATAGGCAAATTGACAGTATAGATATTACAGGCAAATTGACGGTATAGATACTGCAGGCAAATTGACGGTATAAATACTGCAGGCAATTTGACAGTATAGATATTACAGGCAAATTGACGGTATAGATACTGCGGGCAAATTGACAGTATAGACATTATAGGCAAATTGACAGTATAGATATTACAGGCAAATTGACGTTATAGATACTGCAGGCAAATTGACAGTATAGATATTATAGGCAAATTGACAGTATAGATATTACAGGCAAATTGACAGTATAGATATTACAGGCAAATTGACGGTATAGATACTGCAGGCAAATTGACGGTATAGATACTGTAGGCAAATTGACAGTATAGATATTACAGGCAAATTGACGGTATAGATACTGCAGGCACATTGACGGTATAGATACTGTAGGCAAATTGACAGTATAGATATTACAAGCAAATTGACGTTATAGATACTGCAGGCAAATTGACAGTATAGATATTATAGGCACATTGACAGTGTAGATACTGCAGGCAAATTGACAGTATAGATATTATCGGCAAATTGACTTAGATATTATAGGCAAATTGACAGGATAGATACTTCAGGCAAATTATACCTTTAACAGTAATGTGTATTATATATATAGGTATAGTATAGATATTATAGGCAAATTAACAGTATAGATATTACAGGCAAATTAACGTATAGATACTGCAGGCAAATTGACAGTATAGATATTACAGGCAAATTAACAGTATAGATATTACAGGCAAATTAACGTATAGATACTGCAGGCAAATTGACAGTATAGATATTACAGGCAAATTGACGGTATAGATACCGTAGGCAAATTGACAGTATAGATATTATAGGCAAATTAACAGTATAGATATTACAGGCAAATTGACGGTATAGATACTGCAGGCAAATTGTCAGTATAGATATTACAGGCAATTTGACGGTATAGATACTGCAGGCAAATTGACGGTATAGACATTATAGGCAAATCGACAGTATAGATATTACAGGCAAATTGACGGTATAGATACTGCAGGCAAATTGACGGTATAGATACTGCAGGCAAATTGACAGTATAGACATTATAGGCAAATTGACAGTATAGATATTACAGGCAAATTGACGTTATAGATACTGCAGGCAAACTGACAGTATAGATATTACAGGCAAATTGACAGTATAGATATTACAGGCAAATTGACAGTATAGATATTACAGGCAAATTGACGGTATAGATACTGTAGGCAAATTGACAGTATAGATATTATAGGCAAATTAACAGTATAGATATTACAGGCAAATTGACGGTATAGATACTGTAGGCAAATTGACGGTATAGATACTGCAGGCAAATTGACAGTATAGATATTACAAGCAAATTGACGGTATAGATACTGCAGGAAAATTGACGGTATAGACATTATAGGCAAATTGACAGTATAGATATTATAGGCAAATTGACAGTATAGATATTATAGGCAAATTGACAGTATAGATATTACAGGCAAATTGACAGTAAAGATATTATAGGCAAATTGACAGTATAGATACTGCAGGCAAATTGACAGTATAGATATTACAAGCAAATTGACGGTATAGATACTGCAGGAAAATTGACGGTATAGACATTATAGGCAAATTGACAGTATAGATATTATAGGCAAATTGACAGTATAGATATTACAGGCAAATTGACAGTAAAGATATTATAGGCAAATTGACAGTATAGATATTATATGCAAATTGACATTATAGATATTATAGGCAAATTGACAGTATAGATATTATAGGCAAATTGACAGTATAGATATTATAGGCAAATTCACAGTATAGATACTGCAGGCAAATTGACAATATAGATATTATAGGCAAAGCGACAGTATAGATATTATAGGCAAATCGACAGTATAGATATTTAGGCAAATTGACAGTAAAGATATTATAAGCAAATTGACAGTATAGATACTGCAGGCAAATTGACAGTATAGATATTATATACAAATTGACAGTATAGATATTATAGGCAAATTGACAGTATAGATATTATAGGCAAATTGACAGTATAGATACTGCAGGCAAATTGACAGTATATATATTATAGGCACATTAACAGTGTAGACACTGCAGGCAAATTGACAGTATAGATATTATCGGCAAATTGACATAGATATTATAGGCAAATTGACAGGATAGATACTTCAGGCAAATTATACCTTTAACAGTAATATGTATTATATATATAGGTATACTCATTATCAAAAACAAGTATTATATATTGTTTTTATGACTTTAGGTCTCAAACTTAAATATCGTTTAGAACAACTGTCCTTTTTTCTATGTCCATAAGTTTTTTACTCTTAATGATTCCAATCAAACAAGAAAGAAAATGTATATTTTACAAAATTAAAGTAATCACCTAAACCAAAACGAAAATGATGATCGACGTTAAGATCGTAACAAACTACCAGATCTAAGTGAAAATTAAGGTAAACATTTCTTAATTTTAAATTATATATAATGTTATTGTGTCATCTTTACGAATTTTGACAAATACCAGGATGTATAGCCCTTTTGTTGCTGTTTAATCACCTTGTTTATCTCCATTGTTGTTGTTGAATCATCGGCATCGATTATGACCAATGTTCATTTTCATTGTTGTTGTTGAGTCACCTGTACAGATTTTGACCAGGATTTATCTCACTTCTCGTTGTTGTTGTTGAGTCACATATGCGGATTCTGGTCAGGATCTATCTCCCCTGTTGTTGTTGTTGTTGTTGTTGTTGTTGAGTCACCTGTACAGATTGTGACCAGGATTTATCTCACCTCTCGTTGTTGTTGTTAATGCTGAGTCATATATGCGGATTTTGGTCAGGACCTATCTCCCCTGTTGTTGTTGTTGTTGTTGTTGTTGTTGTTGAGTCACCTGTACAGATTGTGACCAGGATTTATCTCACCTCTCGTTGTTGTTGAGTCATATGTGCGGATTTTTGTCAGGGTCTATATTTTCCTTGTTGTTTTTGTTGTGTCATTTGTACTGATCTTGACCAGGATTCATCCCACATGCTTTTTCCTAACATTCATCTTATGTGTATATTGAATCGTGGCTTCCGAACGGTTAACACTTATCTATAATAATTCTATTGGTGAGTAACACAATGTTTATGTCGACTCGTCAGCATATGGACATACGAGGGGCATATTTGTGCGCCAAACACATTTCATTTAGCTTTTACGTGCATCGCCCATGCAGTAATGATAGCAAACTATTTATACCAACATTAATGAACACTTTTTAGTCCGATATCTGTCAGTACCCCCTTAAATTTTAGGCACACGTTAAAATGGCCACAGAAAGTGTTTTACGGACGTATTTTAATCAAGGTCTCTACCGAACCGAACCATAGATTTGTCGTAATCGAAAAGAATAAGGTTTCCAAATGTTTACATATTGTATACCTGGTCATTTTTGCTGACACTTAATTTTCGTACTTTCGCGCTTAAATGAACGAGCGAATTTAAAATGAAGATAAAACTTCAAGCTGAAATGTCATTCATGATAGTAATTCAGGGCAAGTTTTAGACGGAGTGAATATGATTTCTCCACTGTTGTTGTTGTTGTAATTGTTGTTGAGTCATCTGTAATTACTTTGGGCAGAATCTTCCAGGTAAACCATGTTAAATATTTTCTCGATTGTTCTTCAAGTAATCACTGAATAAAAAAGTAAAACAAAATTAACATAAAAACTGGCTTCAAGTGTTGCAATTAATTATCACCGATGCATTTCTTGTAGAATAAGATTTTTTCTGTAGAGAGAGCACACAGCTACTGATGAACTTGATACAAATGTTAAAAGAAAGAGGATTCAGGTCCATAAAATATGTCAATATTGGTGGCGGACTGGCAATACCCTATCGAAACCATGTAAGTAGAATACTTAAACATCATTTCATTAATAATTGTTTGCCTCATTTTATACCTAATGTTTTGTTAAGTGTTATAGCTGTCTAGCTTTATCAGATTATGAAATGGCAATTGTTCTTTACGTATAGCATGATCCCTCTTCTGGATTTCCAGAGGTCTGTGTTTACCAGATTTGTATATTGTACCCTGGACATCCTGAGGATTAATACTCTCGTATCTGAGATATTTTTATGTACACTCTGTCAATTTAAACATGGTTCTGAACACAAATAATCTAGATGAAATAATAACAGTGGTGAGAGGCTGATTTCCAGCACTGTATATTTATAATACAGTAACGCATTGAATCAGTTCAAGTTTATTCTATACAGCACTACCTTATACAGACGTATATGAATGCAATACGATAGGCTTAATTTACATGTGGATTGACGGGTGTGAGTCAACATACATTGACGGCATTACTGTGGTTAATTCTGTACAACCCTACTTTATAAAAAGATATAATTGTGATACGATGGGTTTAACTTACACACGTTGACTTTTTTTGGTTACTCTATAAAACAAACATAACGGTGATATATCTGGCGGGTAGAAGTTACAAGTAGCTTAATAAGTGTGAGTCCTAGCCATACACCTTTGCAGCATTACCGTGGTTTCTGGCAGGAATGATAATTCTGTACAGTACTACTTTATAAAAAGACATGATTGCGATACGATGGGTTGAATTTGTAACACGTATTGACCGCATTAGTTTCGTACTATATTTGTGTATCACGCTTACCTTTAAAATATAATATACAGATTTGTGTCAGACTGACACATCATTTTGGTCAATAAATACTCCGATGGAAAAGTGAGATAACCTGGTATATTTACAGTAACATAGCTAGTTCAAATATATAAAATCTCAGATACCAAAGTATAAATATTCAGGATGTCCAGGATACATATACAAATCTGGTGAATACTGGACCAACATCCTGAAGATTTCGACTTTGAATAGTGTTTTATACCACACTCAATAAGTTTTCAACAAACTTTGTCACTAAATTAGCTGAAACCTGCGCCGACCATAAATGTAAGACTTCATGGCTCAATATGCGACTGAAGCTCTATGCGGGTTCGAGGTCCGCTTGAACGTAAAGTAATATTTGGCACTGATAACACCATTTGAAAATTTAAATTATTCTAAAGCTAAGAGAGGCATCTTTTGACAGTGGTTACTCTTAGACAGATTTTGGCTATTCGTTTAGATATATTATTTGGCCTTGTCTAATACCAATTTCTCTTTTGAAAAACTATTTAAAATTGTAGCTCAACTGATGAAGTCTAATTGACAGAAATGATCGTCTTGAGCATTATAACTTTGGTATTTTTCTTTGTAATATTTGATTTTATGAGAGATTTACGGAAGGTCGGTGATATTCTCCCGGGTACCTTGTAATCGGGTCCCCCCTCCACTATTAAAAGCTGTTAAAACAAAAAAGTATCTTGTTCCACAACCACATTTTATTAATTTTCAGGCGTTCTGTACCCAGACCTTTACACAGTTCGGAGATGACATTAAATCAAGTATACAAAAGTATTTGGATGACATTTCTTCACCACACAACAAGACCAAAATCATGGAACTGCTGAAAATGAAGTAAAATTATATCAAGATATCATCCTATTTATAAAAATATTTTGTTCTTACAATTTGGTTCAAACAAATGCTTTGTATGATTCATCTACTTTCTTAATAGATGTCAAATGTTTTACCTGTTGTGCCATGGACTAAGGATTAGCTTTTAATTCCTGGAATGTGAAAGGTGCTACGATGTATAAAATCTCAGATACCAAAGTATAAATCTTCAGGATGCCATGGATAGATATGTCAATCTGTGGATACTGGACAAAGAAGGACCTCTGGAAATCCAGAGGTGGGATCTGGTGTAGTAAAGATTCCCTGCTGACCGGTCACATCCGCTGTGAGTCCATAGTCAAGACAGTTTGAAAAATGTTACATATTCACTTAAGGAGGAGTTAAATACTATTCGAATAACAATGGATGTTCGGATTGCATTATTAAAAAATGACGTAATTTTTTGTTCTTTCTGACGTCATTGAATTGTGACGTCATAATCACACAAATGTTTAACGGGCCATTTAATTGTGACGTCATGTTGGAAAAATATTCCTTAAAGGTTCCGTATCCGTCTATGGTCATACATTTGGCGAAGAGCAAATTACCGGGATGGCACCTATTTACCAGACTGTCGGGTGTAATCTCCATAATGGTGTCCCTATCTACCAGAATGAGATTTTTAAGGAAATAATTTCATTCAAAATGCCATAAGAATAATTTTTTCATTTAATCAATTGATTCATAATCAGTATTTACTGATTTATTTTTCAAATTTTAGTTGTGCCAGAAAAATACCGAACCCGAGGTAACTAACTTGTCACAACAGTTAAATTTTTGTGACCATATTTTATATTTCTGTGGATAAATTCTTTTCATGTTCATAATGATATATAATAGTATCTTAAAGAATATATGAAAATATTTTTGGTGGAAAATTGAATTTACAGATTTTTGTAAATTGTCAATCTTTGGGAGAAAATTGTGAATTTTTGTTCTATAATTGCTATATTCATTGAAACTTTTATCATACGGATATTGAAAAATATACATTCAAATTTATTTTCCCTTGTTACTTTTATGCGGAAAATATTTCTTTTCTTATATTGATTCATGTTTTTGATATATATTTATATTTGGAACAGTAACTAGAAATCATATTGACCGGTTTACACTTTCCAAGGGAATCCTAGATGTGCCTCGGTGGAAGATATTCATAGTAATCTTTCTCAAAATTGTGCGGATAAATTTTCTTCACATTTTGCATTTCAATAAAGATCAAAATGAAATATAAAAAATTAAGAAAATTGGAATTGGGAGTCAGGTATTTAATACCCCCTTAAGACTAAACTTTTGTCTCATATACGATATGATTTCTACATTATTTAGTCTCGAATGTGTGGTACCGTAACATTCTTATACGAGTTTTGGCGTGCAACGCGCTCGTGCTTTGTTTTAAGTTCTATCTATCGAAATAATTAAATATTTGTTGTATGATATTGTTACAACGTTTGCTTCTGGTTAATCATATATTAATCATGCACATTCCTTAATATATTTTAGAATATCAATCCAAGACCTAATCCACCAAATCAAAGAATTACCGGAGACACAGAATATCCTGGAGTCATTGTATAAAATCCAGAAAAGAGAAATGGTATTTATATTCAATATCTATCTATAGGGACATACAAATTATGCAACAGTTATTAGTAAAACTTGATATCATTTGATTTCTGTGATTTTATATCATTTAAATCTAACAATGCTAACATCCTTGTTTATTTCATCATACTATTTTTATCATTTGATATTTAATTTATTTCTATATTAATATTTCATCCTTGGCACACAGTGCCTTGAATTTCGTATTTTCATAGTTTTCATAGACTTGTATAATCAAAGCTTAATTAAAACTTTATTCTTTTACAACAATTTACAAATGAGCTTAATGTGTGTCTCGTTCTGATGTTTGGGGTCCTTAATGTTGAGGAAACCGGAACATCATATCCTCTCACACACTCTCTATCCTATTCGATCCTCGGTTGCATGGACGTAAAACTAGTGCGCAAACCACCTGATTGGTATCTGTGGCCAGTGTAGTGCGATACATTTGTATAAATGTGTCCTTGGAGCCTAATCATTCATTCATTGCAACGCCACCAAGATGCATGTACAATAATGTTTCATTTTATGAACATTTCATATATTGGCACAGGGCTATCGAATATTGCGCAAATTTTACGGTCAGTATATTATCCTTGTTTACGATTACTATGTTTCACTATATGAAATGTTTAGTTACTTGTTCAATAGCAGTTTTTGAGACGTTTGTCCCAATTTCACGAGGACTTCTTCCTTACCTATTTCATTCAGATTTGACTAAGGATTCACGGCGGGTGTTACAGGTCAACAGGGGATGCTTACTCCTCCACGGCACCTGATCCCACCTCTGAATTCTCAGAGGACCATGTTTGTCCAGTGTCACTAGATTTGTATATGTATCCCTGATCCTGAAGATTTGTACTTTGGTATTCGAGATTTCATATTTAACAAAGAAAGATGACATTAGATATTCATTTTATCTGTTTGGTCGTGTGGTCCAGTAATGGATCACTGGTTTAACATCACATTGTATGCCCGTGATGGGATCTTTAAGATGGATAGGATTGGGATTATATATATAATAATCCTTCAACAATTCTAGATGAAGCTATACTGTGCCATTAGTCTGATTGGACCCTTCCAGGTGGTTCGTGTTTGGTCAAACCGTCTAGTGGTACACCCATGTTTGAATCCGTCAGATGGGTCAAACGTCATGAGTTCTAACTGCGACCACGAGTCTTCTTTTGCAACATATAAAGAATATAACTTTAATAGTCTCTCAGATTTTCTAAATCTACGAGAGCCAATTTTTTACAGTGGTTACTCTAAGACGGATTTCGGCTATATTTTTAGAAATATTATTTTCCTTGTATGATACCACTTTATCTTTAGAAAAAACACATACCTTTAAAATTGGAACTCAACTGATGAAGTCTAATTGACAGAAACGATATCGTCTTGAGCATCATAACTTTGATATTATGTTTATAATATGAATACAGTAATCATCAGATTCAAACCATTCTTCAGATTCGAGTGGCGTTCCTTTATATATATATGAAACACTGAGCCAGTGCTAGACTTGAACCAGAAGGCATGACACATTTGCAAAAAAAAAAAAAAACAAAAAAAAAAAAAAAAAAAAAAAAAAAAAAAAAGCTCAAAGTACAGGTCTCCATTTTGTATATTTCACAATTTCTGGAAAACGAGAAGAAACGTTCGTGCAATCGTTGGATCTCTCGTTTTTTATGGCAACTACAGTTTAAATAAATGTACAGTGAAAACTATGATTTTGCATTGATTTAACATGACAAGTGTTTTATTTAACGGTATCTCTCCAACTTTTAAATTTTCAGGGATCTGTCCCTTCTCCCCATGATCTGGTCCAGTCTATCGCTGATCTTATACCCGATGACCTCACGGTGATAATTGAACCAGGTCGTTCCTTGGTAGGAAATTCAGCTGTGTTATTGTGCAGCGTCCTGGGAACCAAGTCCAGTGGTGATAAGAAGTACAAATACATACTTACAATAGTCAAAATAGTCAAATTACAGTGGAACCTCGCCTAAAGTCCACCTCACGTCCGAGGCTATATTGTATGCAAGACCGTAAATATAAAATTTTCTAAAATTTCTACAATGATTTCCATTATATCCAGAACCTCAATCATAAGATCGCCTCGCTAATCAAACAACTTTAAGTCAGGCGGTACGATGATTTTAATAGCGAGGTTCTACTGTATTCATGTATTTAATAAGTACATTAGTTAACTTTTAATTGTCAAGGTTACTGATATAGCCAGTCTTTCGTTTATTTGATTGTTATTGTACATTCCGTTAAGAATTTTCAATTTATATTGAGATGTCAACGGCTTTAGGTGATGTGCTACCAAAATTTACCTGTGCTTCAGACTGACACCAATGCAGCGAGGGTTACGCTTCCCGCGACACGGAACCTATTTTTTAGCGTCTTCAGAAAAACCCGTGACTTTCACTTCGTATGCCGAGAGCTTGGCGTCACTCCTGTCTTTTCTCTATTGTGGTTAGATACACGATAATATATGCCGAGGTGTTAGAAAACATTGGTTTGCGGAATTATGTGACTCTGAGTGTTAAATAAAGGTATACTTAATGACAGTATATGTTACTGTGTTTCCCTCATACCTAAATCCTTTTGGAAGAAAAAAAAGGCCCAAGTCTTCAATATATTTGGTGAATATGTAGCCATTTTCAAAAATATTATATATTTTTATATCAGTCAAAATTTCTTATGACTAACGATTAGTTAATAAGTAGAATATAAAGGTTTAAAATACATTTTTATCGTTTAACGAACAGAAAAGGTGCAATGAATTACAGGGGATTCAATAATAATGATTGTGTTGTGGGGGAAAAGACAAGGTCAGTACCTTATCTTGAAATATTTAATTCCATAACACGATGTGTGTTATCCGTTTTACATTCCATAATTTACACAATCAAAGGGAGGTAAGTGATATGTCTGTATTGAAAGCCCCTTGGTCTCCTACAAGTCTTATTTCCTCCTAACTCATCCAATAAAGTAATTTATTCTGGAATTTCAAAATATATCACGTGATCTTGATGAAAACAAGAAGGATTTAGGATTACAACTACCGTGACCCAGTCGGAAATTACCGACTAAATTTTGTCGTGATTCGGTAATTGTAAACGTTTATGAAACGGACGGTAATCGTAGTAGTTGGTTTACGACTTTTTTCCCGTTTTACGACCTTTTGTGATACGATGCCCAGAGGATAAATATTAACGCATAATTTTACCTTTTGCAGCAGTTATGTCTCTTTTATCAACTACGCGTGAGCTCAGATGCAGTACAGTTAGTCACGTCATAACATACACAAAAGGTGCAATCTGTTATTATTGTGGGCTAACGTTTGATGAACCATAATTTAGATGTCAGATGATACAGTTCAGTGTAGCTTTGTCGCAAAATGGTGTAATTCGATGAGTGTTAGGCCTACGTCTTGATAACAAGTCCAAATGCAATTCCTAAATGTATTCGGCATTTTATTATCATTCATATAAGCACAGACATAAAGTGAAATAACATACCGACATGTGTGCTGAAATATGGATTGCATGTCATTGCAGTTGTAGTTAAGGAAGATGTTTTCGAATTCAGTTTTATATTTTTGGACGAAATATGTTGTGGTTTATCCAGAGGCTTACTGTCAGTGTCAAAATCATTGGCATAAATTTTTGCATGACTTTGATATGTATTACTGTTCTATAGTTATCGAATGTCTGTGAATATACGTGAAGTTGTCGGTGACATAATGGTATAATTTTTGTACTAGTGTTAAACTGACATTAAAACGCATTGGCAATTCATAGGAAATAGAAATCCATACCCAAAACACATGGTATGCAATACCCGTGTCACGTGATTGGCTGATATGTATACATATATCATTCACAGTTGTATTTCATTGGCCTATTCAATATCTTAGATGTGGGTATAAGAGAAAACATTTATACAAGATAATTAAATGTACAATCGCTCAGAGTCATTTATCATTTCATTTAAAACTTCCATAACCATAAGTGACCTTAAATTTAAGACGGATATTTTATCTTTCAATTGAGATAAATTTGACCTCAAATTTATATGTCTGGACAGCGATATCTTGATTACTCTATAGGTGTGTGGAAAACCTGTACACAAAATTTGCACTTGAAGCTGTAAACATATAGGTGTTATGTATTGTGCTACTATCAATGGAAGCTATAGGTTACCCCCTATCGCAAATAAACAAGGCCTACTATAGATAAAACGAGTAGCTTAGAGCAGACGTTTGATGTTGTATATATTGCCATGATGCAAATCCCCAGGGCAGATTTCTGCCCAAATGAGATTGGGCCTTACCGGTTGTTTTAGAGCAAAGCGGGAGTAAACCTGGGAACCAGATAAGCCGTTTCCGGAGGTGTCGGAACTATTTTTCACATATGTTTGCGATCACTGTTTTATACTTTTTAAACGTGAGAGAAAAACAATCAAATATCACTTTGGGGGGGATGACCAAATTTCATTCCTCGTGCATAAAATTTATGCACTGAGATTGAGATTTCCTTATCTCTCCCTCAACTTAATGAATGTTTCATATATATATTTTATTTGATCTACAGTTTCATAGTTATTGATGGATCAATGACAGAGGTTATCCGCCCATGTTTATATGGAGCATACCACCATATTGATTTAGCTGAGCCGTGTGCACATACAGATGAAAAAGAAATATATGATATTGTTGGTCCAGTGTGTGAAAGTGCTGACTTTTTAGGAAAGGTAATGAAAATGATGGTTAAACATCATGACAGATAGACAGACAGACAGACAGACAGACAGACAGATAGATAGATAGATAGATAAATAGATAGATAGAGCCATTGACATATAGATAAATATATAGAGAGAGAGAGAGAGAGAGAGAGAGAGAGAGATCCTTAAATAGATAGATAGATAGATAGATAGATAGATAGATAGATAGATAGATAAGTCTAATAACAGTCTTATTTTGTCAAGCCCCATATTTTTATTTAGGGGATAACTTCAATTGCCACTGTACACAAAATTATGCTTCGGCTCACCAGACATTGCCGTCTATTTATTTTATTCTGACCGTCCATAGAACTATGGAAGGTAGTCACATGATTCTTTAAACCCAATGAAATGGCGACATGTTAATCCGAGGCAAAACAAACAAAGATGGATAGAGAGTTATATCACAGACATATTGCTATATATAGTATATATTATAAGAAACGCTTTCGAGTTAGTGTGTGTATGTCTGTGTGTATGTGTGTGTATGTGTGTGTGTGTGTGTGTGTGTGTGTGCTGCAGTTACGACAGATCATGAAATTTATTTTTGGAAAATTCAAGTAATCGTGGACGTTTTCAATATCGACTTGTTATTTTTTCTTTCTTATTTAAGGATCGACTTCTGTCTATACCGACAGGTGGCAGTATAGTAGCTGTTTTCGATGTCGGGGCATACTGTAGCAGCATGACGTCAAACTACAATATGCGGGTTGTTATACTCATTCAATACTCATTGAATTAAAAATTTTAAGTTAGCAAGGTCACTTTCCTGTAAACTTATATTGTTGGTTTTGATTTGATTTGATTTTTTGTTTTACGCCATACTCAACAATCTTTCAGTCATATGATGGCATCCAGTTTTTATTGGTGGAGGAGAAACCCCGGTTACCCGGGTAAAGACCACCTACCTTCCGCAAGAAAACTGGCAAAGTTTCCCACTTAATTCGAAATGACCCTTGCAGGACTCGAACCAAAGGTGAGAGGCCTTGTGATTTAAAGCACAATGCTCTAACCACTCGGCCACGGAGGCCCCTATATTGTTGGTAATTACTCCCCGAGTTTGACATAGACGCATTAATTAAAATGATATAAATTACTGAGATTATGTTAAGAACTAAAAGAGTCAAGTTTTCCTTATGTATTTTTTTTAAGATTTTAAGGGAACTAAAATAACAGTTATAAAAGTATTTTTCAGACCATGTTAAAACATACTTAAGGAAAATGGATGTAAATTAATTTTGATTTATTTTTACTTCTGCAGGTGAGACCGGCTGAGGTTTTAATTGATGGTGATGATATGATTTTGATGAGAAAACCTGACACATTTGAGGATATTCTCAATCCGTATAGAATCTGAAATCATCAACCCAGGTGCATACTGGAAAACATGTGTTCAGCAGGATATGTGTATATTCTGAAACTAAAACGTTTAATTATTCAATAAAAATTCTGGAATGTTTGTGTCTTTATTTGTTACCCAATATTTTCACATTTATCCTTTCCTGGAGATGCCAAAGCGAATCCTTATTTGTTTACATATAACATGTATTGACCAGTATATATGCGATGTCGGGAAAACTGTTTAATCATTCTAGTCAACAGAGGTAAAACACAAAATTCAGATATAGATGCTGGGATTTATGATCGACAATGTATTTGTAATGTACGGAGACGTGGTCTTTCAACAAACTGTCCCATGGGAACCAATAGTACTTCTTTATTGTCTGACCGGTTCCTTCACTACATGAAGCAGACTTCATTTAGAAACTGCTGAATCAAAAGAAGAAAAGTTTGTGGTGTCCTTTTATTTGACATTTAGATATATCGACGACGTTTTGTCAATTAATAATGACAATTTTCATACATATGTCAATGCGACATATCCCAGCGAATTAGAAATTAAAGATACAGCAGAATTAAGCACACACACCTCTTATTTAGACACTTTACTTACTATAGACACACACGGAAATTAACAAGCTATACGACAAACGCGTCGATTTCGGCTTTCCCATCGTAAATTTTCCATATTTAAGTAGTAATATCCCACAATCACCTGCATATGGAGTTTATATTTCACAAATGATCCGATCTGCCAGGGTGGGTTCAATATATGAACATTTCATATACAGAGGTAAACTACTCACTGACAAATTATTGACACAGGGATATCGAAAACCGCGTTCACCAATTTTAACGGTCGGTATAATAGTCTAGTTTGCGATATCTCTGTTTCACTAAGTCAAATGTTGAGTTACCTGTTCGATGTGTGTGCTGTCTGTTATTTTAAATTATTTCATTTTGTTTGATAAAAGTCATTTTGTGTCTTTTTTATTATTTGATGCATTGTTTTATTTACATAGATTGACCTATATTGTCTACTTTCTCTTTACTATTCTTACCTGTGGTCATTTGATCACTTTTATTTTTGTATCTTTACTTTCATTTGAGCACTTCCTGTCTTACCTGTACTTTCTTCTTAAGTGTTTCCTGTCGGTCACATTGTGCACTGTGATGTGGCCGATGTTACAAAATGCTTTCTATAGCTTAACTTTTTGCATCTGTACTTAGAAGAACAAACAGTAAGTTGGAATTTTATCATTAATGAATATATTTGATATACTTGCAATTAATTTTGAACCAAAACAGAATTTAGTGAAATTTTATCTGATAAGATGTTGTGTTTCTCTTAAGACATTCTGAAACAATTTAAATGCATTGTAGCTAGAGTTATTAATTACTGATAAATACTTACCTTTTCTATATGGTCATGTAAACTTTAATAAGGTTTATTTGATAATGATTGAATTTAAGCTAATTTATATACAAATGGTACTTTTGAATATTTTGAGTACTATAATGCTATAATTAGAATGAGTCACATGCAATATATTGGGTTTTGTTTTTTTTTTTTGTAGCTTTTTACCAAAAGTCGAGTAAATTTTGCAACAAATGCAAATTTTGAATAAATAATTCAATGAGCATACGTTCTATAGTCTTTTGTGGTTATCTAACTGCTAAGCACCTGGCGGTATATCACGTATTTCATTTTGATTTGACTGTGGACTCACGGCGGCTGTGACCTGGCGACAGGGGATGCTTACACACCCATGGCACTTGATCTCACCTCTTGATTGCAAAAGGTCCGTGTTTGTCCATTTTTACCAGATTTGTACCTATATACTGGAAATCCTAAATATTTATACTTTTGTATCTGAGATGTTTGATGTATTATACTTTTATTGACTACATAACATAGATCTAGTCAATTCCCGGTGGAATATTTCTATCCCATAAAAATGTTAAAGGACATGTACAATAAACAGGCAAACGAGGGCGTGTCACCCTGGAAATCTGGTCATATTCCTACGCACTACTATACTACTACAAAATCACCGATCTAAAGACCGGCTATCATATTGTAACGATTAAACTAATAATTAGTTATTCACAAAAATAATAAACTAATGATTATTTATTTATAAAAAAGAGTTATAAACGGAAGTTTCTTGAATACTTTGCTGGTGCGCAATGAGCTCCCAATGTAATGCGTTCTTTTTCAGTTGCCGTCGTATAAGCTTGCAAACAGTTATGTAGACATGTACTTGGAGTAATATGATAAATAGGATCTAACACTCATGTGGACGTAATATTGAATTTATTAAAAGCTCGTTTCATATGAAATTGATATACTCGTTTAATACATGCAATATTGCATGAACACTTTATGTTATTTACTGCCTGTTTTTGCAAATAATGGCACACATTAATCAGTATTAACCTTGTTTGCATAAACAATGTTCCTCTTTTTAAAAATCGTTTAATTATTACCGCTGAAGATTGTCATGGAGATATGAAATTTGTTGCAAAGGGAAATCACTTTTGACGAAATCACATCTCAAACAATTTTCTATTATTTACATAGATGGTGACTACAACAGGCTTTCGAAATTGTTCAGTCATTTATAAAATCGTCACATATGACCTTTCCCACTTAATGGAAATTTGACATGCATGAGGGAAATGCATTGCAGTTACTAAAAAGCATTTAATTTCGATAGCATCCGTCACAGAGAATTGTGTAAATTGCTATGTTTGTTTTTGGCCATCTACATCCATATGCATTTTTGAAGATCACCATTGTTTAATTTATGAAATTAATGGAGATATGAGACTCCCACCACAAGAGGAAAACAACCTTGACAAAATAGCAAAAAGCAATGTGGAGTGGTCAATCTCCAGCTACATGCTGACAGCTTTTTGGGCTCAATTCTCTTCCATCACAAAAGTAGTTTCATTACAAAATCTGTCTGTGAAACATTACATAGTGTTTGATCCTCCCCTGTAGGTCGGAATCGATACATTGGCAGACCTAGAAGGGGTATTGGGGACTGCAACTTCTTTTAATTTGGTATTTTTATATAAAGACATGAAATCCAAAAGATCAGTAATATACTTTAACAGAGAAAATGCTTGGATGTTTTAGTATATGGGATCCAGAAAATATCCTCTCAGAGCTTTTAAAATTGAAAAGATTTCCTGGCAATTTTCCATGCAAGAAATACGTGTGTCTGCTGACTCAGTTCATTGTGGGGAATAAACAGTCTGTCCATTTAATGTATTTCAGAGGAAAATAGTTCCTAATTTAATGCCCGAAACCTCCATAATGAACTTTGACTTTCTCGACTTGTAAAATAAAAAAAAATTCAGATACCAAAGTATGAATCAATAGAATGTCCTGAACATAGATACAAATCCGGTAAAAATGGACAAACACGGACATCTGGAAACCAAGAGGTGGGATCGGGTGCCATGGAGGAGTAAGCATCCCCTGTCGACCGGTCACACCCGCCGTGAGTCCACAGTCAAGTCCAATGAAACACGTGAGGAATGTATCCTCATCACAATTGGTACAGACGTCTCAACAACCGCCAACGAAAAGGCAACTTAACATTTCACTCAGTGAAACAGAGTAGTCGCAAACAAGACTATTATACCGACCGTAAAATTTGCGGAACGTTGACATTAACCGCGGTTTTCGATATCCCTGTGTCAATAATTTGTCAGTGAGTAGTTTACCTCTGTATATGAAATCTTCATATGTTGTACACGCCCTGGCATATCGGATCATTTGTGAAATATAAACTCCATATGCGGGTGATTGAGGGATATTACTACTTAAATGTGGAAAAATATTTCCTGTGGAGTATACTTTCTAGAACAAAAGTGAACCTGTGACTTGTTTCTGTGAGCTGTTGTAGTTATAGTGTTGTTTAACGTCCCATTCAAAAATCTTTCACTCATATGGAGCCGCCGACTGGACTCGAACTCACGATCAAGAGTCGAGCTCGCTTCCGACTGAGCCAGACCAGCTCCTTCTGGGACTTACAAAATGTCTAATCGCGCTTCCAAATTGGAAACATTCGAAAATGTATCTGGAGAACAAATTCTTAAATCCCTTAGCCAGATTTGAATTTCACATATTGGAGGTTTGATCAGTCTATCAATGGGATGGACTATGTTTCCTGAAACAGCCTTTTTCTGAGATGAATAATTTGTGTGACATATCAGCCACGCGAACAGGTGTAGTGTTATGTCTTGACGCTGATAAAAAGCCCGTTCATGCTTCCAAGTTCCTGAAAGCGTGTTACCTTTTCCCCTAGATAAATCTCAGCTCACGATAATCCAATGCGTCATGAGATATGTGTTGAAGATCCATACCAGTTTTATTAGCATTATACATTTTTTTTTTATATTTATTTATTTTTCAAACATTTTCCAATACAAAGTACATAAATATTGACATGTATTAATTCTTCAAACATTTTTCATACATAATTATCATAAATTCAGTAATATGATGCTGAAAAAATATGTACAATTGTATTATTAATTACATAAAAGACAGATTAGGATAAGACAGAGGATAAAAAATGCAGAAACAGGGAGAAAGATGTAGTCATATGTTAGGTAATGTATGTAGATGAAGTAAAAATTAAACAAACAAACTTGTTTGTTTTCATCTGCTTACAGGGATAATGGTTTGTTTATATGCATGTACATAGCTGATTTTATAGTAGTAATAGTAATAATGATAATAGAAATGATAATAAACAGAAAAATAATGTTGGATGACCCTAATAATAATAATAGTAATAAAAATAGAAATAGTGGTAGCAATAAGGGATGATATAAATAAAGAGTATATATGTATACCATTTAATTACACTTAAAGTTATATAAAATGATTAAGATATATCCAATAGTTTATTCCACTTTTTCCATTCCTCATGAAAGTTATGAATAGTTTTTTTCATCTTTAGTATTTATTGTGTATTTCTGAATGTTATAATTTTCCTTAATGATATTTCTCAGTGCATTTATAGATAATGGTTGTTGTAGGCACCTAGCTTTATATATATATTGTTTGATTAAAATCATAATCTTACTATCAATAATATTATATATTCTATTTAGCCTGTTAAAATTACCAAAAATAAAAGTTTGTTTGTTGTAAACAAAAGGTATACTTAGAGTATCAAGTAAAGACTCTAAATTAATCAAGAAATCTTGTACTTTTTCACATTCCCACAGGACATGTTCCATAGTTTCAATTTCTGTTTTTACACATTTAACACAAAGGACTTTCAACTAACCCAGCTCTAAACAAATATGAATTTGTTGTTAGGATATATTGATTAATTCTATACTGAAACCATTGTAACTTTGTATCCTTAGTTATTTGAAATGGCAATTGATATATTTTTCCCCAAGTCTGCTTGTCAAAATCAAATATTTGCTCCCATTTTTTCTGCCTGAGGATACCGTATCATTTTTACATAATAATTTATAAAAATCTTTTGCACCTTTACTATTTTTTAAAACTATTTTCAAATTTGAAGGTATGTATGGATATGATATATTAATGTTAGTCCTCTCTTGTACATGTTCTGAAATTAATTTTCGAATTGCAGAAACTACACTATGGTACTGAAGAAAATTTGTTTTAATATCAAATATTTGTCTAAAATTCTTTCTAAAGTGTAAAATTATATTATTATCTTTTTCTCTAATTATGTCATTTACAATTATGATTCCTTTGTTATATACATTCTTTAATAAACATACATTTGTTATCTATTGTAAACCTATTATTATACCAAATAGGCATTTCTTTCAATGAAATATTTTGGACCTCATTTATTTTTGATATTTTCTTCCAAGCAGTGAAAAACGTCTTTCCAATATATATTTTTCTTTAATTCCCTTTTGACATTCACTTATATATTCTACCCCGCAATTTGGTAACATCCTATCATTAATTTGTTTTTTAAGTATAACTTGCCATTTACTTGTTGACCTATACAATCTTCTGATCCATGTTAATTTCAAAGAATCAATAAAAGATTCTGTATGTATCATTTTTAGCCTACCCTCTAGATATTTTTTTTATTATGATTTCTCTTTTAATTTTATCAACTTTACCATCCCATAAAAACTTAAATAGTTCTGAGTTTTAGCTTTTTAATAAAAATTTTATCTGGATTAGGCAGTGCTTAATAAATAGATGATTAAATTGTGAGATTAATAATGACTTTATAATGTGAATTTTTCTTATTGGAGTAATTGTTCTTCTATTCCAAGTTTTAATAAGTGTTTTCAACTTGACAAATTTTTTATCGTAGTTTATTTTAATCATTCTATGTAGGTCAATATGAAAATCAATACCTAAAAGGGTGTAAGTCTCTTTTCCCCATTGTAAATCGTATTCTGGACATATAATCTCATCACTATATTTCTTGTTTCCTATCCATATAACCTGAGTTTTGTTTAAAATTCATTTTTAATCCTGACTGACTTTTTTTAAAGTTATTCAGTTCTGTTATTTGCTTCTTTCAAGGACTTCTCATTTCCATCTAAGAATAAAGAGGTATCATCTGCATATTGTGAGAGTAAAATTTTATTATTGTCAATATTTATACCTTTTATATTGTCATTATTTCTTATATCCTAATAGCTAAGATTTCAGCACAAATAATAAAGATATATGGTGCGATAGGATCACCTTGACGACAACCTCTTTTTAATTTCAAAAAATTTAGACATATTTCCTCCTTGATTCACTGAAGAATTTGAATTTTTATGAAAAGTTTTTATCAATTATTTATATCACTACCAAATTTAAAGAAATTAAATACTTTATCTATAAATTCCCAAGAGACAGAATCAAACGCTTTTTCAAAATCTATTAATAAATAACATTCCAGGTATATCATTCTCTTCTGTAAACTGTAATACATCATAAATCAGCCTAGTATTTTCACCTATATACCGTCCAGAAATAAAACCTGTTTGATCATTATTGATAAGTTTACTTAGAACCTGTTTAATCTATTAGCAATTGTGCCTGAGGCAATTTTATATATGTTATTTAGAAGAGTAATTGGTCTCCAATTCTTGATAAACCTGTTTTGACTTATCTCCCTTAGGTATACAAGTGATTAATTTCCTTGTCGTTGTGTTACTGATAGTTGACCAATGTGAAATCCATAATTTAATGAACGTACTATAAAATTACCTAACTGTTTCCAAAAACATTTTAAAAATTCAACTGTAAAGCCCATCTGAACCCGGGCTCTTATTATTTTCATACTCTTAAGGGTTTTGTAGAAGCTTCCTCAAATTTTATAAGTCCTTCTAAACTTTCAGACTTCAATATCATTTAATTTTGGAACATCTCTATTTTTCAAATATTGTTCTAAATAAATATCCTCTGATAAATTTCCCTCACATTTAGTATATAGTTCTTCATAAAAAATTTTAATTTCATTGAGAATTTCTTCCTGATCAGAAATAATTTTTCCATTATTATTTTCTAACTTGGGTATGATTTTAGAGACAAAATTTCTATTTTCAAGATTAAAAAAGTATTTTGTAGGTTTTTCCCCTTGTTCAACCCATTTAGCTTTTGATATAATTAAACTACCTTTAAGTTTATGAATTTTTATCTCTTCTAGCTCTTGTTTTTTCTTATTCAATTCTTCTAATTTAACATCTGAACTAGCTTCCATTTTTTATCATTTCTGTAAGATTATTTTCTTGAAGATTTTGTTGTCTCTTTTTGAAAGAAGAGTAAGAAATAGTTTTGCCTCTTATTTCACAGAGTAAAGTTAAAGTTAAAGCATTATACATTTCTTGACTGGGTGTGTTTGGTTCGAGGGTTCGACATAACACATGTTGACCGAAAACTCTGTGAACAAATGTCGGTTATTTTCCGCACTGAACCTAATTCATCATAGAGGTCGATATCATAATTACGAGTTCGATACGCCGGCGACCAGTCAATATGGTTTCATCTGTCATTCGGATGAGACAATAAAGAAAACGTGAGGTCCTGTGCTACTGCTGACTAGCACGTTACAAGAACCACTACCATTACCACTACACTGCTACAACTACACTATGGCCGTAAATGCAAAACGACACATATGAAATATGTAAAGGAAACAATAAATTTTAATACCAAAATTTTTCCGAAAGAGTAACCTATCTTCACCGGCGAATTATTTTAGCAGTGGTGCAGTCGGTCCACTGGATGAGTGAAGTTCGAGTCCCGGCGGCGATTCTTGAGGGTGGGAGGTCCTGTAAACAGGTGTCAACGGTAAAGAAGACAAACCGTAAACTTAAGCAAAAAATAATCGTCTCCATATGAGTGAAATATTCTTGAGTACATCAATAAACAAACAAACTTAAGAAAAATACAGGGTTCATTCCAGTGCAAGGAAAAACCGTTATTGCTAGTAATAAATATGATATCTTATAACCTTATAATATCATTTGACAGAATACTAAACAAAAGGCCTATGGGCCATATTGCTCACCTGAACTGTGTTGGTATCTTACAAATATGGGAATCTCATTGTACATTTTAGTACAAAACTCTTTGTGAGTGGAGGAAACATAAAAAATGAATGGAAATGACAAAGCCGGGAAAGATGTCAAAAACATGTAAAAAATGTATTTTCCATTTCATTCCAAAAACAGGACATTGAATCACACATCCATGTAAATCACCCAGATGTAATCAGATTTTCATTCCATGCAGCAGTTCGGGAGATTTTTCAAAGAGTGGTACCCTCTGAGACATATTTTGCCCACCCTGTATCCACTTCTATGTCGATCTGGTAAATAAAAACCCACAAATTTGGTAGGGGAGCTTGGGTACTTGCTTTTTGTCAATATAAATTCAGTGATTTTGAAGAACAAGCTGATCTGGTCGAAATGCATAAACATGATAAAGAATCCTGAGTGGTTGCTTCCTATAAAGTTTCATCGAAATCCCTTCAGCGGTTTGGAGAAGTTAGACTTTTTGAAATGTACCCCCTCCCTTTCATTTTTGTAGTCTTGAACTTCATAAAAAGTTCAAAATAAATTTCAGCACAATTCTTTCAGGAAAGCATTTATCTACAGGTGAAACATATAAAATGAATGTTTCATAATGAGTCAAAGGGGAGAAAATAAAAGAAATCATACAAAAATGAATACAAAATCACAAAGTCTAAAAAGACGGCAAAGCCGCATCAAAAATTTATTTTTCGATTTCTATGAAATTAACAAACTTTAATCATACATCTATGTAGATCACTCAGATGCAGTTTAGTTTTTCAATCCATGCAGCAGTTCTGGAGAAGAAGAGGGTACGCATTAAGGACTTTTTGTCCCACCCTGAATACACCCCTGAGCCAATCTGGCCGAAATGCACAAACATGGTAGAGGATATTGAGTAGTTTCTTCCTTATATAGTTTCATCAAAATCCTTCAGAGGTTTTGGAGAAGTCGAAAATGTGAAAAATTAACGGACAGACGAACAGACAGACAGACAGACAGACGGACGCACAGACGACGGGCAAAAAGTGATCAGAAAAACTCACTTGAACCGTTGGTACAGGTGAACAAACAACTAAATGAAAACAATTTTATTATATCAATTCTACTCTAATAATACCGATTATGAGTATATGACGCTATGAGTAAAAGCATCCAAGCGTTAATGGATAGTAACCCTTTCAAACTTACAGATCACAATAGACTGTTCTCAAACATTAGAAAGAATCATACCATTTAGATACTCAAGGATGTAAGGGTTAAAGTAGAGTATTGTAAATTTACAAAATACACATATCATCGATTAAAAAGCTGTGTCCATTCAATCAGTTCAGCGACCTAGTTCACTTTCATCAATGCATAAGGCACAGGTATACTTAGGTAAAGTGACACATCCGGGTTTGGTCAAAAAACCAAAACAATACGGTCTATTTTCCAAAGATAGGTTGTACAGGTAATACATTATTGCCTTGTACGGATTCCATGTGTTACTGAAACTCTAAATTATTTTGTCGACAAGAAGCCTGTCACCCTTGTTCTGATTTACATTAAACTCGTTGTGTTTGTAAACATGTGCCAATTTACCTTGGTATACCTGTGTATGGTTCCACCAATATTCTTATTCTTTCATGAATATGATATCTGCCATCGGAGTAGTATATCTGAAGCTTTTATTTTCCAACACGAATTTCATTCGGAGTCGCTCAAAATAACCATCAATGATTCCAGATCTCTCCATTTCACTTCGATCCTTTGACAGTCCTCTGTGGAAAATGTTATACGACCATCCTTTTACTAAATCGGTCATACCCTTTGCTCTGAGTGCTGTATCTTTGTCTGAAAATGGTAAATGATAGTTTTTTTTTATTTTGTAAAGACGTAGATGCAACGTTAACGATAACAATTTCCCTTTAACTATTATTATTACTGAATGCGTTATAAAAAAGGAGGACCCATAAAACCAGGTATGATATTCTCTGCGTGTACCACAAAGATTACAGAGAGAATGCTCATATTGATGTTTTGTAAATTACACTTATAGTAAATATATACTTGAAAGAAACGGTTTTGGATAATGGCGTTGGAATGACAAATGTAACCCAAGTATCTAACATGGTGTTCCCAGCATAACCAAGATTTGACACTAGTGGGTTAATAATGCGCCATAGATTCTAATGTAAAACGACTTCCAATGATTGAGAGTTGAGACAGTTTTCTGGTCGAACTGTGAAAGAAAATCTAAATTCCAAAACGAATTCTGAATAGTGTTTTATTTTCCAAGTCAAATGTAATGGAAATAAATCAATCAAAACCTAATTATTTTGGAATTTATAATACTGCTTTAAAGTTTCATTTTCGTACATGACGATCAAACTACGTAATATCAGGTCAAAAGAACATTTTGACTAGTAAACCAGTAATAACACAAAATAACGTACATATGGTTTCTCAATAAATACTTGATTTTAGGTAAATAAATAATCATCTGACCAGGACTGATATATAATTATGAACATGTAGTTTCCAGATTCTTTTTTTTTCTTGAGTACTACGTACCATGGGGTTAAAACACGAAATGAAAACTATATTTTAAAAGACAATGTCCGTCTGAGAATCAGGCAGCATTCCTTACCAAGTGGACTGAGATAGACTTCATTCCACAAGAAAGTTACCGGACAAAAAGAAATATGAAATATTTAAACAGTGAGTCAAAAATTAATTATCAAAAAAATATTGAAATGTATTTCAAAAATGGCTGTTTATCTATCTTTCTATCTAGCTAGTGATCTCTATCTATCTCGCTACCTACTTGAAATCAAACACAAGGAAATATTAGGTATCCAATCAGCTAATCAAAATCAGTTATAAAAATAACATTCAAAATTTATTTATTTCTTAAAATAAGGCGATATATTTGTTGAGATATATATCGCTATGTCGCTAGCTATCTGAACACTCTTTCAAGATATATATCTGGTGAACATTAGGCAAACATCAAATTATCATGTGACTAAGTTAATTTATAAGAATATTAATTTTGTATGCTACTCAAATATACCTGTACTGTTGCTGGGATCAACAGGGAAAAATTCCCTGACTTCTTCCTTATATGACACAAGTTTCAAATTAAGTCTGGATATCTCCAAGTCATCATTGTTCATAAATGGGAGCATAAGATCTTCTTCTGTTCTTTCAACAAACCACTCCGCATTCGTATCTTTGAATTCTTTCTGTTTTTGAGTGAAGAATGGAGTAAAGAAATAAATCTTATATTAATATACATATTTCATAATAATTTGATTAATAACGTGCAACTGTGATTCTATTTACCATATATTTAAATACAAAATACAGTTTTGAAATACTTTAACATGCGTCAAAATATTAATGTGTTTGAACGCCTGTACTTTTAAATTGTAGTTGAGAATAGATTTAAGGTATAATATAGAAGTATCAATGGATAATCAAAACGACAAATTTTAAAACATCAAATCGATATCAACACAAAGAACAATTACTAAACCCAAACAGGATGGGACCAGGTGTCCGAATGGTGTCACAGTCCCCTGTCAGCATGCTAACACGTCGCAAATGTTTCATGGAAATGCCCTTGATTTCGTTCAAAAGGTCATGTTCGGTGTAAAGGTAAAGCTCGGATAAAAGGCCACTAGTCAACTCAATATCTTATTGTCAAAAAGAGCTCTCTGTATATGGTTGGGTTCCAGAATACTATCTAACATTCGTGAGAGGGGACTTCATATTGTTTAACAAGATCCCCGTATCGACCACAAAACTTCCTAAGTGACGATTCAAAGCGTTCAACTACGTATCCCTGTATAAATAGTCCTTTAGCTATCAGAGTAAAACATTCATAAGGGAGCATGCTCTGACATAACGTAAAAGTTTAGAAATGAAACGGATAAACAGCCGTTATTGTGACTAAAACAAGTTATGATTACGAAATATGAATAGTAATTAAAACGTTTTGAAATTACTTACCATGGTTATAATGCCATCTTTCACCATTTCTCTGTACACTAGTGTCATTAAATTGTAAACGTCTGTTTTCCCTGCACTTAGCGTCGACACGAAAATGAACCCACCTGGTGTTGACGGAAATATATCAATAAATGAACTAGGAATTTCAGTTTTAAGTTTGTACTAATAAAATGAGATGTTATAAGTCAAAACATCGAAGGCAAGCGTCGCAATGTTAACACACTACATCATTTTATTCATAATTGGATTGACCTGCAATACAATGTAGGCTAAAAGAGTGAATTATGTTCGGACATAATCGATTATAAAGTAATTTTGAATTCGCCGTGATTGGAATAGCACAGAAAAGTGCATACTAGTCAGATATGAATTTGGTTGGTTGAAAAAGTGGAGGGAATGCCTAGATTTTTAATGTAGCCTGGTGTCTGAATGGTATAAATAAGATGCGCATATCTTTTTGTATTTTTGCATAGTAAAATTTATCAAGAATTGAAAATGCTGAATCAGCCTACTTTTACTGATATAATTATAGCTAGGTCATCTTGGATTTTCGGATCGACCAAAAAACAAGAAAACTTGGTCAGGATGTTATAAGGGACATGTGTACCAAGTTTGAACCCATTGGTTCAGCGGTTCTGAAGAAGAAATTGAAAATGTCTCAGCCAATCAGAGGTCAGAGCGGCCATCTTAGATTTTCGGATCGGCACAAAAAACAACAACACTTGGTTGGGACATTATAAGGAACATATGCACCAAGTAAGAAGTCAATTAGTTCAGCGCAGTTCTGCAGAGGTTGAAATATAAAAACCTCAGATACCAAAGTATAAATCAATAGAATGTCCAGGACATAGATACAAATCCTGTAAAAAATGGACAAACACGGACCTCTGGAAACCAAGAGGTGGGATCAGGTGCCATGGAGGAGTAAGCATCCCATGTCGACCGGTCACACCCGCCGTGAGTCCATAGTCAAGTCCAATGAAACACGTGAGGAGTGTATCCTCGTCACAATAGGTACAGACGTCTCAACAACCGCCAACGAAAAGGCAACTCAACATTTCACTTAGTGAAACAGAGTAGTCGCAAACAAGACTATTATAATGTCTCAGCAATCAGAGGCCAGGGCGGCCATCTTGGATTATCTGATCGGCCATAAAAATAACACTTGGTCAGGATATCATCAGGAACATATGTACCATGTTTGAAGACAATTAGTTCGATAGTTCTTAAGAAGAAGTCGAAAATATATCAGCCAATAACAGGCCAGGGCGGCCATCTTATATTTCGGGTTCGCCAAAAAAAAAAAAAAAAAAAAAAAAAAAAACAACAACACTTGGTCGGGTCATCATAAGGGACATATGCACCAAGTTTGGTTCAGCGCGGTTCTAAAGAAGACGTTGAAAATGTCTCAGTCAATCAGAGGCCCGGGCGGCCAGCTTGGATTATCGGATCGGCCATAAAAACAAAAACACTTGTTCAGGACATCATAAGAAACATGTGTACCAAGTTAGAAGTCAATTGATTTAGTGGTACTTAAAGTGATATAAGCTGTCCCAATGATGATTTTTGTCCCATGACATATAGACGACAATATGAATAAATGTGTGTTCAAACACGTGAAACGTTGTCAAAGATCTTCTTTTCTGAGTCATTTGTTTTATTAGAATTTTATTTTTTGACTTGCATTAGAAATCAGGTTGTATTTCCGTCTGCAAGGACCTTTCAGGTTAACTCTTTGTCCATATCAAATGTGCTTCGGAATTCGGTCAGGAGGATCTCAGTCCTTTTAATCGCTCGATCTATCAGCAACCTCGGCTCTCAACACAATTGGATGTCGGCCGATTTTTATGTTCTATATTTACTTTTAAAATATAGGATGTGATATTTATTGGAAAGTACACATATTATGTAAAATATCTGCTTTTCAAAGCTATTTTAAATACCTTAAACAAATCGGATCAATATATGAATAAAGATATCAGGTCACTAAAAGAAATTTTCCCAGTCTTTAATGTTTCCCTGAAATAAATACTGACATTGCCAAAATCTAAACAATATAACTGTGAAAATTATGCGTACCTAATTTATTTTACAATCGTGCCGCCATGTCCGGTGGAGTTGGACAGTTTATATTTGTCAAGAATAAATAAAGTCGAGTATGCGATGGGACAAGTTAAAAATGGGTCAAGATCACCCAATATACCCGGCACGTGGACAATTTCAGAAACGACTGTTTTCAAACGACGGAAAATACAAACTTTGCCGGATATAGGTATGGAATCATGATGTACAAGAAAAAAATGCAAAAGGTAATAAAAATAGAATATATATTAACTTCAAATAGCAAGTCGTTATTGGACACTCGGTAATTTTCGTAAGAATTACCGAAAGTTAATGTGTAATGGCCAGAATGATATCAAACTGATATTACGGGTTACGTTTGGCAAGTTTGTGGCAATAATACATATGTATTTGTTATTCTAACCACCAGATGGTCTCTTTGGGATATATACGAGATAAAATATTACATAAAATGAGTATGTAAATTTTTTCGTCTACGACAGCTCATATCGTTTTAAGAAAAAGTCGAAAATGTATCAGCCAATCAGAGGCCAGGGCAGCCATATTTGGTTTCGAATCTGCCCAGAAAACAACAACAATTGGTCGGGACATCATAAGGAACATATATACTAAGTTTGATGTTAATTGGTTCTGCGGTTCTGAAGAAGTTGAAAATGTCTCAGCAAATAAGACGCCAGCGCGGCCATCTTGGATTATGGGATCGGCCCAAAAACAACAACACGTTGTCAGAACATCATACGAAACATGTGTACCAGGTTTGATGGTAATTGGCTCAGTGGTTCTTAAGAAGAAGTTGAAAATATACCAGCCAATCAGGGACCATGGTGGCCATCTTGTATTGCGCAAGGCCCCGAAAAGTAACAACCCTTATGCGAGACCTCAGATGTACCAAGATTGAAAACAATCCAACATGTGGTTTTTGAGAAGAAGTCGAAAATGTGAAAAGTTAACTGACGACGCACGACGACGGACAAAAAGCGATCGCAATAAGTCACCATGAGGAAACTAAGGTGACCTAATCAATATCTCTATAATGCCATGAGATGATGGTAAACTAGGTATTTACATTGATCAAGTTAGATAGTAATTAAAAAAATTGCTAGTTAAAAATTACTGAAAAGGGTTGATAATTTAAACACTTTATGTATGTTCGTTTCCTAGAACTATCCATGCATTGAAAACATATGTTTGGTCTAACTTGTTTCAACACAATTTTGTTTATATTGGTTACGAGTAAATCCAAATGTCACAATTTTAAGGGTTTTAACGGAGTACAATAATGCATTTAAAACTCACCTGGTTTTAATTCTCTTCCACGATTAAGGACAAATAGTCGCCAGTCTTTTTTCGCCTGACTCTTAATTATCTTCAATTCTGCGGCATTTGCATCACATGAAAATATACCATTCTTTATTTGCATGGACCTTCGAGAAAAAAATGAAACTTTATACATGTATATAAAAAAGGTTCTTTCCATTTCAGAGTATTAACATATTAGAATACTGTCATATCAACAATGGCTTGTCTTTCGATTCTTAACATTTTGGAGATGTCAAATTTGTTCTGTTATAGCCATTTAGATAAAGATACTGAATGTCGCATGCAAGATACACTATTTCAAACCCTGTAATATTATCCTAGTAATTGAATTATTTAAATAATCAAATATATAAGTTAAATTCGCGCGTTTTGTGGTATTGAATCGAAAAAGTTAATTCTAAAGAGACCGATTTGGTTGTAAGGTAAGCTTGCAGTTCTTGAAATGTGTAAAAGATAAAACAGAGTACTATGTGTGTAATATAATAATGTACATCCGAATATTATCAAAATTTTTGGCAACACTACAGCTCAAGCCCAATACACACACACACACACACACACACACACACACACACACACACACACTCACAGATATATATATATATATATATATATATATATATATATATATATATATATATATATATATATATATATATTCATATATATACTGTTAACGGCACATATAACGAAGTGGTAGGCAGATGTATTTATATCTCGTGATGTAGGCGTATTTAACTCTGTATTGTAACTGTATGACACATTCATGTAATATATATATATATATATATGGTCTATTATTACTACCAGGCTTTAGTGCAATGGAGATTCATGTTTTAGGGTAGTATGATAGAGTCGGAATAGTTCTTCTACAGATATAAGGGTAGTTAGTGTCTCTGATTAGTCAGTTATGATGGCAAGAGGCGACTCCCAAATAGTGTAGTGTTTAGTTGATAAATATTTTATTGTCACTAGAGCACAGGGAATTAGACAATAATAACTAAAAGCATTGTCATCTTACCAGTCCGAAAGCCAATGAACACAGTATGTAGCGATTCCAAGGTCGATGGTAGCATCGGGCATAACTTGTTCATACATAGATATTGGACACATGAAAGCGTGGACATAAGATGGTTGCCGTAGACCCTTTCGATTTCCTGCATTCGTTATTAGATGTTTTATGTATTATACAGAAATTATGCATACAGAAATTGTAAAACAATTGACGCAAATAAAATTACATCCACATAACATATACATCATTTGTATGAAAGTATTATTAAAACATTACCAGTGACTGGAAATGTAAGAAATAGTATTAACAATACAAAAGTTTTACAAAAGAGGCCAAAACAAATGCTTACGAAAAGTCCTTAGTCTTAGACTTAAAACATGCCACCGTTTTATGAAGAATTACATAGAGTGAACCAAATCAGGTCCTCTCTTTGAAAGACAGTGCGTAGACTTTAGTTTATGTTGTAAGTGTAATACCTATGTAAATGTAGAAACATAGACTATCAAGGTGCAATTTAAAAATGTTCCAATATGCCTTCAGACTTTAGACCCTTGTTAGTTCTTCTTGATAAAACGCCCCCTGGCCTCCAGAAATATACATAATAATGTCTATTAGAATTCAAGCATATCTTTATACCCATCTCAGCGTTTTCACTGTGGAATCAAAGTGGCGATGGACGAGATAATTATCATGATAACCAGTGACTAGATTTTTAAATTTAACGAGGAAATTTTACTTCTCTTTTATTAAAATGTGTCAATGATGCCAAAAATTGAAAGGTTTTCTTGTATAACAAATAGAAAAAAATATAAAAAATATCAGATACTCAACAATACTGTACAGTTGCTTATTCCAGACGCGATGTAAATCAGATGTGGATACTTAAAAATTCAAAACAGCTTTTAGAAAATTTGAAGTCACACAAGTTTTCTTGAATTCACAGTATCAACACTTATGACTTCTCTACTCTTTAAACTACTATTCCACATAAAAAATTGAAACAAAGACTTTTCAGCATCATAGACAACTGTTTTTTCACTAAAGGTGGTACCCGAAAATTTAAATATCTAGTGATTGGCTATCAGGATACTTATTTCGTCAAACGCCACTCTGATTCCACACATAAATATACTGAAGTTGATATAAAAAACATTTCTAAAAACATTTTCTGGAATTTCTAATAAACAATATATTTGTAATGTTTGGAGACGTGGTCTTTCAACAAACTGTCGACATTCCTATGGGGACCAATCGTGCTCCTTTATTGACCGACCTGTTCCTTAATTCATACGAAGCAGACTTCATTCAGAAACCGCTGAATCAAAAGAAGAAAAAGTTAGCGGTGTCCTTTAATATGACATTTAGATATATCGACGACGTTTTGTCAATTAATAATGACAATTTTCATACATATGTCAATGCGATATATCCCCAGCGAACTAGAAATTAAAGATACAACAGAATCAAGCACACACGCTTCATACTTCGACATTTTACTTAATATAAACACAGACGGGAAATTACAACTAAGCTATACGATAAACGCGACGATTTCGGCTTTCCCATCGTAAATTTTCCACATTTAAGTAGTAATATCCCTCAGTCACTCGCATATGGAGTTTATATTTCACAAATGATCCGATATGCCAGGGCGTGTACAACATATGAAGATTTCATATACAGAGGTAAACTACTCACTGACAAATTATTGACACAGGGATATCGAAAACCGCGTTTAATGTCAACGTTCCGCAAATTTTATGGTCGGTATAATAGTCTTGTTTGCGGACTACTCTGTTTCACTAAGTGAAATGTTGAGTTGCCTTTTCGTTGGCGGTTGTTGAGACGTCTGTACTAATTGTGACGAGGATACACTCCTCACGTGTTTCATTGGACTTGACTGTGGACTCACGGTGGGTGTGACCGGTCGACAGGGGATGCTTACTCCTCCATGGCACCTGATCCCACCTCTTGGTTTCCAGAGTCCCGTGTTTGTCCATTTTTACCGGATTTGTATCTATGCCCTGGACATTCTATTGATTTATACTTTGGTATATAAAAAATTCCAGGTACCAAATTATAAATGAATAGAAATACGTGAGGAGTGAATCCTCGTCACAATTGGTACAGACGTCTCTTCAACCGCCAACGAAAAGGCAACTCAACATTTCACTTAGTGAAACAGAGTATTCGCAAATAAGACCATCACACCGACCGTAAAATTTGCGGAACATTGACATCAAACGCGGTCCCCGATATCCCTGTGTCAACAATTTGTCATTGAGTAGTTTACCTCTGTATATGAAATCTTCCTATGTTGTACACGCCCTAGCATATATAAATATAAACTCCATATGCGGGTGACTGAGGGATATTACTACTTAAATGTGGAAAATTTACGATGGGAAAGCCGAAATCGTCGCGTTTGTCGTATAGCTTAGTAGCCAATTTCCCGTCTGTGTCTATGTCAAGTAAAATGTCTAAGTATGAAGCGTGTGTGCTTGATTCTGTTGTAACTTTAATTTCTAGTTCGCTGGGATATATCGCATTGACATGTTTGAAAATTGTCATTATTAACTGACAAAACGTCGTCGATATATCTAAATGTCAAATTAAAGGACACCGTTAACTTTTTCTTCTTTTGATTCAGCAGTTTCTGAATGAAGTCTGCTTCATATGAATAAAGGAACAGGTCGGCCAATAAAGGGGCACAATTGGTTCCCATAGGAATGCCGACAGTTTGTTGAAAGACCACGTCTTCAAACATTACAAATATATTGTCTGTTAGAAATTCCAGCATGTTTTTATATCAACTTCAGTGTATTTATGTGTAGAATCAGAGTGGTGTTGGACAAAATAAGTATCCTGATAGCCAATCACTAGATATTTACATTTTCGGGTACCACCTTTAGTGAAAAAAACATTTGTCTATGATGCTAAAAAGTCTTTCTTTTAATTTTTATGTGGAATAGTTGTGTAAGGAGTAGAGAAGTAAGTGAGTATAGGGTGATTATATGTTTTTTTTATATGAATTTGATACAATTGTGTGTTTGATTTTTCTAATAGCTATTTGGAATTCTGTGTGTCCATAACCACATCTTGTCTTCAGCTATCTAAAATCGAATACAAAATATATTACCGATAATTGTTTTGGCAAGTCCGTTGAAATCATTGTTGCCATGATCCTCAAATATCAAGTTGATATGTCGACATGGTGGATTCATTCTCTGAAGGTAACCTGTAGATATATATATATATATATATATATATATATATATATATATATATATATATATATATATATATATATATATATATATATATATATGTATCTTTGTGTGTGTGTGTGTGTGTGTGTGTAAAATTAATTTCCATTGAGTAAATAAAGTAAATAAGTAAATATAGTTATCTTATACTCTTTAAATTTGGTACTGTACAAACTTATTGTATCATTCATGCAAGAATTGTATAATTTAGTTAAGATAAGTAAGCAAAATTGTACAATTCATGAAATCTTGATCTGGGGTAACACTGATACGTCTTGAGTAATCGTCCGGGTCCAGTGGTAACCGGACTCTTTCCTCTACCACTAAAAACTGGCCGACATCATATAATTGAAACCTTGTTGAGTGTGGCGTTACACAAAAGCTGAAACTCGACACTTGCATCTAACCATCTAAAATAATACTACTAATACGCATAAATTTAGTCATCATCATATCAAAATATTCTAAACTTAATAGCAAAGTTATAAAAAATAGTTTTGCAATAAAGGACCAAAACAAAACTGAAGACAATCGTTTCTATTAATAAGCTGACCTCGAATCTAAAGTAGATATAAGATAGATATAAAATCAGAAACGGTAAATGGCACTATACAAGGCCAAACAATAATCTAAGTGGATTCCTAAATCCGATTAAGAGTAACCACTGTAGAAGATAACTATCTGAGCAATTGACTGTAGATTAGAATTTATGTTGTGTTATCGATTCGAAATATTCTTTGATAAAAAAAAATAATCAGATGTTTACGGAAGCCGATGCATATCAAGATATTATATCGTAATAACAAGTGATTATGTCGTAAATACGGATGCGTAATTGTCAATTATTAAAGTTTTATTTGTAATTTGTTTCACATCGTTGTTCTTAATAAGGCATGACATCGCATCACTATTGAGTAATTATTGTGTTACAAGGTACTAATCATGTCATATTGTATCATTCCTTTTCAATATTATTATTAACGCGACCTTAATTAACATGTTTTATAAAAATCAAAATTAAGAGTATGTTATTTAAGAAGCTATATTTTATGAAAAATAAATCACTTTAAACTTTTTCACGAAATACTCCTTTTTTAAGGCATTGTCTTGAGATAATTGCAACAAAATGCTGTGCACTATCGCAACCTTCATTTATTTATTTCTATATATTTTAACGGTGTCTTAATTTTAGTTGTATTATGGCTTGAATAGACCAATGTTACTCGCTGGCAAATTTTGTCAGTATTTTCTTCAGTTTTTTACCTTTGTAGTCAGAAAAGTAGTATATTGCATTGGTGTATAAAAATAGGGGAGTTGAAGGTGTAACATAAAAAATATTTATACTGTTTAAAGCTGATATATATCTGCGATACTAAAGGCACTGCATATTGGATTAGTGAGGCAAGATTTCGCTACGGAAAAGATGACGCGCTGTCACTTTTTCAGAAAATTTCAGAAATTTGGAATCCTGAACAGGCATTTTATCAGCGTTAAAACACAAAATTACTACTGTCTACCTGGCTAATGCAATGGCGTTGGAAGCAAATCAAAAGGGGGGAGGGGGCAAAGTTGTTTTTCTGAAAATGTTTTTCCCGGTAAAAAATGTTTTCATAAACCTTTTGATTATGCAATTAACATATACAACAGTGGCGGATCTAGAAATTTTTCAAGAGGGGGTGAGTGGGTTTGAAGCTGGAGACGTGGAATTATACTTGTTAATACTGTCATATAATGCGTACCTTACCAAAGGCAGACTTATGATTTAAAGTTGGATAGGGTGCACATGTTGAATATATTCGCATTTTACTTTTGAAAGCTCCGGGAAACCTTTTTCTGGATTCCAGACGTGTTGATAATATAAAAGAAATGTATATGAAAAAGTGTATGCGCGTGGGGGGGGGGGGGGGGGGGGGGGGGGGGGGGGGGGGGGGGGGGGGGGGGGGGGGGGGGGGGGGGGGGGGGGGGGGGGGGGGGGTCTATGTCGTCTATGTCATACTGATTATACATTCAAACTAAAACTGTTTCAGGAAACATAATCCATCCCCGTTATATACGGATCAAACCTTCAAAGGGAAATTCAACTCTGGCTAAGGGATTCCAGAGTACGTTCTCCAGATAAAAGTTGGAATGTTTCCATTTTGGAAGCCACATTAAGCATTTTGTAACTGCCACCCCCCCCCCCCCCCCCCGGAAAAAAAATCAGTTTTCCATATATTCCAGGGAGTATACTAGTATTCTCTTGGAAATGTTAAATTTTACAAGTCCAGAGAGTTCAAAGTTCATTATCTAGGTTCCAGACATTAAATTAGGAACCGGTTTGATCCCAAATTCATTAAACGGAAAGGCTGATTATTTGTATAAATCAATTTGGGGGGTGTTGGGGGATGTTGTCAGTATTTCTATTTTTCTCCTTCCTCGTGTGGATTTGCAGAACAAATGGATGCAGATAACCACTGATTAAGTCAGCAACGAAACTTCTTTGATCTCAATTATATACAAATGTCTTTATGTATTAATCAAGAAAGATGAGCGTAGCCAGTTGACAAAATTGTAGAAAGAAATACGGCGAACGAAGCGAGCCGAAACTTCTTTAAAAATGAAACTTTAGCACCAGTTAATGTCAGATTATTTATTTACTTGCTAGTAAAATAAAATACTATTTATTTTCAATGTTTTCAAGGCCAGAATATTAATTATCAAATTCTGCCAGCCCACCCCCCGAATCAATAGTTATCGCGTAATATATATGCCATTCCTTCCGTGTCTAGCGTACAAAATGATGGCTTTAATATTAGAAATGCTTTAAGTAATATGACACAATTATTTGGAAAAATATCAAACAGAAAATGTCTTATAACGGACCAATATAATTATAAACCGATCTCTATTCACTCCTGTTTTAGTTTTAATGAGGTATAATACATTAAGTATACTGAATACTTTTTAATTCGGTAAAATTAGGTTATACTAAAAAGTAACTAAAAATCGGGTCAGACATTTGGCCTAACGTGAGTACTGATGACTTATTTATTATGCAACAAACTACATAGATCAGCGATATGATTATAAAACCTTGTGCTTATAAACATCGTTACATCGATATTAAATTTCTATGCGACAGGGCAGTATTATACCCTTACGTTATACTTCATATCAGTAGCCTTAAATCTCTAGGTCAATACGTGTACATGTAAAATATTTTCCCAACTTCAAAGATGCTGCGAGTTTATCAGTTAAGATCACGTGAATGAGGAATGACGCAACTTCTATGTCCAGCTTCACAGACAGATCTTGCCAATACACAATAAGGGAAACGTGATCAAATCTCATTTGCATATTAATCGTGCGCAAGAATTGTTAACAGTCCAGTCTATCTTTTTAAATGTCAGTTCTATCACAAGAGTATAATGGTAAAAATTAATTGAAAAGTAACATTCTAAAGCAAATTTATATTTTAAAATTCATTAAGGACGCCTAACTGACCTTTAATAGCATATATTTCAACAAGTCTTGTAGACCTATATTTTTCAGCAAATTGTTACTATATTTTCGTCATTTTAAAAAGCAAAAATATACGAATAAAAGTATGATTTGGAAATTTCAATCTTGAAGTTGAATTTATATTGCTGAAATGCACATACATGCGTAATTTTCCGTCAAAATAATGTGTTATTAGCCCCATACTGCAAAATGTGCTTTGATTTGTTCCCAATAAACAACTTAGCATAACATAACTGCGTTGATGTTCCATCAACTCGTAAACATGATAAAATGTGACACGGATAATGTCTTGTAACACAATTATTACCAGAGAGTAATGCAATGTTATGCCTCATTAACAACAACGATCTGAAAAACAATGCAAATAAAACCTTAATAACCTCTTGGCCCAAATACGCTTCCGTATATTTCATATCTCGTTATAACAACATAATATCTTGATATAACAATATAATTCATATCGTTATAACAACATAATATCTTGTTATTACGACATAATATATTGTTATTACGACATAATATCGTGTAATAACAAGATAATTCATATGTCGTTATAACGACATATCTTGTTATTACAACATAATAGACGGCGAAGCCCTCATATATGTAGAGAAGCTCACATTTTTTTATTCCTACAACATCCGGGGACCCATACTACTAATGGTAAAAATTTTGCTCACATCGGAAATTTGCGCGTGACATAAACAAAATGTCGGAAATGCAAAGTCATTACTTAAAAGCGCATTGCAAACGAAGTAATAAACTACCACACTAAGAAACGTTTTGTAGTCCGAGACTAGGCCATAACGACTAGGGTTGTACATCGAACCCGATCACGAAGCTCATCCATTATTCTGGTAATGTGAACTGCACGAAATGATCGATACGCTATGACAGAGAAATATATATATAACATAAAAACATGTTTGTGCATTTAGATTCTATTCAAGTTTTAGCACCAAGGAAACAGTATTTAAAACAATGAGTGAATGACCGGGACATTTACGTGATAAAACACTGAATATTAATTCCTTTGGTGATTCTGTTGTGTGCAACACGACAGAATCCCCAAAGGGATTAACTGAACATGTAAAACTGTTGATGAATGCCTTCGCCCTCTCCATAGGTTTACCTATGTATTATTTATATCTTGTTATTACGACATTATTAAGGGAAGGGTCCCACGAGAACAGACATTTTCCTTTGATGCGGAATATTACTACTTGTAAACAAGTGAAAATTTGAAGTAGAAATGCAACGGCAACATATACATTTGACTGCATATTTTGTTATCAAAAACATTGATCTTTAAGCACAGCGTACTGATTTAACGCAGATTTAATAAACATGGGAATGACAGTGACCTGAAGTTTTGTAAATTAGCATTGAGGCCTACGGAAAAATATTTGTTGGTGTCGGTCCTGGTTACAATGAACACGGAAAGAGACTATTGGCCTTCCGCAACTGGCAAACGTCGTCACTAATTAATTTAGATTGATTACACATGATTGGACAACATCAGTTTCTTATTCTGTATATCTCGTTACCTGGTAACTAATTCCTTAGGAATATTTATGAATATTTTTTTCCCATAAAATATTACATAAACTTTATTTTCACCAGCAAGTAGAGTGTCTTAAGACACAAGACATATATTAATATTTATACCTATCATTGAGTTTAATACTGGCAGCGCATTACCACCATCCGCTGTTCCAAAGTCTACAAGTGTAATGACGTCAGTCGTTTCCCGATCCTGTATCATTCTGTCTGTAATACAAAAATGAAAAGGGTCAAATTATGATACACTTCAAATGTCCTAATGCATTTTTCAATTTCATCAAGCATCTTAGGAAAACAATTATCACTATTTGTTGTTTTTGTTTTGAAATTTTTCGTCTTTTCCAGATAAAATACAATGTAATAAGAAAGAGTGTACTACATGTGGTAATAAGTAAAGAATAATCGACTTGTGTTATCTAAAAAGTTTCAATGAAATACTCTACTGCTGAAAGCAATTCCAGATATCGAGTTGTTGGCACTAAACTTTGTCATCTACATTTCCGACCATTTGACTTACTTGACAAAAAGTCGTAAACCGTTAAGTACATGTACTAGTCATGTGCTCACTTTTACATTTTCAACTTATTACATATTAACAATTGGTAATGGACATATATTTTTTCGGATATATGGATGTTCCCGCCCATGAATCAACGTTTATTGCAATATCCACTTTCTAAATGCGGGGTGGCACCAAAAGCATAAAAAATAATTTCATATCAAAGAATATTCTTAAACTGATCCTACTTTGTACTAGTACTGGAAAATTTAATCAGGAACAGCTGATCCAGAACACTTTGTATCCATAAACAGATCGTCTGCATAGATTATAAACTTGACGGGTCATGAAAATTTTCGTCGGTAGTGAAAATGATTTTTCAGTTTTTTGTCAATTATAATTTGTCAAACATGTCGGATTTCAAGCTTTCCAGATCCGGAAAAATAATCAAACACGCCTAGAAGGCACGTGTTGCTTTATACCACTCAATTCATATTTTTCTGTCTGAAACTCATGGTTGCGCTTATTTCTATTATAAACCTTGACCTGTTAACTTCAAATTATCCTATCTTTTTTCTCCTTTGTTCAGTGGTTTTAATTTTTTGTATATGACACATAATGCAATAAATTATACTTTTCATCAGCATTTGAAAAATAGCTTCCATGTGAGCTTGGATTTTATCTTGGAATCATGCTTGGTATGATCAGATACATAAATTCCCATTGTTCATGGTCAAATAAGAGTTGATCATCTTTTACGTACACTGATATAAATCTACCTAAATGGTTTCACCCAATGTGGAACATTTTTCAGGATTGTGTCATGTTGTAAAATATTTATTTACACCCACCCGGTAAATTCAAAACCTTACAACATGAAAAATACCACAACACGTAAGTATCCAAGAAAGATTTGAAAAGTTACTTAAACCATATTTTTCCTGTCCAATCAGAGACGTATATAATGGAATAAAATATCGATGAAGATTTGCGCCACATAGAAAAGAGTTTTTTTTAATAGCAATGTTTATTATTATATTTGATAGAGTTGTCAGAAGTTTAAAAGTACAAAACTTAAAACATGCCCGAGTCATCAAGTAATTCAAAACAGTACACCGAAAAATATTTGCATAACAGAGAATAAGGTGGGGTCACTTTATTATAGCTTCGTACGGCTTATCTGATATTTGAACCAATGCAAAGTGCGCATTCTGTATTACAAAAGCTAATGATTTAGCAGGTGAAATAAATCGATTCGTCTTTTAATTCAGCGATAAAAAGTTATATTTTCCAGATTATTTTTGATTTAGATCTAGCTTATCTGAAATGTGAAACGATGATCTAACTAATGATGTAGAGAACACTTTTGTTTTAATTCAGACCTGCAAACTGGATGCTGATTTCGCTAGTGGTACTATTCGTCGATTATCAAATACAGCGTATACGAGTCATTATTATGCACATTTTCACAATTTGATATTATTTTTCTGGCCTATTACATATGTAGAATCAGAGAAAGAAATTACGTCATGATCACAAAAATGACATATATGTCCATGCTGGCAGTTTGACGTCAAAGGCCATAAATGTCCTCACTCGCAGCAAAAGGGTTAAAACAAGGAACTCTAGACGCTGCAAAATGTTTCAATATACATTGTATTACCAAATATGTAAACAGTAAAGTTCAACAAGTACATCGAAGTCGGTCAATAAAACTGTGTGCGTGACGTCATATAAAACAAGCAGTGAAACGTGGACTCCCTTCTAGTTTTAACGAAAACGTCACCGACCAATGAAATAACCCAAAACAAACAGAGTGCATTAGTGTCTCATAGCGATTAATCCAATGACATTCACCACACCTTTATTGGGATAGTTTGTTCCCCGGATGCCTACTGGACTGAAAGAACATCACGTTATTTATGGCAATTAAGAGGCCATCTAAAGGAGCTCACCTATGCTATCTATGAATTATCTGGATGTGGTTTTAGTCCTGTAGATGTTTGGAACTCACCCAGGGGATAATAGGGTTTGGATTAAAGTCGTTTGAAATATAGCACACAATTGTACACAAAACAAATTATTGCATGTTTTTAATGGTTATTTTCAAGTACGGAAGTTCAATAATGTAAACAAGTTCATGAAATTATTACAATGTATGCTGCTCTTATTACTATTTTCCTGAGTAGTTAACAGTCTGCATTCCATAAATCGATTTAACCCAGATTTTGGACACATGAATGTTAATGGCGACTGGCTGTTTGGCCTTGCAATTCGCCCATAAACTTCAACTCGATTACCTTCAATGAACTTAATTTTTAAGGGGTAGCAAAAAGCCCACAAGACAGTCTGTACTACATCTACATTGTGCTGGAATGAAAATATCTAACATTTGGACATTGTATTAAACAATACATCGGGCTAAAACATGTTGCTACAGAATTACTCGGATTTAAAAATTGGGATGTAGAATTTACAATATACTTATGTTGATTAAACTACACCTCATACCAATGAAATAAAATATGTTTCTCTCGTTGTCCTTCAAAACTGTTTGTCCTGCTGTACAGTAATTTGAATAATTTTGATACATTGCCGTTTTTTCGGATTCCATAATTGCTCACCTGAAATAAATAAAAATATATTTGAATTGTGAGCATATTAGCATTACGTGCATAAATAGTAGCTTTTACATGTGCAAGTCATAACTGAGCCAATCGTATTGGTCTCAAATACTTCATTACGTACAGTTGCGATGAGTTTTTTAACTTACTTTTTCACTAAACATTTACACTAACCATATATAGTGAATTCTCGAATTATCGCTACTCATTTTATCGCCATTTTCGAAATAACGCCACATTTTTTTCAGGAACGTTTCCATATTATATAAATTATTCTTCATAACGCCAAATTCAATACCGTCACCCGCCACTCATCATAGGTGATTGTGGTCAATGAAGCGGCTAATTGGTCGCTAGAGATCACCGATGTAAAGCCATGTAACAGTAGTAAAATATAAACATAATACCAAAGTTATAATACTCAAGACGATCGTTTCTGTCAATTAGACTTCATAAGTTGAGCTCCAATTTTAAATACATTTTCCTAAAAGAAAGTGGTATCAGACAAGGTCAAACAATATATCTAAACGTATAGCCAAAATCCGTCTAAGAGTAACCACTGTAAAATGATGACTATCTTAGTTTTAGAGGAATTTAGAATTAAAGAAGCAAGGCAATTACTTGGCATGAACTATTGTCCTGTTTTCTTTTCATTAAAGATATAACCATGATACCAGAAACGGTAATTTTGCCTTCCTCAAGATACAGGAAGTCATTTCATCGCCAAATTCGATGCACCGCCATGATTTCTCATACAAAAAGCCAAAAGGTGGCGGTTTACTGAGATGTGACTGTATAATAGATTATGGGAAATCTGAAAACCTTGTCAATGTCAAGCTTGCTAGCAGAAAGAATGACATTTATATAATCAAAATTCATGTTGTATCCTTGATTTGATTGTTTGATACTGGTTCAGCCTCGTTATATACAGTATAACATAACTGAAGGTTTATTTTTTGGCCTTGGTTGATATCATTTTTTCTTTCAGAAATATACATCTGTATAAAGTTCGAGCTTAAGTAATGAAATCTTAAAGACAGAAATGGTCGTCTTGAGCATTTGTATAACTTTGGTATTGTAAATCATATTGATACGACACGCCCCTTAACAACCTTCAACCCAAACATTTTCTGTCCATGTCATTCGTGGTTAACTTCAAATACAAATTGTTTCCAAATTTTACAATTAAGCCCACTCATACCATGTGCGGATTACACACAAATTTTCCAAGATGACCGTCTCATATTGGCACAACTTGACGCGTTGATTGTTGCTATGCAGGGGCGTATGTACTATTATTCTTTATTATTGCCTTAGTTATTATGGTCCTTGAAAATAAGTGCTCACACTCAGCTTTGGCTGAAATACCATGGAAGAAAATTAAAAATGAAAAACGTATAAACAACGTCACCATGACTCATATTCAATACTATATCGTAAATGACTGACTCGTTCAGTTTATACATTATTTATTTCCATGACTAGAAAAGACACGTTGATACAAAAAACAAAAACAAAAACAAACAAAAACATGTTTATCGAAAATCGCGTTTGATTTCAACGTTCCGCAAATTTTACGGTCAGTTTAATAGCCTTGCTTGTCATTACAATGTTTCACTAAATGTAACTTTGAGTTACCTGTTCGATAGCGGTTGTTGGGACATCTGTACACATTGTGACGAAGATTTGTTCCTCAGTTATTTCAGGATATGCTTACCTGATCCCAATTCTAGATTTCCAGAGATCCTTGTTTGTCCAATACCACCGAATCTGTATATATATCCTGGCCATCCTGAAGATTGATACTTTTTAATTTGAGATTTTATATTCTTATCATTGTTATTCTTGCTTCTTTCAACATAGTTTTGCCCGACGTGATTCTCTGACAAATGTCGTCAGATCCCTTGGAAACCTCATATAGTATTAAACAACTTTTGCTCGGCATTTTTTTTTGAGAAATTTATTCATTCCCGTGACAAATTTAATAAATTCATAGTTATTTATTCCCTAAAAAATATTAACATTGCGCAACTTTGCGCGGTAGTTATTTTGTAAATTGCAAAAACGAAATTGAAAGATTAGAAGGATTTGTTTTATCACTCTGTAGTCTTCGGAAAGGCGTGATTTTCGATTATTTCGGATATCATCTAATGGTATGTATCAGGAAATGACGTCATTCATAGTTGTTTCCCATACCATCGCTATTTAGTTCAGATGAAATAAGGAACGTCCTACATAATCCAATTTTCCATCACAAGTCTGGCACAGACGTTTTCATACGAAAGCTATAGTGATAAATTGAAATGATCAAACAAATTTGACGATAAAAATCCCAGATACCACAAAGCGTAAATATTTAGAACGTCAAGGATATAGGTACAAATCTGGTAAAAAATGGACAAACACGGACCTCTTGAAATCAATAGGTTGGATCAAGTGCCATGGATGAGTAAGAATCCTCTGTCGACTGGTCACACCCGTCGTGAGTCCACAGTCAAATCAAAATGAAATACTCGAGGAACGTCTCAACAACCGCCATCGAACAGATAGCTCAACATATCACTTAGTGAAACAGAGCATCTGATGAAAATATATAGGATGTTCTTTTCTTTTTTTTCACTGATACCAGTAAAATGATTTTATTTTTTATTTTTCTGACAGGTTGCTTTACAACAGTACTTCCACATTTTATATCTATTTTGACTTGGACTGAACGAATAGCAATAGGCAAATACCTTTGGTTCGGGTTACCATATTAGGTTTCAAAATTATTGCAACCGAATTATTTGGTTTGTGTGTAAAGTCACGCGTTAAAAATTGTATCTCTTTTCGGTAAATTAAACACTTTGGTTGTTTTGAATGGCACCTGATACTGCAAAGTATGTTGAAATAAAACATTCCGTGATGTCAACATTGCAATCTCAAGTGTAAAGTGTTGTTTCTATTTCGTATCACGTTTGATTGCGTGATATACCTGTGAATGTGCTCAGGCATGACTAATCTGGTTTAGACGCTTTAACCATTGGCAATGTTCTAAATCACACACCTGTGTTCCGCCATATTTTAAACTGAAAACCACGCCTTGCATTTCATATAGCTATACACCTAGCATCGCATCGAAGCCATTCAATTAAAAACGGGTTTTGCAGTGCCTAGACATCAACCATCTTCTACACAACACCGTCACATGTTCATATGCATCAACTCCCTTCAAATATAATCCTATCGGGCATATCATCACCGGCGACATTTCTATTGTTGAAAAAGAAAACCTTAGAATCTTATTTTAAGAGGTCCTAAATACCGCGAAGCCCGTTCCTTTAATTGACGTCAGAATTTCAGTTTAGTTATGAATTCTGTCGAAGATTATGCCAGACGATGGGCCAAACATGAAGACGTAGAACCAGACACTTTGTCTGAATCGCTAAAAGCTGTGCGATGGTTGATAAAATCTCGTATACGAAAACTTAAAGGAACTATGAAAACACGTTATCCCTCTGTATTTAGTGATCCAGAAGAAGTAACTGAACTGGATAGATTACATGACCAATATGTACTTGTCCCAGCAGACAAAGCCTTAAATAATATTGTTTTTATTTGCAAGGCACATTAGTATAATTGTTTATTAGAAGAGCTAGGGTTTAATACTTATTCTGGTAATCCTACATGCACACGTAACTCACTTTCAGAGGACGAGATCTGTAAAAATCATGTGTCCGTATTACGCTCTTTTGATATACCTACAACCAATACTGATTTTGAGCTACCGTATTTATTTTGGATACCTTAACTTCATAAAACTCTATATAAGCAGAAGTACATAGCAGGATCCAGCAAATGTTCTACCAAACCTTTATCTTTACTCCTTACCAAGATATTGACAGCCGTTCAGGAGAAACTTCAGCAATATTGTACAGTTGCTTATTCCATAAGCGGTGTAAATCAGATATGGATACTTAAAAATTCTAAACAGCTTTTAGAAAATTTAAAGTCGCACAGTTTTTCTCAAATTCACAGTATCAAAACATATGACTTCTCTGCTCTTTACACAACTATTCGATATAAAAATTAGAAGAAAGACTTTTTAGCATCATAGATAACTCAATAATGGTGCTACCCGAAAATTAAAAATTTCTAGTGATTGGTTATCATGATACTTATTTTGTCCAACACCACTCTGATTCTACAAATAAATACACTGGAGTTGATATAAAAACATGCTGGAACTTCTAATAGACAATATATTTGTAATGTACGGAGACGTTGTCTTTTAACAAACTGTCGTCATTCCTATGGGAACCAATTGTGCCCCTATTCCTTTATTCGTACGAAGCAAACTTCATTCAGAAACTGCTGAGTCAAAAGAAGGAAAAGCTAGCGGTGTCCTTTAATTTCACATTTAGATATATCGACGACGTTTTGTCGATTAATAATGACAATTTTCATACATATGTCAATGCGATATATCCCAGCGAACTAGAAATTAAAGATGCAACAGAATCATACTTAGACATTTTACCTAATATACACACAGACGGGAAATCCGGAACTAAGCTATACGACAAACGCGACGATTTCGGCTTTCCCATCGTAAATTTTCCACATTTAAGTAGTAAAATCCCACAGTCAGTATAGTTCACAAATGATCCGATATTCCAGATCGTGTTCAACATATAAGATTTCATATACAGATGTTAACTACTCACTGACAAATTATTGACACAGGGATATCGAAAACCGCGTTTAATGTCAACGTTCCGCAAATTTTACGGTCGTTTATGTTCTTGTTTGCGATTACTCTGTTTCACTGGGTGAAATGTTGATTTGCCTTTTCGTTGGCGGTTGTTGAAACGTCTGTACCAATTGTGACGAGTATTCGTTCCACACCTATTTTATTTGGAGTTGACTGTGGACTCATGGCGGGTGTGACGGGGCGACAGGGAATGCATACTCCTCCATGGCACATAATCCCACCTCTTGGTTTCCAGAGGTCCGTGTTTGTCCATTTTTTGCCGGATTTGTATCTGTGTCCTGAACATCCTAAAGATTTATACTTTGATATCTGAGATGTTTTATATTTTATCAAATGACAAATTAATGTATTATATAAACTGATGGATTTCATTTCAGACGACAAGTTATGAAAATGTAAAAATGTAATCTGAGTATACCCCAGGATTATTTGATGATAAAAACTGACAATGGATAATTTAAAACACTGTGTCATTTAATAATGCAGTTCTCTAAACTGCATTTTCGTGCCCGCTTTAGATGTGCAATCTAAAAAAAATCCCCACAAGATAGGCCTACTGTAACATTTTTTCAATATTTTCAATTGTCAATCTCACCTACATTCCCTATGTAAAAATAAATTCAACATTGTCGTCCTTCACCTGATAAAGGCCAAGGGGCCGAAAAAATGTGAATACCGAGTGTTGTACTGTCATTTTATCCACAAACATCGTGTGACTATACAACTACCATAAACGTTGTATAATTCCCAAAGTCACGTATAGGACCTTCAGCAGCAGACATATCTGTAGATTGTATCAATTAGAACTGATATAACATTAAATAATTTTTTGTTGAAAAAAAAATTCCGGAGTAAACTGATTTGAAATATATGATAAAAAGAATAATTATGTATATCTATACTTTCAACTCTAAAATTTGAGACATACAAAGAAAATTATCAATAAACGATATGAAGATTTGGATTAAAATATTATCTATATTATTACACATGTTCATACATCTGGATAACCTTGTTCATATTTATCTGCGATAATAAAAAACATTGAGTCAGTATGGTGTAAAAATCAGTAAATAAATATTTTAGTAATACGTAACTATATTATAAAATTGATAAAAGAATTTATGGGTCACTGTTTGTTTTTCAAGAATTGACATTATCGATATTATAAACATAATCCGTAGGTTATGATACTTAAGTCGATCGTTTTTGTCAATTAGACGTCATCAGTTAAGTTCCGTTGTTTTTTCCTAAAGAGAAAGTGGTATCAGACAAGGCAAAATAATAAATCTTATCGTATAGCCAAAATTCATCAAAAAGTAACCACTGTAGAAAGATAGCTAACTTAACTTTAGAAAAAAATTAATTCTTAAATGCTGCTATCAGTGCGAAATATCACTTTAGTATAAGATTATCACCTGGTACCGAAACACCAGGTATTAAGTTCCACCAGATGAAACTTTATAGAAACACCTAAAATTATACACTTCAAAGGTATCTATGTTTATCAAAAAAAAAAATATTATTTCGATTTTTTCTGCTTTTACTGTTTGTACTTATGTACAATAACAAATAAGAGCTATACACAGGCATAAAGTTAAAATGAAGAAGTACCAATTAATAATCGAAACTCAAGTCCATAAGAACACGACGAATTGGAAATGCAAATGATCTCAGCATGAAGAACAAGTGCGAATCCCAAACGAGGACCAGGTGCCCGGAAGGGCTCAGCGTCCTCTGTTGGCATGCCACACCCGTCGCAAATGTTCCATGGAAACCTTTCGAGTTCGATAAACGGGTCAAATTAGGTGAAAAGGTCAAGTTTGGTGAAAAGGTCAAGTTCGGTGAAAAGCACGATTGGCGATCCCCGTATCGACATAAAACTTCTTAAACGACGATTCAAGTATTTAACAACATAACCTTGTGTAAGTAGTTTATTGGTAAGCCGTTATGCTCTCAGAATAAAACATTCATAAGAAGAGCATGCCCTGGCATAACCTATAAGTTGTGAAATGAAAACGCCATAGGCAGGAAAGGATGGAATATTACTACATGTACTTAGAAATGGGAAGTTTGTGATATGAAAATTAAAATCGTCGCGTTTGTCATAAAGGGAGGTGTGAAGTTGACCCTCTTTTCCTATCGACAGAAGTATATCTAGGTAAGAAGCAGATGTGTTGCTCTCTGTCGTCTCATTGGTCTTTAGCTCAACGGGATATATTTGGCCGAAATAATTCTGAAATTCTGAATTATTTATGGACAGGGCGTCGTCAATATACCTGTAAGTAAAATTGAACCGAGTTTGTTTACTTTCGAGAGCAGAGACTGCATAAATTCTGCTTTATATGAATACTAAAGGATGTCCGCCAAGAGAGGTGCACAATTGGTACCCATTGGTATGCCGACAATTTGTTGGACACCTTTTCCCGCAAAAATCACGAAGATGTTGTCTACCGGAAACCCCAGCATCTTGATAATATCGTCTTCATTGTACTTGTTTTTGGAATCAGAGTGTTTCTTCACAAAATAAGGTTCCTCATCACCTAACACTAATTATTTATATTTGCGATTTCCATAATTAAATAAATTTATATTCCTATATATTTTGTGAAAATAAGGTCAGATCCAGTGTGGTATTCATATACAAATAGCAAGATTGAATTAATTAAGTACCAAACATGGGTTTCTTAACCATTTTTCACAAAATATATAAGAATGCAAATGTTTTTATGCCTGCATATATTTCTGTTTTGTAATTGATATCAATCTAAAAAGTTAAAAAAGATAAACATGAAAAAAACAAAACAGCTAGTGCCCCTTTAATATGTAAATAAATACTAATCCAGAGCTGTCCAGCTGTTAGAGAGAGAGAGAGAGAGAGAGAGAGAGAGAGAGAGAGAGAGAGAGAGAGAGAGAGAGAGAGAGAGAGAGAGAGAGAGAGATTGTAACTTAAACATTTCAGGTGACTTAAAGGTCCATAACCGCTGAAACTCGCTAGGAAGATTCGTAAATATTTTCTGTCTTGAAAAATAAACTGTACTGTATCCCTGGAAATTTTTGTCCCTGGCATTTTTCACACCTTGTACGACATTTCGTCCCCTATTTAGATTTTCCCTATATCACCATAGTCTAATTGATGACTTGTATGTCCCTTGTTTAGTTATAATGCTTTCACTTTATTTCGTCCTTTCATCTCAGGGCGAAATAGCAAAAATAAATCGAGAGTGAAAACTTACCGGTATATTTTGAACGGGTTTCTTTCCCCCGCTTTCGGGGGATATTGATTTGGGTTTGCCCGTCTGTCCTATATGTCACGTTACGATTCCGTGCAATATTGTCAAAAATATCATCCGATTTTCTTCAACTTGGTAACAAGGTTAAATGCCTTAAAGGCTCGGTCAAGTTCGATCGCCACTTTTAACACACGCTATTTGGAGGAGTTATGACCCCTTGATTAACGAAAAATGTCATTTTCTGCTGTTTCCGTACAATAACAGTAACAATTATTCGATTTTCTTCAAACTTGGTAACATGGTTAAATGCCGAGAGGGATCGGCCAAGTTCGATCGCCATTTATTATTTGGCGGAGTTATGACCCCTTGATTAACGAAAATATTCACTTTACCACGGAACAGCTTAGCATCATTAAAAGTATATCATATTCAGTCTATGCTTATTTCAATCCGTACACTTTATTCTGTAATACATGTTCAATAACACATCTAGCCTTTGTATATGGTTTTAGTTTTTGTTCGATTTCCAAGCAATAAATCCTGTGTCAATCGCATGAAAATTACATGTTTCAACCTAACCCCAAAAGAGTTTATCTACAATATGATAACCCTTTACCAAAGGGGGAAGCAGGGGATATTATTTCTACGAATTAGCTTGTTCACCTTCGCTTTGACCAGCTATGATCCCATATTACCACAGTATGATAAAACAAAATTTAAAAAAATGATTTTTTACAGGTTTTACTTAGTAATTAGGCTCACCCGAAAATATTATGTGCGATCTGCGAAAGTTTTCAAATTCAATATAGATGGGATGTAAATAAAAATACATGCTTTCACAACATTATATCCAGTCACGGTAAAAAAAAAGATATAAAAAGGTTATATAAAATCCATATCGCTGATTTGAAGGTTGCCTCTCTACAGATTAAATATACACAGGGATAAGAAAGATATATGATAAACTGTACTTATTAACTCATTTAAACCTAGATTTTTTCCAGTCATGTGAGTGAATGGATAAGAACAACTAGATTTAACTGAGAAAAACTAGGTTTAGCGGCCACACCAAATTCACATTAATGAGTTAATTTCTGTGTGTCGTTTCCTCACTAAGATCCAGTCATTATCATTTGGTAGTGACGACTAACATTTGAAGCAAATGAAATTTCTAATCACCTTTGTATTATTGACTACAGAAATTATATACAGCGTTATATTTACCATTTTTGTGTTTTTATCACCTGTATCGAGTTTTTAACAATATCTGTTGATTATCATACACATGATTCTACTCACTTTTCGTTGTAACAGGTCCCAAGGAATATCCTTTTATTCCTCTCTGGATACTCCTGTGTAATTATACTATCGTTATGCTTTATTTCTTAAACATTTAACTTTTCCATTTAACGATAGCGTGCACAAGATTCCACCCCGCCAGGATGATTTTCATGATAGCGTGCTGGAAAAGACTTTTTTTATAAATGACAATGGTACTTGGGTATAACAAATAGTACATACCGTAATTGATATATTTTACGAGATTAAATGTATGTCTTTTTCTGCATCCTTTTTGGATCGCTTGTTTACTGTAATAATTTACAATAACAACCTGTTCTATAATTGGTAGCCCGAGTCTCTAGATATCTGAATCCGTATTTGCTCGTTACATATTTCATACTTTAGCGGGTTCCGATTTTCCAGATATTGTAACCGTATCTACTTGTTTTGTACTCTGATCTTAGGCTGTTCCGGTTGGGATTGCCAACTGCCATGTTGTGTTCCATTTTGGAAATAAAATAATTGGCAGATCAATGGAATTCCTCTGGTTATTCTGATCACTACAATATGGTGGAGATCCATAAGTATGAACTGTGATATTCGCTTTCACGAGCCTTCAACATGTTCGAAAACAAATTTCAAAATAGAACGCCGCTGTAACTAGACCGAGGGTGAGCGGAGCTCGGAGAAAATCATACATTATCCGGTAGTTCAGGTGAACTTTATATTTAGAGGCACAAAGCAAAGACAAATTTATATTGAGTGGTTAAGCCATACATGCAGACTTTTATATATATATACACAGACATTTGCCAGAATACGTGCATGCGAATGACGTCACAATGTGTGCGAACTCTTCCAGTCTCTGATGTATTTACGTGTGCGGACTCTCTCAGTCTAACATGTTTAAATTTCAAAAGAAATTAGCCAAAACAATTTCGTGCTGAATACACATACATGTACTCTGTAGGCTACATTGTGCGAATATGACATGTCATTTCGACATCTGACAGAATATTCTGATGTTTGCTTGTCGCCTTTATTATTATTATTATTCGTTGTTGTTGTTGTTTTTGTTCATGTAATGGAATGTAACATGCAAGTTTTCTTGAAACATTTTAGAAATATATGTATTCTGTGGTTTTTCTACATGTGGATGGTGCACATGGTTATCGTGAACATTTTCTTTGTGTGTAACTCATACTGAACACATGTATTTTTGAAATTTGTCATGGCAAGTTATGATCCATATGATTTTGAGGATCATTATGTATATAATATCAAGTCATCAGATACATGTACAAATATTGATGCTGTTCATTACAATTATAAAAGTGATGTTTTGCTTCCTGATTTCATAGATCAAATTTATTTTACATGTGATACAGGTATTGACAAGCCCGTATTGCAAAATTATGTAACACCCTCAAATTCACGTGTTTCTGATTCTATGCCAGTTTTTGTTACCTAATGAGTTTTTCCCCTGTAGACATTTTACCTCCAATTATGGATAATTTATGTCAATGTAGGAAATTCTCATGGTATTGTCAAGATAATATATCAAAGTTTTTGTCAAAATTTCATTCTTACACTACACTCGATGGTCTTTACCCAGAATTTCTGAGAATGGTAGATGCAATCTGCAACTTAAAGGGCCTGCACGTCAGTGGTTTGAAACTTTAGATGAATTTACCAGAAAGTCATGGTCTGCTGTTGAGAAAGCTTTAAGGAGAATGTGGAGTACGTTATATTTATTCAGAACAAAAGCATATCAATCAATCAATCAATCAATCAATCAAAATTCAACTTTATCGGATTAGATATTATCGGTATGGCGGAGATGAACATAGCGGCATATATAAAAAGTGGCGACCAGACACACAACAATGGGCACTACGCAACAGTTTAATCAACAGCAAGCAATTTCAATTCTAGGCCCCGGTTGTTTAATGCGACCTAGGTGTACTTCACCCCGGTTGACGGCGGAAGTACCCGTAACAAAATGTTCAATGTTCAAGCGCCTGGCGATATACTACATGGTACAGGAAGGGTGGTTATTTCCTTACTGGACCACCGCCAAACCAGAATATGGGAAAGCGGCACAACAACTATGACTTTTAAATGTGACGCTATATTATGCAATGGGTATAATTCAAGTAAAAAGTGAATGCAATACAACTTAAGAGAGTAAAGATTCAAATTAAAATATGTGAATTAGTCGGGAAAAATGTTAGCTTTCCCGGCAATGATATTTTCAAACTCTTGAAGATAATTGAGAAATACTGCATTACCAATAGCGGAAAGATGCACATCATCTTCATCAAAAAGAGTGGGGCAAACTTTCATAAGACTATTTTGATATATGCACCACAGGGATTATGAACGAGCTTGGCTATATAGCTGTTAACACGAATACATGCTTTGTTTAGTGCATGGTTATTCTGGGAGTGCCTCCATTGCGAATGAGGCAATATTTGTTACCAACGTTATGTTGATTGAGGAAATTTGTTATCTAATGTGCAAAATTTGTATGTATCTATACATGCATAACAACAAGAGTTAAGTAAAACCTCGTTATACTGCCACCTTTTGTTAAGCCAAAATTTGGCGATATGTTTGGGGAAACCTTAAATGAAATTATAGTGGAAATTGGAAAAGTAGACTTTCAAAATTGTGGCGTTAAGCTAGGTGGTAAATGAAACGCGGGCATTCTAAAAAGGGTTTACGAAGGGGTGTGTGATATCATTGCTGAAACAATCTTAAGTAAACGAGACACGTTATTAATAAAAAATAGTATTTTTGTTATATATGCTTTAAATGAAAAGAATAATTGTGGAGGACTTACAGACGAAAGGCAGATCTTACAGACAAAAACCGATCTTACAGACAAACGCCAGATCTTACAGACAAAAGCCAATCTTACAATCAAAAGCCAATCTTACAAACAAAAGTCAGGGCCCGACAACATAAAAGTTGAGAACTTACTCAAGTCTAATAATTTTCTCAACGATTTCTGCTCAGCCAATCAGATTACAGGATTACCCAAAGTTGAGTAAAATGTTTAGACTTAGGTAATTCTTAAGTTTTATGGTGCCTGGCCCAGATTTTAGAGACAAAACAAAAGTTTTGACAGACTTTTCGATAAAAACGTTTTATTTTTCACCGGTGTAATTGTAATGTCGTTATGGTTTACAACCTAAACGCTAAACACTTCCAGGTCTCATACGACGCGACTCTTCCGCGCCAGGTTATATGGATTTTAACTATCTATGAATCGGATTGATGGGAAGCATCGTAGAGATCAAATTATTTATAGGATACACGGTGATATTTAAAACTCTGTTATTATTAGTGGCTTTCGGGGACCGACTCGTATTTTTCTACCATTGATCCATTTAATTATGTGTTAATATTCAAAAAGATCTAATTGCTTTCATTGGATTTACTGAAATCTCCGGACCCGTCCATTTAATGTTTCTAAAGCCAAAAACCAATGGCTAAATATGTAGAAAATGCAGAACGCATTTTAAGCGCAAAATCAAAGTTGTTTCTAGACACAATATCAATTCATTCGTTGCGAGGTAGACAATTTGGCTTAGTATGGACAATGTGGGTTAAAAATGGAATATGTATGTATGGTTTAATATACATGTGGTGTACACATAAGTACCACAAGTACCACAGAAAACAAAAGAAAATGACAAATAAAATAAAACAATTAATTACTGACACGAGAATAAAACACAAGATTGTTACTTATTAGCGGTTCGTATTACAAAGTCCGATATACTAATAGACATTTAGCTAGTGAACAAGAGACTTTTAAAGTCCAAAAAAAGATGATTTTTTAAACATTGCCGCTTTCCAGTGCTGTTCTTTGGTGCGGTAGGTATTGTTCTTGCTCTCAGTTTCTGTCTTCCCGCACTTTAATTATCCAAGTAAGTATACATCACAAGATTATCGTTTGAAAACACCTAGCATTTATCAATAAAATGATCTTTTGCCAGTATATGAAATCTACTTTTATAGATATAGTTATAGGCACGTACTTTAGGCTAAGGTTACCTTAACTATCATGATGGGAATCGCTGAGTAAACATTTTAAGTGATTTAATGTCATGTATTCGAATGTATTTTCCAATATTGTTAAATAAGCATATATCAAAAATCTATATCATCAACAAATTACTCACATCCCATTAGATTTCGACCGATAATTCATGAGTAATTGAAGCACATTTGACGTTATCTCAATATAGAAAGGTGATATCGACTGACTCGTCAAAATCTCGCGCATTTGTTATAGCCCTTTCCTGTCCATGCAGTTTATCACTGCATTGCTCCTGCTAGTATAATACCACTGTTCCAGCAGGGCGTTAGAATAACAATAATTGCATTACTAACTTAGTCAGTAGTATGCATAACAAAGTCCAGCACATATGAGAAGAAAATGTTTTCAAGTGTAGTCCATCATGATATCTGTATACACTTGAACATATTTCTAATTGGCGCTTTTTAATCCTAACGTAAGACGTAAGCAAAGTCACGGACAACGTTTATACACAAGACCCAACATACATGATGTAACTTTTTCATCTCTTTTACCTTACGTTAACAAAACATTTGGTCTTTATCACATTCGCAGCAAACTTGATTCAATTCCTTTTACACTTCTTAATGAACCTTTTCAAGAAGCAAGAATGAACGCTACACGGACCCTCCAACCCCAGAACACACTCAACTCCGTTATAATGGACATGGCTTATCACAGACTGTTCAAGCATACACGCGTTACAAACGATGGCTGTTCTGAACAGAAACGTCTTTTCCTTCAACTTGAATTTACATATAAAGGTATAGACGCTTTAAATATTGGCAGTGTTAAGATCACAAAAAAAGTCAATCCTGTATTCCGCCATATTTTAAATGGAAGATTACGCCTTGCATTTCATTTAGCTATACACCTAGCATCGCATCCAAGCTAATCAATTGCAAACGGGTTTTGCAGTGCCTAGTCCAACCATCTTCTACACAACACCGTCACATATTTATGTGCATGATCTCCTTTCAAATATAATGCTATCGGGCATGTCATCACCGGCGACGTTTATATTGTTGAAAATGAAAATATCAGAAATCGTATTTTTAAGAGGCCCTAAATACCGCGGAGCCCGTTCCTTTAATTGGCGACATAATTTCATTTTAGCTATGAATGTTGTCGAGTATTATGCCAGACGATAGGCCAAACATGAAGACGTGGAACCATACACACTGTCTAAATGGCTAAAAGCTATACGATGGTTGATAAAATCTCGTATTCGAAAACTTTAAGGAACTGCGAGAACACAATATCCCTCTGTATTTAGTGATCCAGAAATGGCAACCGAGCTTGATAGATTACATGACCAATATGTACTGGTCCCAGCAGACAAAGCCGCAAATGATATAGTTTTTATTTGTAAGGCACATTACTCTTATTGTTTACTAGAAGAACTTGGGTTTAATACGAAATCTGGTAATCCTACATACACACATAGCTCACTTTCAAAGGACGAGATCCTTCAAAAGCGCATGTTCATATTACTCTCTTTTGATGTACAGTCAATACTGAATTTGAGCTAACATATTTATATTGGATACATAAACTTCATAAAACCCCATATAAGCGGAGGTACATAGCAGGATTCAGCAAATGTTCTACCAAACCTTTATCTTAACTCCGTACCAAGATATTGACAGCCGTTAAGAAGAAATTTCAGCAATACTGTACAGTTGCTTATTCCAGAAGCGGTGTAAATCAGATGTGGATACTGAACAATTCCAAATATTTTTAGAAAATTTGAACGCACGCACTTTTTCTCAAATTCACAGTATCAAAACACACGACTTCTCTACTTTTTATACACCAATTTCACATAAAAAATTAAAAGAGAGAATTTTTAGCATCATACAAAAATGTTTTTTCACTAAAGGTGGTACCCCAAAATTTCAATATCTGGTGATTTGTTATCATGATAATTATTTTGTCCAACACCACTTTGATTCTACACATAAATACACTATATTTGATAAAATAATGCTGTAATTTCTAATAGACAATAAATTTGTAATGTTAGGAGACGTGGTCTTTGAAAAAACTGTCGGCATTCCTATGGGAACCAATTGTGGCCCTTTATTGGCTGACCTGTTCCTTTATTCATACGAAGCAGACTCATTCAGAAACTATTGCATAAAAAGATGAAAACGCTAGCGGTGTCCTTTAATTTGACATTTCGATATATTGACTAAGTTTTGTCAATTAATAACGACAATTTTCATACATATGTCAATAGGATACGAGCGACCTAGAAATTAAAGATCCAACAGAATCAAACACATACGCTTCGTACGTAGACATTTTACTTACCATAGACACAGACGAGAAATTTGCAAGTAGGCTATACGACAAACGCGACGATTTCGGCTTTCTCATCGTACATTTTCCACATTTAATTGGTAATATCCCACAATCACCCGCATATAGAGTTTATATTTCACAAATAATTCGATATTTCGGGCGTGTTCAACATATGAACATTTTATATACATATGTTAACTTCTCACTGACAAAGTATTGACACAGGGATATCGAAAACCGCGTTTAATGTCAACGTTTCGCAAATTTTACGGTCGGTATAATAGTCTTCTTTGTGATATACTCTGTTTCACTAAGTGAAATATTGAGTTGCCTTTTCGTTGGCGGTTGAGAAGTCTGTACCAATTGTGACGAGGATTCGTTCATCATCTATTTCATTTGGATTCGACTGTTAACTCACGGCGGGTGTGACCGGTTGACAGGGGATGCATACTCCTAAATGGCATCTGATCCCACTTCTTGGTTTCCACAGGTCCGTGTTTGTCCATTTTTACCAGATTTGTATCTATATCCTAGGCATCCTAAAGATTTATACTTTGGTATCTAAGATTTTTTTTATATTTGTAAACGACCGATTCGCCAGGATTGACTACCTGTCCTTGATAATACACATTATGGAGTATAAGAACGTGTACAACGACCAAATACCTCTGTTATCGGTTTAGTTCATTTAATTTGATGTTTCGGGTGAGTTGATCATAGGAGCTTCTATTTGACAGAGAGAGAGAGAGAGAGAGAGAGAGAGAGAGAGAGAGAGAGAGATAAAGAGAGAGAGAGAGATTGCTTAGATGAAGGATATATAGTTAAGATTCACACCAAAAGCAGTACCGTAAAAATGTTTGTATAAATCGTAAGTTGATAATAATCCCTAAATAATGCTAGGATGTGTTAAATCACGCGTTGACTTTCCTCTATTCGATATTTTTTCTCTTTTGTAAACAAATGACGGTTGTGCAGTGATATACTGTCGAAATAGGATTAGTATAGGCCATATATTTATAGCAGTGTTCATGCTGTCGTTCCCCACATTCGCATTTGGCTAATCTCTTTTTTTTTTTTAATTGGCGAATGAAATTCTCTTCTGGTGAAAATCATTGGCGAATAAAACTTTGGAGCTGAAATGTTTTAATAATTTTTGAAAATGATAATTCCCTGCAAATACGCATTTCCGATCTGCCTGTGTACAATTAATTCTTGAGTCCTTATTCCACACCTGTTATGTACGTTGTTTTGATAGTACCCAGATGTGTATACAGTAACCGATAGGTAAACTGCTACCGGTCACGCCTAATTTAACATACCTGCAAATCATTCTGTTTTTGTCTTACCCTAATTTTAACACATCCATGATGATAATTAGTTCCTAATAATCCATTAATTAGATTTAAAGCTCGGAAGACTTCACCAAATGTTGATATGACAAACGAAGGACTAACGATATCGGGCCGCTTGTGTGCTTGTGTCGCGATCGATTACTTGTCTCATTAAAAAAATGTTTACCACCCAAATTACACTGGCAAAATACGAAATAAAAATGATGATAGTCGTAACTTAACCCGAAAAAATTAGGTAATGAGTATGACAGTGTTCATATACATGCCACTCACAACCACTAGTTGCCGCTTATTTAAATGATGAATAAAATAAATGTCAGCAATAAATTGGTCTTGAAATTATTTAATGCAACTGACAAAAACTTTTAAAAAGAACATATTTAAATGCAATAAAGATTTGGTAGAGTTTTATAAAGATTCCACTTCCAGGCCAGGAAATGGGATTGGGAAGTTACTAACTTGAATGTGTCTATGTACTTGCAGTAATTTGTATTGCAACCAGCACTTTACATTTTTTTTTACTTTTAAATATTGAGAATATTGAGAATAATGAAAACCATGAAAATATAAGTCGTAAAGGGACGCCTTACTACAACAATAATTATATTAATAATAATAATAATAATAATAATAATAATAATAATAATAATAATAATAATAATAATAATAATAATAAAATAATAATAATAATAATAATAATAATAATAATAACTGAATAAATATGATCTAACAGCTCTGTCAATTTAAAATTACAACATTATGTGAATGGTTTATAATTGTACTGCATGAGCTCTTTGCATATTTCAACGCATGCGTAACAAAATTTATTTGAGCGTTTTGCATAACAGGTCTGGGCCCCTTTCCATAAAATTATTATAGATATGTTCAGACAAAATATTTAACTCAACTTCAAAATATTATTCAAACTTTAGGAATTTTCTCAACTTCAGTAAAGTTGTGGACCATAAAGAAATATTCAGACAAATTTCGTTATACTTAAGTACAGTCTTTAGTTGACTTAAGTAGTCCTTAACAGCGTTAATGGTGAATATATTTTAGTAAAATTGAAGAAGTACCAATCAATAATCAAAGCTCAAGCCCATTATAACACGACGAATTAAATGTGCAAGTGGTCTCAACATGAAGAACAATTACGAATCCCAAACGGTGTAAGAATTCGGTAAAAAGATGAAGTTTGGTGATGAGGTCAAGTTCGGTGAAAAGCATGATTGGTGAAACGGGGTCACTATATGTGGCCGAGATCTAGAATACTATCTAATATCTCTGAGAGGGGGACTTCATATTGTTAAACAAAATCCCCGTATCGACCATAAAGTTTCTTAAACGGCGACTCCAAGCGTTCAACAACGTAACCTTGTGTAAGTAGTTTATTGGCTAGTCTCATAATAAAACATTCATAAGAAGAGCATGCCTTGGCATAACGTATAAGTTGTGAAATGAAAACGCCATAGGCAGGAGAAGATGGAATATTACTACTTAGAAACTGGATGTCTGTGATATGGTAATTGAAATCGTCTCGTTTGTCATAGATGGATGTGTGAAGTTGACCGTTTTTTTTACAATCGACAGGAGTAAATCTTTGTCGTCTCATTGATCTTTAGCTCAACATCTGGCCGAGGTAATTCTGAAATTCTGAATTATTTATGGACAGAACATCGTCGATATACCTGCAATTAAAATTTAACCTAGATGCTAACTCTTTGTTTCCTTTGGAGACCGTATAAATTCCGCTTCATATGAATACAAAAATATGTCAAGAGAGGTGCATCAACGATAATGTTGATGTTTATAGGAATATTGACTTAATGATTTGTGAATACATTTTGCAATATAATCTTACAGAAAATGTTATTTACCTCCTGTTTCTTAGTCTTATGTTTTTGTTGACAGATATTTGAAAGTGTTAAATGAAACGTAACTTTTGTAAATAAATTGCATAGCGATTTCTTTAGAATATGGTATGTGCGTATATTACATATAATGTTCAAGACACTTGGTCGACGTATATTTATCTGATTGAAATTCTTCCCGTGCTAAAAATCACAGATGACAAAATGTATAGATGGAAGAGAGATTTAATCCTTTTCTTTATCAATTTTCCCCCAGTCATTTTGCATTAGATACGAAAATGTATAGCATTTGACATATTTAAATGGCTATTGAAATACAAATAATTACAAAACTGAATGTATCCCAGACACGGTCATGACTCTCTCTCTCTCTCTCTCTCTCTCTCTCTCTCTCTCTCTCTCTCTCTCTCTCTCTCTCTCTCTCTCTCTCTCTCTCTCATATAAGGTGACATGTCTTTGATGCGAACTATTTAACTAACATTAATCAATATAAACAGTATCACGTAGAGACGTTACTGCGTGTCGTTTCAATTTATCTGAAATATGTTTTGACAATGAATTTGACTTTTACACTTACAAATTCTAACGATCTAGAATTGGTAAATCAGATCAGAAATGCGTTTGTACTAACATTAATCAAATATTTTTGTATCGTAATTTATGGGATTAGATGAAATGAAATAAACGTATGAAATTTACTTTCTCGATACTTAAAATACTTAAATGCGGGAAACGTTTTTATTTTCTTTTGGAGTGGTTCCACCTAATCGTCACTCCAGTATTTTTTCATTTATTTAATAATCGGTGTTTAGAAACAGATGCATTAATCACTCTGAAAGGCATTTTTATCGCTTTTGTCGATAACATTTACTATGAATTAAAACTTCTTTCTGATTGAAATCATTTTTGTTTTGTTTTGCATGTGTTATACATGTTCTCAGCAGTGTGCAATCACATTACCACACAATTTGATAGTTAAATATTGATATCATCTTTATCGATTCAGGTGAGAATCTGCTTAGGTATCCATGTGATGGTAGGGCCAAGGTAACATTCAGGCGCGGTAACTCGTACCGTCAAACGTGGGAACATATTGTTGGGTGTGACAAAACCCGAATTACAATTTTCACAAAGAGCAAAATCAGACTTCTGCAAGGATGTCAAAATTGGTAATCGTAGTGCCTTGGCAACTTTACTGGGACATTTATTCAAGAAGGGTGAATAAGAATAATAACTTAATCGGTAAAAATATCTCATCTACAGAATCGTGGCCATCTTTGTTTACAACCAGAGTTTACGTTTGGCTATTAACGGCATGTGAAGAAAAACGGCCAATCATAAAATACATCTTTTGACAGACTTTTCATAATGAAAGATTCATGTAAGAAACAAACATTTGTGCATGAGGAATGATCTTTCGCCATCCCTCCCTCAAAGTGATGTTTGACTGTTTTCTCTCACGTTGAACAGTATAAAAGAGCGACAACTTGAATAAACTCGTTATCAGTCACATAAGGTCGTGCGCATTAATATGAATTAAGAGAAGCAACAACACGTAATACAATCCATCTGTCTGTTCATAACGTCTGAGAGAATTTCAACATTTTTACTAATGCTTAATCTCCGATTAAAACAATATTATTGACGGAAAAATTACCCGTTGACTGCATACATTTTTGTTTACAAACGGACGACAATAACGTTGTCAAAATTAGTTCTGGTCTGTCTCACCCTTAGGGATCGGTTACGTTTATTCAAATGGCATGCATGCATTTGTTCTTTTATCCATGATATATATATATAAGTTTTTTAATAACTTTTGCATGTTTAATTTCTACCGACAAAAGCTCATGTTGTTTAAGCTCATACGTACGGGTTCAGTTCACTCTGACAGTTTACTCAAACAGTTTACATTAGCATAACCAGCCCGAATTAGCAGTTCCGATAATAAACATCACATACAACATGATATGCCTACTCTATGAAAACAATCATTTAGACCCAAAACAACAACAATTATGGTATACAGTCATTCATAAAAATGAAGTACCAATGGATATTCGAAGCTCCAAGTCTAATAAAATAGGACACATTGGATATTATAAAGATCTCAACATGAAGAACAATTGCGAACCCCCAAAAGGATGTGACCAGGTCTCTGAGGGTTGAATAAATACAAGTTAAAATATCGATGTGAATATGTCGTCATAATATATATCATTACACATCTAAATCTAAATTTCAATTCTTCTATATATCCTTATCTTTGTAAATGGTAACGCTTTTGCATCATATATATTATTAACAATACCAAAGTTATAGTTGTACAAAAAGGCTAAAACAATTACCAAAGACAATTAATTTTGTCAATATGACTTCATCAGTTGAGATCGAGTTTACCGTAAATGTAGATTCCCGAAAGAATAGGTTGTATACCTTGTACCTGGTATTCCGGTCCCAGCTGATAATCTTGTACTAAAGTAATATTTCGCAATGATAACACCATTTAAATTCTAAATTCTGCAAAAGCAAAGATAATCATCTTTGTACAGTAGTTACTCTTAGGCGGATTTGGCTATGCATTTAGATTTATTATTTGACCTTGTATTATACTAATAATCTTTTACTAAAACAAGAAAGAAGTACCAATAGATAATCAAAATTCAAAATCCATTAAAACACGAGAAAATTTATATACAAATGACATGAAGATGCAGGACAATTACGATTCGGGATGGAACCAGGTGTCAGGAAGGAGTCAGCGTCCTCTGCCAGCATGTCACACCCGTCGCAAATGCTACATCGAAACCACTTGAGTTCGATTTAAAGGTCAAGTTCGGTAAAAATGTCATCAGTTTGTTTTAAATATGATAGGCGAAAGGAAATCACTGTATATAGCCATGTTACAATAGTATCCATAATTCCTTAGAAGGATACTTCATATTGTTTAACAAGATCCCTTTATCGGACACAAAATCCCCTACGTGAATATAATTATATACTATGAATATCTCTGTTAAAACATCCTGTAGTTGAGCTCATATTCAGATCAATAAGTGACGTCATATCATATGCCTATATTGAAAAACTAATTAACGGTTAATTGTGACTTTGGCTTATCTCTCTATCATTATCTAAGTCGTGAATGGCACGTGATCTCTTTTGATTTGGACGATTATTTGTAGTGTTGGTTGAACAGTTGTTAAATTATGCGTTTGCTTCTCCATTTTGATGCACAATAATTACGATGTTTTAGTGTAACTCGAACCGATGCCAGTGGTAGGCCTAGGCCTTCACTTCAACTTCAATGTAATTCTTACGTATTTGGAAAGTTGATGAAAATTTTATGAAAACAATTTTTCTCATCAAAAATGCTCACCCTTCTCCCAAAGTCACTAAACATAGAGACTCATGCTTTTATTTAAAAATTTGGAGTCTTGAGACCGTTTGAATGTGATTGAATAGCAATTTGTAGTATTTTTAAAATACAGTAGAACTTCGATGAGTCGAAGTTCAAGGTACCGCCTAAAAAGTTGGAAACATCGGGACTTGGACTCATGAATGGTGATCGAGAAATCTAAAATTTACTCAGTGCACTATCTCCATAACAACATGCCACACAAAAAATCTATTGTACGTGATTGTGTAACTGTATAGGTGCTGGGATCATGACTTAGAATTAAATCGACTAAAATCATTTACGGCCTATTTAATGTAGATACAATGTATTTATTTTGTACTCAGAGAATAAATCTAAACATTCTGCAGAAAAATCGTAATCCAAGCGCCTATACGAGAAACACAACGTTGACTCAGAGTTAAGAAAAAAAACCAAGACGCTAAAATATTTTGTCACCAATTTATTTGCGATATTTATCATAATTATTAAATCATTGGCATACATACTTACGTACACAAACAAAGTAAAAAGACGAAAGTAATCAAAATAATTTAGTAAAAACCAGTTACTATTTATAGTTATACCCTTGTGTTCAATCACATCCGACACATGAATTTACAGATTATCGACACAAATTGCCGATACCGTTCATTTCGTGCTGTTTTCTCTTTACAAGTGACACTTTGAGTTTGAGTAGAAAATGCTTACTGTATATTTTCGGGTCATTTCGTTTTGTTTTTACAAATCGGTAACTTATAATGACCCAAGCTACGAGATGGTAAACAACCAACACAAACCGCCGGTAATTTGCATATTTGAGTCTGACACAGTCGCAAACAATCAATAATCAATTAGCGTCTGCTTATTACATTTATTTACTTAAATCATGTTGTTATTTTTATACTGTCCTGGGTGTTTATCAATAAACACGTGTCCATTGTTCAACGTTAGTCGGATAGGTGTGAAAAATCGCCACGGGGTAATTTACATCTTGTATACAGGTAACTTTTTTTTCGACTTCGATTTTATTTGTATGAATTTTTTATGTTTTTACAGCGATGGGACTGCCAGTTTTGTTCGACACACCGAGAAATTCGACTCATGAAAGTTCGATTTATAAATTGTTTTTTAGTAAGGATATATAATGAAATAAATCGGGACTTTGTAAAAAGTTCGAAACAACGAGAAATTCGACTCATTGAAGTTCGACTCATCGAAGTTCTACTGTAGATTTATTTTAAAATAGTTGAATAGACTTTAACGCCACACTCGACATTTTTTCTGTTATATGGTGGCGGCCAGGTTTTATTGATGGAGGAGAAAACCCGGTTACAAAGTTTCCGGGAAGATGCCACCGACATTCCGGAAGTAAACTGGAAAACCTTCTCACAAGAATAAACTTAATTCCAACGGGGCTCGAACCTGCGCTGACCAGACGTGATTGACTTCATGGTTCACGGCGCTATACTTTTACCACTCCACCTTTTTTTAAACGAAAAGATTAAATAAAAAAAATACTTTCGTTTGTCATCCGAAAGGAAATCCAAAAACATCAAATTACTTTTGTATTTCTTAAACTTAAAGCATAAATATGGGAGGCTGTAATTTCGAATGAGTCGAACATGAGCGATGACTGAATTTGAAGACTCTGATGAATGTATATATATATATATATATATATATATATATATATATATATATTATATATTATATATATATATATAATATATATATATATATATATATATATAATTATAACATTTTAATTGAAATACTGAGTTGCCTGTTCTATAGCGATTGTTGAGATATCTGTAGAAATTGTGACGAGGATTCGTTCCCCACGTATTTCATTTGGATTTTACTGTAAACGCTCTGTGGTCAACAAGGGGTGCTTACCGTTGCACCTGAGCCCACTTCTTAATTTCTAGAGGTCCTTGTTTGTCTAGTTTTACCAGTTTTGTATCTATATACTGGTGATCCTAAATATTTATACTTTGGTATCTTTTTTTTGTACTGATCGTCTGATTGTCATAAATTGTGAAAATGCAATTATAGTGTAATATCACGACTGAAATTTAATTTCATTATCGCTTTGCTTCCTTTTTCCATATATCTATCATCTGCATTGATTCGTTAAAATATGAAATAAACGTTAGGGAATGAATTGAAACATTGAATTATCACAGGAAATTGATTGACAACGCATGGTAATTGAAATACATGTTATAACTCAACACAACACAGATTGTAAGATTATTTATTAAGTAACATGCAAATTCAGGAACATATGATAATAATAATAAAAATAATAATAATTATAATAATAATAAAAATAAAAATAATAATGATAATAATAATAATAATAATAATAATAATAAAAATAATAGTAACAAAACGGTCAACACAAATCTGAAGGCGAACGTTGCTTCAATAAGACTTCATCAGTTCAGTTCCAATCTAAAATAGATGAAGAGTTCCGAAACAATTGATTTAATACCAACCCCAATGTATTAAAAAATTCAGAGTAACCACCACCAAAAGACGACTATATTAGCTCTGGGTGTGTTTATAATAGAAAACAAGATGGTTTTACGAATTCTTACTGTAGTCTAAAATGATCAACTGTTACCGAAATACAAGGACATTCCAGTAGAATGAACAACCTTTATTGCTAGTAATTAAAATTTGATAATTCATATGTATAACCTTATAATAACAATTGTCAGAATACTAAAACAAGAGGCTCTCAAGAGCCTGTATCGCTCACCTGGTTATTTGCTTGAGAAGATCAGACGAACCGAGCAATTTTTGTACAGGACCTTCCATACATAAATCCTGTAAAGGTTGGTTGAATTTGCTTCAGTGGTTTCAGAGGAGAAAAATGAAAATGTGATTTTCCCATAGGGTCCAATGATAAACTAAGCCCAGCCCTGGCGCCCATGGTTTTGACAGATCGGAACGAAATGAGCAATCTTTGTAAAGGACCTTCAATACATCATTCTTCTAAAGTTTGGTTATATTTGCTTCAGCGTTTTCAGAGGAGAATATGAAAATGTAATTTTCCCACAGGATCCAATGTTCTTCTTCCAAGTCAGGAACCGGATTCATGAATGAATGAATAAGGTTCTGCGAAAACTTTGCAGTGTGTGCAGCACAGCAGTCTTCTTTTGGCTATATAATGTTAAACTAAGCCCCGTTCTAGTGGCCATGATTTTTGACGGATCAGAACAAAATGAGCCTGTCTTTGTAAAGGACCTTGCATACATCATTCCTGTAAAGTTTGGTTAAAATTTGTGTCAGTGGTTTCAGAGGAGAAGATGATTTTCCTATAGGATCCAATGTTAAACTAAGCCTCGCCCATAGCGGCCATGTTTTGTTGACGCAAAGTGATTCCAAAAAGCCAGGTGAGCTAAAAATGGCGGTCAAGGAAACAATTTTCAACAACGGTTTTGAAGTCGCAACATCAATATCTATTTGGGAAACCAAATTTCATTGAAATCAAACAATGTTGAATTTTCCCGCCTTTTTTGTCGGCCATTTTGAAAATGGCGGTCAACAAAAAATTTTCAACACCGGTTTTGAAGTCGCCACATCATGGGCAAACATTTTATCAATTTACATTCGACCTCTATCTTTCATAGTTTTGGAGTTAGAAGACGAAAAACATAAAAAATTGAAAAAATTCTGTGAAAAAAGGGCAATAACTCCTACACAGGTTTTTTGGATTGTCTTCAAATTTTCAGGGTGGGTAGATATTGATATGCTGAACATTTTTGCAATTTACACTTGACCTTTATCTGCTACATTTTTTGAAAATAAAAATTTAAAATGCCAAAATTTTGAAAATTTTACAAAAAAAGGGCTATAACTCCGAGATGAGTTTTCCTATTTTCTTCAAAATTGCATGGCAGGTAGATCTCATCAAGCTGATCACTTTTACCCTATGTCAGATTTTTTATATCTGTAATGGTTTTGGAGTTATTGGCCAAAATCTGCAATTTACCCCCTATGTTCTATTTTTAGCAACAGCGGCCATGTTGTTTGACCTGCGACATAGAAAATAACAAATTTGAAACTTAATACCCTAGTGACGACTCAGTTCAAGTTTGGTTCAATTTGGCCCAGTGGTTTCAGAGGAGAAGATTTTTGAAAGTGAGTTAACGACGGACGGACGGACGGACGGACGACGGAAGCAAAGTGATTGCAAAAGTTCACCCTGACATAGTCAGGTGAGCTAAAAACTAAATAAAAACAATTTCACTATATCAATTCTACTCTAATAATTATAATTCTTGAATATATGACGTTATGAGTAAAATCATCCAACCGTTAGTGGGTTGAAAGCCTTCAACCCTACAAACATAATGGACTGCTCTCACACATTAGAAAAGATCGTACTATTTAGATACCCAGGGTTAAAAGGTTAAATAGAGTATTTAAAATTTATAAAGTACACATATAGGCGATTAAAAAGCTCTGTCATTTAGGTCAATACAGCAACCTAATTCATTTCACCAAGGCAAAAGGTACAGGTCTACTAAGGTAAATTGGCACATCCGGGTTCTGTCAAAAACCAAAACTCGTTGTGTTTGTAAACATGTGCCAATTTACCTTGGTATACCGGTGTATGGTTCTACCAATATTCTTATTCTTTCGTGAATATGATATCTGACATCGGGGTTGTATATCTGAAGCTTTTTTCTTCAATCATGTGCACGAATGTCGCTCGAAGTCGCTCCAAAAAACAATCTATTATTCCAGATCTCTCCAGTTCACTTCGATCCTTTGACAGTCCTCTGTCGAAAATGTTATACGATCAACCTTTTACAGAATCGGTCATACCCTGTGCTCTGATTGCCATATCTTTGTCTGAAATAGTACATAAAAGCGTTTTGTATTTTGTAAAGATGTAAATGCAACGTTAACGATAAGAGTTTCCGTTTGATTAATATTAATACTAATGCAGCACAAATAAATGGAGGACCCATAGACTTATAAAACCAGGTATAATATTCTCTTCGTGTACCACAAAGATTACAGAGAGAATACTGATCTTGATGTTTTGTAACTTTCACTTTGAAGTAAAATGTACACTTGAAAGAAACGGTTTTGGACAGTGGTGTTGGAATGAAAAAAGTGTCTAACATGGCGTTTCCAGCATAACCAAGATTGACATTAGTGTATTAATAATTCACCATTAAATCTAAAGTAAAACGATTTCACGTGATTGAGAGTTCAGACAGTTTTCTGGTGGAACTTTGAAAGAAAATTTCAAAACGAATTCGCAATTGTGTTTTTTTTTTCTTTCTTTTCAAGTTAGATGTAATGTAAATATATCGATCAAAACCTAATTATTTCGGAATTGATAATACTGCTTTAAAGTTTTATTTTCGTACATGACAATCAAACTGCGTAATTTCATTTTCACCAGAAAACAGTAGTTACACAAAATAAATAAGTAATACATGTGTTACATTAAAAGTTTACTTCATTAAAGTTAAACCTATCTATAAGGGGGAAACTGTTATAGATAAGTTTAACTTTAATGAAGTAAACTTTTAATGTAACAGGTTATATCACATGAAATTTTAATTATGAAATTTAATGAATCTTTACCTGAATTTTATAGCTTATTTAACTTGATTTTTAATACTGCAAATTTACTTAATTTTTATATTAAGTGTTCAAATAAATTTTATTTCAAAAATTCAATTTAATATTTATTGAATGGTCATTCTTAGACTCGATAATTTTCTAAAAAGGAAAAATGTGTTATTTTGCCAATTCAGTTTTTGTTTTCTAAAGCTTTTTGTTAACAAAGTAAATTCTCTCTTAGTTTTGACATGTTTTCCTACTCAGTTGTCATGTTAATGGACATCTAACAGATGTTTCAGACTTTAGGTAAAGAAGAAAATTATTTCGGATTTCAGCCTTTTTGAAATAAATTCTTTCGGAGATTGAGTTGACACATTGTACCCTTTTGGAGATTAATTTACTTCGACCGTCGGTCAGTGTAATCCCCCTTTGTTCGTAACTCTTTTCTAATGGACTTTCACACTTTGAGCTGTATTATTAACTTAAGCAATTAATGTCAACTCGTCCTGGGAATTATGCAAATTAGCTATAGGACATCTGTATCAAGCTTCCTGATTGGTCAGTGAGAGCAATTCCGATTTAAGCCAGGTGGAAAGCGAATTTACGAAATTCACTTTCCATCTGATGCTTCAATAATAAACAAGTAATTTTTATCTAAAACGGAATTTGTTTCTCTCTTTCCATTCAGTCAGCAACCAGTAGAAAGCCAAGTGGCAATCCCCAGAATTACACACAACCGAAAGACTCGTGTGAAACATGTTTCTTTTACCTTATTGTAGGTAATTAGTATAATTATAAACATGCTGTGTTTCATATTCTTTATTTCTTGAGTACCGCATACCATAGGGTTTAAAACACGAAATTAAAGCTTTAAAATTTATAACATAATGTAGGTCTGATAATCAGATACCATTCTTTATCAAGTGGATTGAGCTAGATTTTTCATAAGAAAGTACTAACGTGGCCAAACAAAAATAAATATGAGGCATTTAAGCAGATAGTCAAAAATCAATTATCAAAATAACGTTGAAATGCATTTCAAAAACGGCTGTCTGGCTACTGATTTCTATCTAGCTACCTACCTATCTGAAATCAAACAGAAGGAAATACTATGAATTTTACAAGCTAATCAAATATCAAAAATAACATTCAAATGCATTTCAAAATATCGCCGTGCGTATAGCTTTCTGATTAGGCGATAGATCTGTTCTGTTGATCTTTCTTGATATATATTCCTATTTTATACTGTTCGGTTTCCTCAAAATGATATATATATATATATATATATATATATATATATATATATATATATATAATATATATATATATATATATATATATATATATATATATATATATATTCGGCTATCTGGTAATTCTCTATTCAGTTATCTGTCTGATACTTTCTATCTTGAAACCTGCATACAGAAATCAACATTCGGGAACTTCCAGTTACAATTTGCCGCAATAGATCCATATAATCACTGAGATAGACGTCTATAACACACGGAAAGCATTGTAACATTCTCCTCTCCTGTAGCTGGTGACTTATATCTTGGATGGACATTAAGGAAAATTAATAAATAGATGAATAAATAAAATTATAACAATCACAGATACCAAAGTACCAATCGTCTAGGAGACAGATATGCAAATCTGATGAAGATTAGGCAAACAACACATTTTCTCTCATTGTTCACAGATTGTTCCTTCATTTTAACGGGGAATGATTTTCTTGTCAACCCTAGAGTATTGACAAGCTACACGCGCTATGATGTCACAATACAATTGATTTATGATGTAGGGTGTCTGCGGCGTCTAGAATACTTTGCATAATGTCAAATTTATTTGAAGATATCTACATATAAATGCATTAAAATCATGGGAGAAAAATAATCAACCCCTACCTTGTGGGAATGACATTGGAATCTCAAGCCTCGGGTTTGTCATTCAAGAAATTACCTTCGGATTAAGATTTATTTGTCATACCCTCAAGGAAGGGGTAGATTCTATTAGTCATGTATCTAAGTTAATTCATGAGATAAGAGGTTAGTATACTATACAGATATACCTGCACTGTTGCTGGGAACAAGAGGGAAAAATTCCCTGACTTCTTCCTTATATGACACAAGTTTCAAATTAAGTCTGGATATCTCCAAGTCATCATTGTTCATAAAAGGGAGCAATAGATCTTCTTCTGTTCTTTCAGCAAACCACTCCGCATTCGTATCTTTGAATTCTTTCTGTTTTGAGTGAAGAATGAAGTAAAGAAATAAAACATATAATAATATATATTTCATCACTATTTGATTAAAAATATATATTATAAAACGCAGAGTATATTAAATGTTGTCTTGAAATAGTCCTACATTTGACAATATATCAATGAGTTTGTACGCCTGTACTTTTAAATTGTAGTTGAGAAGAGTTTACAAAATGAAGAAGTACCAATGGATACCTGAATCTCAAAGTTCATTAGATAAAGGCAAATTTTAAAACATCAAACGGGTATCAACACGAAGAATAATTGAAAAAGGGTAGCAGGTGGACGGAAAAAATCAGTGTCCCCTGTCAGCATGCCACACCCGTCGCATATGTTCCATGACACCCCTCTCCCTCGAGTTTGGTGAAAAGGTCATAAGCCAGCTACATATCTTATTATATATCTTAAGGAACTCACTGTATATGTTAAAGCACCAGAATACTATTTAACATTCGTGAGAAGGGGACGCCATGTTGTTTAACAAAATCCCCGTATCGACAATAATACTTCCTTAGTGATGATTTCAAGCGTTCATCAACGTATCCCTGTGTGCGTAGTCAATGACTATCAGAATAAAACGTTTATAAGAGGAGCATGCCCTGGCATAACGTATAAGTTGAGAAATGAAGTAATTGAAAAGTTTTGAAATTTACTCGCTAACTTTCATTCTAAAATTACTTACCTTGGTAATAATTCCGTCTCTCACCATTTCTCTGTACACTATTGTGATTAATTTGTAAACGTCTGCATTTCCTGAACTTAGCGTTGACACGAAAATGAACCCACCTGTTGTTCATGGAAATATATCAATAAATATATAATTCAGATAAACGAACATATCTTTTATATATTTTTGCACAATAAAATGTATTAAGAATTGAAAATGCTGAGTCAGCATACTTTTTACTGAAACTTTGATATAATAAAATTTGCTGAAAAGTATATTAATTAAGATGTCATTGTCCATCCACAGCGCAAATTCTGGGAGATTAAATATGTGATAGAAAAACATTTGCACTTGTTTTGTTATTTTTCTTTCTTTATCTCATAAAGGACAACGAATAAATTCATGTATAATTTATAGGTCAACACTATCGAAAGATGAGATATACAGTAACAGATTACTTGATAGCTGATAAAGTATGCTCTGATTTTAATAATAATTTCCAATGTACGCTTTATTTTCAATATCTATAATATATTCAATGCTCTTATCTCTGAGCACGTATTTGACCTAGTTAAAATAATTTGATCATCTCGACAGAAAGGAAAGAAATACCATCACACAGAAAATGCCATTTGAATTGTATATGATAGAGCATATGATAAAAAGAATCTGTCACGTGTCTCCAACAGAGTCGAATCATAAATGTCATAGGAAAGGAACACATGATCCTCTATGTATATTTAGCAAAAATTCGTTATGTCGAAATCGAATGAGTCGAAATCTTTGATAATTATGTCAAAATTAAGCAGATGGTCCCATTTTCACGGTTATATCGATTCCGGATATCTCGAAGTAATATTTGCGGTCCCTTGAATTTTGTGATAACAATTAGTAATGTTGTTTGAGTAACTAATGTAATAAATATAAGTTTTGAATATTTTTTAGAAATGTTTTGTTATCTGTTTTGCAAAATGGACATTGCTCTGAGTATTTCCATACTGGACGCATGCAGGGGATCCAAGCTCCCCTTATTTCTCCCTTTTATGTGTCGAAATAATGAAATAATGTTCAGGAATAATAAAAATATTAAAAGTGTTCAAATTAGGGGTCGAGTACAGACTACTACAGTATGCAGATGGCACTGCTGTCTTATTAGACGGTACGGAACAAGCATTACAGTCAACATTATCATTAGTTAATCAATTCTCAAAATTCTCAGGATTAAAACCAAAGTTCTCTGAAACTTTTTGCATTAGAATAGGAGACTAATTGACACTTATGTAACTCATTGTGACAATTTTAACTTAAATTGGTCAGATGGATATTTTACATTTCTTGGAATTAAATTTACAACAAGCTTAGAAAATATGACTGAAATAAATATTGAAGACAAATTAAAAGAAACCAGAACTCTCGTTTCTCAATGTAACAAACGACTTATATCTCCAACAGGAAGAATTACAGTAATACAAAAAATGAATACGTGTATTTCAGTGTTTACCTGCACCAGATGATAATTTATCAAAGTCAATAGAAAAGGAGTTTGTTCACGTTCATTTGGAGAGGAAGGAGAGATAAAATCTTTAGACTTGCAATTACCAATCATATAAAGATGGGGGCTGAATAAGGTTAATCTAAAAATATTTCTGCAGAGTATATATTTTACATGGATACGACGTTGATAAGATGTTTCTTGGTGCACTTTATTGGTATCCCAATATCCTGATATAGTCGCATCCATTGCTGATTTTGGATCGGATTACATCAATTACTTACTTTCAAATACAAGAAAGGAGGAGCACTTCTCTGCAAAATGTCATGTCTTTGTGCGAAAAATAAACTTCCTGTTTCACTCAAATGCCTTTATGGCACATAAATGAAATAAAAATAAATGGAAAAACGGTCTTTTTCCAAAATTGGTATAAAAATGAGTACTGTACATTTCTGATCTCATCATTGAACACGGAAATTTTCTTAGTTATGATTGTGCTATTTAAATTTTAAATTTCCCAAAAGCTAAGGTTGTCAATGATCCTTTTAAGAGTGTATAAGACAGATTTGGCAATACATTTAGGTTTATTATTTCGCCTTGTATGATACCACTATTTTCTTTCTGAAATATACAATCATCATTTAATTCGATCTCATCTGTCGAACTGATGAAGTCCTATTGACAGAAACGGTCGTATTGAGCATGTGTGTTGCCCTTTTTAGTAAAACTGTAACTTTGGTATTATTAATAATACTTAAACGTTTTAGCAATTCTACTGTATAGGTATAATTAATCATATCGGCAATTTTCATTTTATTTGGCCGAGAGTACTTTCCGGGTACATTTGACAGGCCTGGGAATACTTCTGACTGCTGACTAATGGCGTCAGAGTAAGCACACACAACCCGGTACGGCGGGAGACGTTTTTAATATTGCAAACGCTAATCCCCATGGAAACTGTATTATGTAGAGAATATTAAAAACGTTATTCAACAACTTCAGTAAGATATTAGACTTTTATTCAGCCCAATATTTCAAAGTTTAAAATTTAAGCTAGGTATTCCTATTTTCGAAGTGAGTTACACGAACAGTAATGACTTCTCAATCGTTGCTGTTTAATGTCCCACTCAAGAATCTTTCACTCATGTGGAGATGTTACCAACTACCAGTGAAGGGCTCAAAATGGCACTTACGGCCATACGGCAGTGCGGGTTCTTTAACGTGCGATAAATACAGTGACACACGTGTCCTGTTGTTGTCATGTTGTAAATTTTGTATTTACACCCACCCAGTAAATTCAATATTTACAACATGACACGGAACCTCGGGTTTTACTGTCTCATCCAGGACAGGGAAAACTAGTCACCTCCGTCGAGGCTAGAACCCGCGACCCTCTGGTTGCTACTCGAACACGCTACCGTTGAGGAGCGACGGCTCTAGTGGCACCTCAATGAGTTATGTATATTGACATCTAGTGACATCGGTACTGTAAAACAGAATCCATAGGTATTTTCGTTCATGGTGTTTTAGTACTCAAGTAATCTTGGAAAGTGCCAGTGATTTCGGCAATTGTTTCCAAGTTATTTTATTATCGACACTATGATAACATGTATATAAATTCTGCATTGTGTAGAACATGTATATGAATAATTGGAATTTACAATTTTTGTAGTCTACTAAAATGTGTGTGTGTGTAAATTATGCATGGTGTAGTAGGTTATACATGTATATGAATAATTCGAATTTAGATTTTTAGTAGTCTGCGAAAATGTGTGTGTGTGTGTGTGTGTGTGTGTTTTATGTCGTTTTCTTTGAATTGCCAGTTGAATGAATGAGGACGTGGCCTCATAAAACCACATTTTCGTCATTTTCTCTGTCACTACAAAATCATTTAATTTAGATTTCTTTTAGTACTTTTCATTACATCCGAACGCCTGTTTGACTAAAATAATAGCAATTAGCAATAATAGCTTAAACTTAAAAAATATGGAATGTAAGTTAATTCGAATTTTTTACTTAAATTATTAGATTTGCTCATAAAAATTACTCATTGTGATGAATCTTCATTGGTGCTGTTATGAACAGTTTCTAATTAATATCAACACATGCCAAGACTGTTATTTCCAAGTGCCGATTCAACCTCATTAAGTGCCGATTTCCGAGGAGTCGAAATCACTCAATGCCAATTAGACTTGGGTACGAGTTGACCAGCAATACTATAAATAAACACCGAAGTAATCGGACTTTTTTTAGTCTTATTTTGTGTTTTCCTCAAATAGATAAATAAAATTAATAAATTCTGGTAGATAGAATTCACTTGAAATACGTTTTATCCCATTAGGATGGAAACAAATGACTCCGCATGTCTACGAATTTTCCGATGTGAGGTCGGTATGAATATTGCCCGCAATACCATTGGTTTTTCTTATACATGCCCACTAATATAATTTATTATTTTCAAATTCGTAAAACTTTTAAAAAAGCCAAACTGTGCACGTGTAATTAATGAGAACTTTGCATAAAGATATATCACCACTTCAAGAAAAAATTACGCCATGAACATGAATACACTTACATATGTAATAAAATCTTATATATTTTCTGATAAGAATAAAAGAAATATTCCAAGGGGCGCAAAAAGAATTAGTAAAGTATATTGATATGCCCCCCAAAAAAATACTTACAAAATAATAATTTACATATTTATAAAAAGGTAATCATTTTTACTTCTGTTAGATTGAGTCTCTGTTTTTACTCTTTTTCAATTATAATTATGTGATGTATGATAGAAATGTATTGTTTTCATTGTAGATACAAATTATGAATGAGTCAGTTGTAGGAGTGTTGTAATGTTTTGATATATTGATGTAAACGTGTATAATCTAAGATGAAAATCAATAAAAGTCGTGAAATGAAAAAAAACATAAGTTTTAAAAGTAAGCATCTAAGGGATATTGGTAGCCACGTTTGGTCTAATATTGTGCATTAGCTTAGCTGGAAATAACATTATTGAAAAAAAAATATAAGATAATGTAAACGCTGGACGAACGCAGCCGACGGCCGACAAGTGATGTATTTAACTGCATTTAACTTTGGACCAGATGACTAAAACTCGAAGAGCCGAAATATCGGCGATATTTAGGTAAAAATAAAAAGGCAGGTTTTCATTGTCGGTGTTTTAATATTAACCATAGTATTTGTAATATTAAAGCGAACTGTTTCAAGCGCATTTTCCCGATGCCTTTATTCAAGTCTTTTTATACCAGCAGCAGACCGGGGGATGGCGACGTGGTAAGCCAAACCGGTATGTAAATAACGTAACGAAAAATGTAGGTCACCGATTCAGAGCAGTCTCCGAGACAGGGCCTCTTACGATACTTTAAAGCATTTACAACTGACCTGGGTTTAATTCTTTTCCGCGATTTATGACAATTTGTCGCCAGTCCTTCTTCGCTTGGTTCTTAATTATGGTCAATTCATCGGGATTGGCATCACACGAAAAAATACCATCCTCTATTTGCAAGGGCCTTCGTGAAGAAAAAAAGAAAATTATGTATATGACATTATACAATTATCGACCTCATTTGAAGTTAATATACTGTGTTATCAACCCAAGAAAGTGATATTTTCCAGAGTCCGAAGGCCGGGGAAAATATGGCTTTCTTGGGTTGATAACTCCATGTATTAAGCAAAAACGAGGATGTTAATTATATATTACATGACATTTAATTAACTAGTCTGTCATCTTGAATGCACTTCCTAGACGCTAAATAAAGCTATACAGCGTTGATGATTGACTATACAATGAAAGCCGAGAGTGCCAAAGTTCGGGAATTCCTTTGTGCTTTTTGTGGGTACGACCTAGATTTCTTGGATCGCTATATCAACCTACGAAGCAGTTTATGGGTTAATATTAAATCGGCTGAGTGAGAACAGAAAGTATAAAATAAGCAAACCAGAAACTAGATAATAAAACAGTCATGTAATAAAACATACTGCAATACTACTAAACCATCTATGATTTTTCTTTCCATTGTTCTAATTTTGGAGATGTCAAAATTGTTATAGTCACTTTAGATACAAATTCTGATACAATGTTGAATACCGCATGCAAGAAGCACCCTCTTTAAAATAAGTTGCAGTTGCTATTTCAAGAAAATTCTATTCAATTAATAATTTATCACATGACAAAATAACACAATAACAAAAGAAACGCTTCGACTTACCAGTCAGAAAGCCAGTGAACACAATAAGTAGAGATTCCAAGGTCAATTGTCGCATCGGGCACAACTTGTTCATACATAGATATTGGACACATGAAAGCGTGGACATATGATGGTTGCTGCAGACACTTTTGATTTCCTGTTGTCATTATTGGATATAATTTTTATAATACAATAAATATTGTAAACCAGAAGACGCATGTCAAATCCAATCCCCTAAACATATCTCACAAATGATGCAATATGCCAGGCGTGTTCAACATATGAGCATTTAATATAAGAAGTTATTGGAGCATGGATGTCGGGAATCGTGTCCGACGACACGCAAATCTTACGATCGTCTTACAGTTGGTATAATGACCATGTTTGCAATTACTATGTTTCAAGAAAGAAATATTGAGTTACATGTTCAATAGCGGTTTAAATGTCGCCTGTTAGTACGATGACTTATTGTTCATCTTTTTCATTTCAATTTGACTGTGAAGTTACGGTCAATACTCCTTCGTGACACCTGATCCCACCTCTAGATTTCCAGGGATCCGTGCTTGTCTAATATTCACCAGATTCGTATATTGTGTCCTGGATATCTGGTATGTCTAATGCATACAGACATATTCTAATATTAGAATATCTTTATTTCCACTTCAGTGTAGAATAAGACTAGTGATAGTCAAATGTTTCAAGATAGCCAGTGACTAGCTATTTAGCGAGAACCACTTTCATTTAAAATATATCAGTGATTGTCATGTTTTATATAAAGAGTTTTCTAAGAAATATCTAGAGGTTTATAATGTTCATAACCACATCTTGTCTAAATACAATACAAAATTAATTACCTGTAATTGTTTTCGCAAGTGCATTGAAATCATTATTGCCATGATCCTCAAATATCAAGTTGATATGTCGATGTGGTGGATTCTTTCTCTGAAGGTAGTCTATAAACGAATGTTATATATATATATATATATATATATATATATATATATATATATATATATATATATATATATATATATATATATATATATATATATATATATATATACGCACACGACCGGGGTACGAGCGAAATGCTACATGTTGTGTATTTATCAAGACCGAAAACAAACGAGTGAATATCTATAAAACTAAAACTAAACTACCAAGAGAATCGAAAATTCTGAATGAAATAATATATATTATGTGAAATTGTCAAGAAACTTCAGAATTAATTTAATCTGGTCAGTGTAAACACCAAATATCATATTTAGTTTCATTCATTTATTTAGTATCTTCTATTTCGATGCCACAAAGCAAAGTATCTCTTGTCTGTCCGATGTAATTTCCCAAACATCTACTGCACGTGATGGCGTACATGAGGTTAGAACTGGTGCGTGCATGAAATTGAAGTAGTTATTTCCTTCCATGGGATTTCGCTCGAGTATTACGTTTCGTATTAAAGTTTTAGATAATTTCATATCAAATCTTGTAATTCTTCTATTCGAACTTCTAGTGTTTCCTTGTTGGATATACGCCTGGCTAAATCATATGCAATATGGAATATTATTTCTAGTATATTTCAGATGAGAAGAATTGTATACCGTATCAGCAGAAATATCTGGGAGGAGTCAATTTTGTTATTATTAGCGCTAACAGTTCATTGCTCATCTTAGGTAATTTTCAGTCATAATATAGGTAAGACTACTTATATTGTTTGATATGTGATAATTTATTAACATTCACCTATTATTAAGTTTAACACTGGCATAACATTACCACCATCCGCTGTTCCAAAGTCAATTAGTGTAATGGTGTCAGTCCCTTCCCGAACTTCTAGCAGCTTGTCTGTAATACAAGGTTGAAAAAGGTCAATTATCACTACAATTTTGTACCTCAGTTATTACCTCTCTCTCTCTCTCTCTCTCTCTCTCTCTCTCTCTCTCTCTCTCTCTCTCTCTCTCTCTCTCTCTCTCTCTCTCTCTCTCTCTCTCTCTCTCTCTCTCTCTCTCTCTCTCTCTCTCTCTCTCTCTCTCTCTCTCTCTCTCTCTCTCTCTCTCTCTCTCTCTGTGGCCAGGCATAGTGTCGCTTAGGGTATCAAAGTTTTGCTTTGGTTTTGAAATGTGATAAATAGATCATTTATAAGATATTTTGTAATAAATATTAATATTGCACTGTAGGTCTTAACATGTTAAAAAACGGTTTTGTTGAATTATTGGCTAGGATGACATCAATTGTATTTAACCCGAAGTCATCTCATGTGACCAACAAGCTTTCCGTGCATTTTCAACCTGCAAAACAAAGATATCCGAGAGTAACAATTCTGATAGTGAGAGAAAGCGATTGCAAAAAATTCTGCAAGGAAAGGAATAGATTCGGTGTAACATCTAAGTGGAACAAAAGCAGGATATAAATGAGTGATTACTTTGCACGCTGGAAATGGTAGCTTTACAGTAAATCCGGACCACAGCAATAATGATAAGAGTCAAGATCAACCAAGACTATTCGTCTTCGAAATCTAGGTATGTGCATAACGAATTAGTTACTGATAGAATAAACGCATAAAATGCCAGGTATTAATATTTTTCGGCAAAAAGACATTATATTTTTCTGTTGACATCGATACCTATCAGTTTTCAATGGTGAAAAAACATCATTTTGAGTGAGAGTATTCCTTTAAAAATGCATCAAAGCAAAGTGCACAAATCAGTCAGTACTACATCTGTAACGTTTATTTTATAGATTTTACTTATTTGTTGTGATGGATGGATACGCACTGGAATAGAAAAGATTTTAGTGTTTTAAGACACACTGGAAAGTTTTTCAGTTATATGGTGGCGGCCAGTTTTTAATGTACGAGGTGTAGGTTGAGAAATCTGGTTACAATGTACCCGGGATTGGGCAACCGGCCTTCCCCAAGTAAACTGGCAAACCTTCTCACAAAACTCTTCTGTTCCATTGGGACTCGAGAGACTTTATGGATCAAAGCACAATGCTCTTACCATTTGACTACGGATACCCAGATACACTCTGGCTTTTGTACGTTTATTGAACAGTATATAGAGCTGAAACATAATGTTAGACAATTAAAATTACTGAAACACGATGTTAGACAATTACTGAAACATGATGTTAGACAATTAAAATTGGATATAAAATACACGATACACTTGTGCTGACTAAAGTACACCTCATACCAATGGAATGAAATATTATTTTCTCGTTTTCCTTTAAAACTTGTTTTCCTGCTTTACAGTTCTTTGAATAATTTGCAAACATTGCTGTTTTCGCTGATTCCATCGCTCACCTTAAATAGATAAATGCATATATAAATAAATAAATAATCATTTGATATTTCAGCTGCTATGTGCACGCATAATTCCTGTAAGTGTACGTGTAATATCACCTACGTAATACTTGCTCAGGTAGGAAATAGTACATGTGCACGTGTTACTATTATGTGTGCATGTATTGGTTGAGACAGGTATATTGGTTTCACTACTATATGCGCATGGACTACTGTACATGCGCAAGTAACATCTATCCAATGTATCTACATATGCATAATAACAAGTGATCACGAAAAAATTGTTTAGTTAAAATTTGGCATTATAAAGAGGTTTGGCGATAGGTTGGAGAAACCCCAAATGAAAATATAACAATTTCATAAAACTACATTTGCTAGTATGTAAACGGTCATCTAAAACATATATGTATAACGAACTACAGCGATGCAATTTACACAATTCACTAAAATATGAACAATGTCGCAGTTACTCATTTATTCAATAATATTTGGGAATGACTCAAAATAAACGGTCGAAGTATCTCTCTGACGTTTGTGCAACATTGATATTAATTATGCAGGTAGAAATGAATAGAAAATATCAATAAAAAACACTTTTGAAATCATGGGGGTTTTTAAAAAATGGGCGTCTTCATTATTTCAAAGAAAAAGGACTCGATTAGAATGTCAATTACAAAAAGAGGAGTGTGATATTATTGCTGAAATAACTTAAAGTAAGCCAGACACGGTAATTGATATTAAAAGTATTTTGATCTTTATGTTCATAATTTAAACTGCTTCAAATCAAAAAAATAACCGTGGAGGACTTACAAACGAAAACCAGACAAACAAAAAACAGATCTTACAGACAAAAACAGATCTAAAATACAGATCTTACAGACAAAAGCCTGATTCTACAGACAAAACCTGATCTTACAGACAAAAGTCATATCTTACTGACAATAGCTGACATCCGTTGGACAAAATCAAAACTGACTCATTTCATGGAAAATACTTGAAGATCAAAAATATATAATAGGTCTGTTATTGTGTCAAAAGTCGTTTTACATCCACGTGTGTATTTTCCTACAGTTAAACTGAAATATACATGTCCCAAATGTCGATGATAGAATAGACTGTGTAACGTAATTACAATTTGAAATTATATAGGGCCTCTGTAATTTAGAAATTGTAATTCATATATATCTATATCACGGAAATAATTTCTTCATTTGTCAGCTGCACATAATTATGTTGTTGATTTGAGCACTGATCTCTTTTTTATGTCTGGGCAAACTGACACCCATACATATATTTTTTGGCGAAATTTATTTATTTATTTTCAAATCTATATCGCTGATCAATCGACGTCTATACCAAATTCTGGAATAGTTAGCTGTCTTGGCAGTTATTTATTTTCTTCATAAATGATTATCATTCTTTCACAACAATGGGTGAAGTTGATTCTGATTGTTTCTATTCCAAGTCTGTTGTATTTCCTCGCTTCACTGAACAGACATTCAAATGACCCACAGAGGAAACGTACTCAAGCTAATTGAACCGACATACTGAGTACCTGTACAAGTAGGGCCTTTAAGGATATGAAAGGGCCTACATCTATATTTTAACAATTAATACATAGTTCACGACAGGTAATATGAGAGAGAGAGAGAGAGAGAGAGAGAGAGAGAGAGAGAGAGACAGACAGACAGAGAGAGAGAGATTACTATATAATACGTTTTGAATAGTTTGATTAGAATTAAAATTGCCATTTTCAGTAACAATCATGATCATAACAGCAATAAATTCATTTATATTTTATTTATTGATATTAGCAATTACTGATCGATATACATTTGTATAAATAACGATACATTTCTGCAATGCTTATAAAATAATTGTCTCATACTTACCTTAACATACGGCTAAGGTTGGGAGATAATATGTTTACAAATGTCGACTTTCTAAATTTGATCTGATATTTCAGCCTTGATGTTTACTCACATTCGAGTGAATAGCAATGAATTGTGTCATCTCATTATAATGATTTCGCATCAGCGTCTGTCAACATCAAGGGATTAAAAGATGAAGATACCGACATCACGAAAGTTCGTGTTTCCAGTGTATTGTACACAACCTAGCTGTGGACATAGGATGATGCTATTTACATATAGCGTTGATAAAAATGGAATAGCCACTTATAAATTCAAACAAATAATGATTTACTACACACAATTATGCTTAAATTACTTTGTTGTAAATGAAATAAAATAAGAATTACAGAGCCTGCTCCGGCTGGACTCGAACTCATACCTCGCAATCAAGAGTCGAGCGCACTACCGACTTAGCCAGGCCGGTTCCTGTTCTTTGGTGTGGTAGGTATTTTTCTCCACATTCTAATTCTCCTCAGACATGTTGTTAAAAGATCATTAAATTATAAATTGCAAGGTGTTTTTTATAAGATAATCTTGTGAAGTATACTCAGTTTACAGTATCTGTCATAATTTGACATCTGACATGTAATTCATCATACAATTTGCGTATTTAACAAGTAATGCGTATTTTATTTGATATAAACCGCATAAGTTACGCTTGCACAAATGCATATTACGCAACAAAACGTGACACTGTATAGTAACATCCTTGAACTTTTCAACTAAATAAATAATACATGTTGATCACATTTAGTAAGAATGAAAACTTATTTCTGACTGAATATAAAAAATTTCAGATACCAAAGTATAAATCAATAGAATGTCCAGGACATAGATACAAATCCGATAAAAATGGACAAACACGGACCTCTGGAAACCAAGAGGTGGGGTCAGGTGCCATGGAAGAGTAAGCATCCCCTGTCGACCGGTCACACCCGCCGTGAGTCCACAGTCAAGTCCAATGAAACACGTGAGGAGTGTATCCTCGTCACAATTAGTACAGACGTCTCAACAACCGCTAACGAAAAGGCAACTCAACATTTCAGTTAGTGAAACAGAGTATTCGCAAACAAGACTAATATACCGACCGTAAAATTTGCGGAACGTTGACATTAAACGCGGTTTTCGATATCCCTGTGTCAATAATTTGTCAGTGAGTAGTTTACCTCTGTATATGAAATCTTCATATGTTGTACACGCCCTGGCATATCGGATCATTTGTGGAGTATATAAACTCCATATGCGGGTGACTGAGGGATATTATTAAATAAGTTTTGTTTTGTTTTGCACGTGTGCAATCACATTACTACACAATTTGATAGTCAAATATTGATATCATCTTTCTCGATTCAGGTGAGAATCTGCATAGGTATCCATGTGATGGTAGGGGCAAGATAACTTTCAGGCGCGATTACTTGTATCGACAAACGTCGGAACCTATTGTTGGGTATGACAAAACCGGAATTACACTATATACAAAGAGCAAAATCAGACGTCTGCAAGGCAAGGATGTAAAACTTGGTGAACTTAGTGCCTTGGCAACTTTTACTGGGACATTTTTTCTAGTAGGGTGAATAAGAATAATAACTTAATCGTACAATTAATGTAAAAATCTCTCATCTACAGAATCGTGGCCATCTTTGTTTACAAAAAGAGTTTACGTTTGGCTATTAACGGTTCGGCATGAAAAGAAAAACGGCCAATCATAAAATACCCTGGGAATTACCTTTCGATAAAAAAAGCATACATGACATCTTTTGGCAGACTTTTCATTAAACAAACGTTTGTGCACGAGGAATGATATAACGCCATTCCTCCCTCATAGTGATGTTTGACGGTTTTCTCTCATGTTGAACAGTGTAAGAAAGTGACAACTCGAGTAAACAAGGTCGTGCGCATTAATATGAATTAAGGCGAGTAACAACACTTAATGCAATCCATCTGTATGTTCATAACGTCCGAGAGAATATATACATATTTCCTAATGTTTAATCTCCGATTAAAAGAATATTATTGACGGAAAAATTATTGTTACAGTCGGACGACAATAATGTTGCCAAAAGTAGTTTCGACTTGTCTCACCCTTAGGGATCGGTTACGTTTATTCAAATTGCATGCATGCATTTGTTGTTTTATCCATCAGATATATTTCTGATACATAAATATATATATGAAAATTTTCTTTAATAAATTTTGCATGTTTAACTTCTACCGACGTGTTGTTTAAGCTCATGTTGTTTAAGCTCATACATCCAGGTTCGCTTAACTCTAACAGTTTACTCAAACAGTTTACATAAGCATAATATGCCCGAATTAGCAATTTCGTTAGTAAACACCACACACAACATGATACTCTATGAACACATTCATTTAGGCCCAAAACAACAACAACAACATCTGTTTGGCGAAAGGGAGTCACTGTAAATGTATATGGGTTGTGCTCCAAAATACTACATTCATACATACATCTCATACATACATACATACATACATACATACATACATACATACATACATACATACATACATACTATTGAGAGGGCGTCACAATCAAGAGAAACAAATTATTATATGATAAGGATTCTAAATCATACACTCTTTAATCCAGACAGTGAACTTAACCATTCTTTGAAATGGATGAGTCCAAATATGGCTACAGGGGTTAATGTGAAAACGGTCATCTGATATAAAATTACATTAATTAGTCAGGAAAGTTAAACAGTTGGCCAACTTTAATTCATAAGAGTCTATTTATTTATATTTACAAAGATGCCTATACAAAACGTTGACACTTTTTGAAATGTTTAATATTTTATTTCGTTTTCGGTATTTTGGACAAGCTAAATCGATTGCCCTTACCTGAAACATGAAATGTACCATTTTGGAAAAGCATTCTAGTGAATTACAACTGCTGTGTAATATAGTTGTTCCAGTATGGTTCTAATAATATTTATAATTCATTGATCGTTGCCTCTGCTGGTGGAACGTTTGAGTCCCCAGAGTATTCATTTACCCAGTACTAGGTATTTTGGTACCAGCTGATTATTTTATTCTTAAGTAAAATTTGGAATGGATAGCATTGATTAAATTCTAAACTCCTTAAAAGTTAAGATAGTCATCTTTGTACAATGTTTACTCTTACACGGATTTAAGAATACTTTTATTTTACCTTTTGACCTAGTATGATACTACAGGTTGTTTCGGAACTATTCATCTATTTTAACCCTTTCATCCCTGGATATCTAAATGGTATTGTCTCTACTGTTTAGACAAGTGTATTACGGCCTGTAGGGTAGAAAGGGTTAAAGTCGTGCCCAACTGATGAAATATTATTAACAGAAACGATCATTTTTGCACATCAGTTATGGCCTTGTTTTACAAAACTTTATCTGTGGTATTATGTTTATCATATTTACAATTGTTTATATTATTTCATTTATTGTCGCCACAATCAAAAGTTTCTCATTCATATGGTGGCGGCTACATTCTCACAAAATCAGCTTTCGTTACATCAGGACGGCCTTCATTTAATCCAGGGAACCCATTTCATACTTGAATAAATGGAAGTACCCATAGAAGTTCATATATGGTTAGGATTCCTCCTTAGAATTTAGGGGTTATGCTAGTGGTATGTCGCCTCCTTTTGCTATAGTGGAGCCTCTAAGGTATATGAGGGCCTGTTGGACGACAACCCGCCTTTGACTAGAGGAGAGGGACTTCATAGCGTGATGCTGTAACCAATGGATCACGGATGTTCCATTGCAACAATCAACATTATTTATTTATCTATACAAGTGTTATTCAATGCATTAAGAATATTTGTTGTTGACATTAGATAAAAGTTATACCAGCTGAGGTGTTACAAAACATATTGTGTCCCTCGGGGTTGAATAAATACAAATTATAATATTGATGTGAATATGTCGTCACAATATGTCGTCATCTATAAATCCTTACCTCTGTAAATGCTAGCGCGTTTGCATTATATATATTATTAACAATAGTTATAGTTGTACAAAAAAAGGCTAAAACAATTACCAAAGACCATCGTTTTTGTCAATATGACTTTATTAGTTGAGCTCGAATTTAACGTAAATGTAGATTCCTGAAAGAATAGGTTGTATACCTTGTAACTGGTATTCCGGTCCCAGCTGATAATCTTGTACTAAAGTCATATTTGATAACACTATTTAAATTCTAGATGCTGCAAAAGCAAAAATAATCTTTTTACGGTAGTTACTCTTAGGCGGATTTGGTTATGGATTTAGATTTATTATTTGGCCTTGTATTATACCACTTTCCCTTTATAAAATCTATTTAAAATTGGAGCTCAACTGATGAAGTCTAATTCACAGAAACGATTGTCGTGAGCATTATAACTTTGGTATTATGTTTATAAAATTTGTTTCATATACAAGACCTAATAATCTAAGAGCACCTACTGTAAAATGAATATCTTTTGTGAAGTTTAGAATTTAAAAGGTGCTATATAAGTGAAACATTACATAAGATGTGTATAAAATAATCGACTGTTACCGAAATACCAGGCATTGATTTTATCTATACCCTCAGGGACTCAAACAAATATAAAAGAGGTCAAACAAATGCCCAAATTTAATATTTAATGCATAATTTTACATTTTGTAGGAGTTATGCATCTTTGCCTGATGGCAGCCAGAACTTGACATATAGACCAAGCGGTATAGTGTTGTCATTGTACGGAAAAACAGATAGTGCAAACGCTAGACTTTAATACTTCTATTTTACTAAGAAAAATGAAGAAGTACCAATAGATAATGCAAACTCAAAATCCATTAAAAACGAGAACTTTTATATACAGATGACATGAAGATGAAGGACAATTACGAATCGGGATGGGACCAGGTGTCAGGAAGGAGTCAGCGTCCTCTACCAGCATGCCACATCCGTCGCAAATGCTACATCGAAACCACTCGAGTTCGATTAAAAGGTCAAGTTCGGTGAAAATGTCATCAGTTAGTTTTAGATATGATAGGCGAAAGGAAATCAGTGTATATGTTCATGTTCAAGAATACTCTCCAGCGTTCCTTAGAGGGGTAATTAATGTTGTTTAACAAGATCCCTATATCGAACATAAAATTCCCTACGTGAAGATAATTATATACTATGAATATCTCTGTTAAAACATCCTGTAGTTGAGCTCAGATTCTGGTCAATAAGTGCCGTCATATCATATACACAAATTGAAAAAACTGATTAGCGGTATATTCTGACTTTGGCTTACCTGTCTATCATTATCTAAGTCGTGAATGACACGTGGTCTCTTTTGATTTGGACGATTATTTGTAGTGTTGGTTGAGCAGTTGTTCAATTATGCGTTTGCTTGTCTATTTTGATGCACAATAATTAAGATGTTTTAGTGTAACTCGAACCGATGTCAGTGGTAGGCCTAGGACTTCATTTCAACTTCAATGTAATTCTTACGTATTTGGAAATTTGATGAAAATTTTATAAAAAACATCAAAAATTCTCACCCTTCTCCCAATGTTACCAGGACACGAAGTGACTAAATTTAGAGACTCAAGCTTTTATTCAAAAGTTTGGACTCTTGAGAACTTTTGCATGTGACTGAATAGCAGTTTTTAGTATCTTTTAAATAGAAGTATTTTAAATATTTGAATAGACTTTAACACCACACTCGACAATTTTTCAGTTATGTGGTGGCGGCAATGTTTTTTTTTTTCTTTCTTTTTTTTTTCTTTTTTTGATGGGGAGAAATTCGGTTACAAAGTCGAGATGATGCCACCAACCTTCCGGAATTAAATTGGAAAACCTTCTCACAAGAATTAACTTAGGTTCCAACGGGGCTCGAACCTGCGCCGTCCAGACGTGATTGACTTCATGGTTCACGGCGCTATACTTTTACCACTCCACCTATTTTAATCTAAAAGATTAAATAAAAAAGACTCGTTTGTTATCCGAATGGAGATCCTTTTTGTATTTCTTAAACTTAAAGCATAAATATGGGAGGCTGTCATTTCGAACGAGTCGAACATGAGCAATGACTGAATTGTAAGACTGATAAATGAAAATTGTTTTCAAAATAACGTTTGTAACTTATTTTAAACTAGCCAATAGTAGCCTTCATCTGACTGACATAGTGAATAATACACGATCACCTTTGAGCAATTTTGTGATTAAACTATGGCATTTCTCACCACAACTCAGCACAGGCTAGAGCCATGCTTGTATCATAGCTAATTTTTTTAGAATAATTTCTAGTTTTACTTCCGGAAAATTGTTTGTCTTTTCCTGGGTACATTGTAACCGGGTTTTACCCATCATCATTAAAACACGGCCGCCATAATATAATTCATACGTTGTTGTATGAGACATAATACACCATTAACGAAAACAAATCTCAAAACAGTGGTCAACAGACCATTTTCGGGTTTGTCCGATTCCGTTCAGTTACGTCACAATAGTGTGTACTTAGACAACGTGACGTCATCTTAAAGTTGTGCGAGGTCGATTCAGGTTATGTAATATTTTCATTGACGATATTCGACGATATCTTATTTCACTTCATCTGCGAGGAATTGATTATATATATATATATATATATATATATATATATATTTATATATATATATATATATATATATATATATATTTATATATATATATATAATATATATATATATATATATATATATATATATTATATATATGTAATAATAAAATTAAAATATTTTAACTGAAATGCTGAGTTGCCTGTTCTATAGCGATTGTTGAGACATCTGTAGCAATTGTGACGAGGATTCGTTCCCCACGTATTTCTTTCGGATTTTACTGTGAACGCTCTGTGGTCAACAAGGGATGCTTACCGTTGGACCTGAGCCCACTTCCTAATTTCTAGAGGTCCGTGTTTGTCCCGTTATTACCAGATTTGTATCTATATACTGGTGATCCTAAAGATTTATACTTTGGTATCTATGTTTTGTACTGATCGTCTGATTGTCATGAATTGTGAAAATGCAATTATAGTGTAATATCACGACTGAAATTTAATTTCATTATCGCTTTGCTTCCTTTTTCCTCTATATCTATCATCTGCATTGATTCGTTAAAATATGATATAAACGTTAGGGAATGAATTGAAACATTGAATTATCACAGGAAATTGATTGACAACGCATGATAATTGAAATACATGTTATAACTCAACACAACACAGATTGTAAGATTATTTATTAAGTAACATGCAAATTCAGGAACATATAATAATAATAATAATAATAATAGTAACAAAACGGTCAACACAAATCTCAAGGCGAACGTTGCTTCAATAAGACTTCATCAGTTCAGTTTCAATCTAAAACAGATGAAGAGTTCCGAAACAATTGATTTAATACCAACCCCAATGTATTAAAAAATTCAGAGTAACCACCACCAAAAGACGACTATATTAGCTCTGGGTGTGTTTATAATACAAAACAAGATGTTTTTACGAATTCTTACTTCAGTCTAAAATGATCAACTGTTACCGAAATACAAGGGCATTCCAGTAGAATGAACAACCTTTATTGCTAGTAATTAAAATTTGATAATTCATATGTATAACCTTATAATAACAATTGTCAGAATACTAAAAAAACTAAATAAAAACAATTTCACTATATCAATTCTACTCTAATAATTACAATTTTTGAGTATATGACGTTATGAGTAAAGCCGACCTGGCTCAGTCGGTAGCGCGCTCTTGATCGTGAGGTCGTGAGTTCGAGTCCAGCCGGCGGCAGGTTGGTTTCCTGTCTGTCGGATGAGACAATAAAAACCGTGGTCCCGTGTCACAGTATGTGTCGAAGATCATACTATTTAGATACTCAGGTGAAAGGGTTAAAATAGAGTATTTAGAAATTATAAAATACACATATAGGGGATTAAAAAGCTCTGTCATTTAGGTCAATACAGCAACCTATTTGATTTCACCAAGGCAAAAGGTACAGGTCTACTAAGGTTAAGTGGCACATCCGGGTTCTGTCAAAAACCGAAACAATACGATCTACTTTACAAACATAGGTAGTACAGATAAAACATATTGGCCTCCACGGATTCCATGTATTACTGAAGGTCTATTTTTTTGGTGAGACAACTAGCCTGTCATCCGTGTTCTGATTTACATTAAACTCGTTGTGTTTGTAAACATGTGCCAATGTACCTTGGTATACCGGTGTATGGTTCAGCCAATATTCTTATTCTTTCGTGAATACGATATCTGACATCGAGGTTATATATCTGAAGATTTTTCCTTCAATCATGTGCACGAATTTCGCTCGAAGTCGCTCCAAAAAACAATCTATTATTCCAGATCTCTCCAGTTCACTTCGATCCTTTGACAGTCCTCTGTTGAAAATGTTATACGACCAACTTTTTACAAAATCGGTCATACCCTGTGCTCTGATTGCCATACCCTTGTCTGAAAATGGTAAATGATAATGTTTTGTATTTTGTAAAGACGTAAACGCAACGTTAACAATTTCCGTTTGACAAATATTAATACTGAATACAGCACAAATAAATGGAGGACCCATTAAGACTTATAAAACCAGGTATAATTTTCTCTTCGTGTACCACAAAGATTACAGACAGAATACTGATCCTGATGTTTTGTAAATTTCACTTTGAAGTAAAATATATACTTGAAAGAAACGGGTTTGGACAATGGTATTTGAATGAAAAAATGTATCTAGCATGGCGTTTCCAGCATAACCAAGATTTGACACTAGTGGATTAATAATTCGCCATTAAATCATAAGTAAAACGATTTCACGTGATTGAGAGTTCAGACAGTTTTCTGGTCGAACTTTAAAAGAAAAACTTAATTCCAAAACGAATTGGCAATTATTATTTTTTCTTTCTTTTCAAGTTAGATGTAATGTAAATATATCGATCAAAACCGAATTATTTTGGAATTTATAACACTGCTTTAAAGTTTCATTTTCGTACATGACAATCAAACTGCGTAATTTCCTTTTTACCAGTACCCAGTAATTGCACAAAATAAATAAGTAATACATGTTTTTTTTACCTTATTGTAGATAATTAGTATAAGGATAAACATGTTGTGTTTCATATTCTTTATTTCTTGAGTACCGCATACCAAAGGGTTTAAAACACGAAATCAAAACTTTAAAATGACTATATATGATAGAGATGCCTATATACCCACCAATGAAATGAAAATTAAATCTTTCTTGTAAAGTACATGGTTGTACACATTATGAAGTTTAAGATTAGCACTTTACATACACACTGAAAAAAAAGTTAAATGTCAAGAAAGTGTCTTAAAATCGACATTAATATATATATTTTTTCAATATTTTATCTATTCCACTGTATTTTTCAGCCTTTGGGGGTAAAATGAAGTATGAACACAGACTTGGACAAGAAAGATATTCCACATTCTGTTGTATATGTTCATTAACTATTTTGTGTACAAAGGAAAATTTTGTCCAAAGCTGCGTTCAATATAAACAAACAACTTTTCATATGAACAACACGTCCATGTATTACGTCGTTGCTTAAGATATTCTACTTCCGGTTGTTTTGACGGTCTACAGACGGCGTTCATTTATTTTCATCGAGGACCATACATAACAGAAACAAACTATACTTGACAAACCAGGAAACCCCACTGCTGTTGCATAGGCTATAAATAGCTACAGTGGGTAGTTTCTTCTCTTTTTATCGCTGGCTCCATATTATTACGGCAATTACTTCTTATTACCAACTGGAAAATACTGAGTACTGTCAGCAAAGTGCTAGGCTACAATGCACAGTTTTTCTTTCATTGTTCGAATTCTCTGTCGATAGATCTGCTTGACAACTTTTCACTAAAGATAAGTAGAATCTATGGTAAACTTGCTTCCTTGAGAGATCGAATAGGCCTAACTGAATACGCACTGCCAACTGGTAACCCGTATACTACCGTAGACTCTTGGGTCAGTGTTTTTTATCCATCGTAGATCTACAATATGATGATTTGACTACTACATGTAGGACCTGGTTGCTTGGCCCTTATGCATTTCTTTACCTTAGCGCAGAATACAGGCCTACTGCACAGAATCTATTTTTAGAATGTTACCTCTGAGCTCGGGCATCACCGACACTTTTATCAAGTGTATAAGTTGAATTTGTAAAGTATATAATATTACTGTTTTAAAAAAATAGGAGTATAGATCTATCAGGTAAATCTATAGTAATTTTTTTAGTTTTCCAAAGTAAGACCTACGATTACAAAATGTAAGGATATACAACTAGCGACTGCATTCTCTTATTGGGTCTTAAATCAGACTGTTTAACATTTTACACCAATCTTGCACATACGTTATTGTGGCGTAATGGTTAGCACGTCAGATTGTAAACTCAAGGGTCCGGGATTCGAATCTGCACATGGTACTTTTTTTGCTTTTTATACTATATTTTTAAAGGAATACATTTTATATATACATATATTTTCCACCAGATAAAATTTATCTATTATTATATCTGCACATGGTACTTTTTTTGCTTTTTATACTATATTTTTAAAGGAATACATTTTATATATACATATATTTTCCACCAGATAAAATTTATCTATTATTTTTGGAATAAACTGGAGTTCCATTGACTTAACATGGCCTTGAAATGACCTTTGGGGTCAAGAGAGCAAGTCAAACTACTTGTATCTCAACTTTAGACGATATGTAGATCTTGTTATGAAAATATGACTATCCACCATTTGGGGGCCGTTTTGGACCCTTATTATATATAGTCCTTCATAACATAATGTAGGTCTGATAATCAGATACCATCAAAAGAAAGTACTAACGTGGTCAAACAAAAAGAAATATGAGGCATTTAAGCAGCCGGTCAAAAATCAATTATCAAAATAACATTGTAATGCATTTCAAAAACGGCTGTCTATCTATATTCCTATCTAGCTACTGATTTCTATCTAGATAGCTATCTAGCTAGCTGTCTAGCTACCTACCTATCTAAAATCAAACAGAAGGAAATATTATGTATTTTACCAGCTAATCAAATAACAGTTATAAAAATAACATTCAAATGCATTTCAAAATGTTGTCGTGCGGAGAGCTTGGATGTACATTAAGGAATATGAATAAATAAATAAAATTATAATAATCACAGGGTCCAAAGTATCAATCGCCTAGGAAACAAATGCATCGCAATCCTCGGAATAGGATTCTTGAATGACAAACCCGAGGCTTGCTACCTTCGGATTAAGATTTATTTCGCTCAAGGGAGGGGTAGATTCTATTAGTCATGTAACTAAGTTAATTCAGAAACGCTTTGATAAGATAAGAGGTTAATATACTATTCAGATATACCTGTACTGTTGCTGGGATCAACAGGGAAAAATTCCCTGACTTCTTCCTTATATGACACAAGTTTCAAATTAAGTCTGGATATCTCCAAGTCATCATTGTTCATAAATGGGAGCATAAGATCTTCTTCTGTTCTTTCAGCAAACCACTCCGCATTCGTATCTTTGAATTCTTTCTGTTTTGAATGAAGAAAGAAGTAAACGAATAAAACATATATTAATATATATTTCATCACTATTTGATTAATATAATGCAAGTGCGATTCTATGTACCATATATTATAAAAAGCAGAATACATTAAATGTTATCTCGAAATACGTCTACATTTGAAAACATATCAATGAGTTTGAACGCCTGTACTTTGAAATAATAGTTGAGAAGAGATTTAATAATGAAGAAGTACTAAAGGATATCTGAATCTCAAAGTTCATTAAATAACGTCAAATTTTAAAACATCAAAACGGTGTCAAGACGAACATCAATTGCGACTGGGGACCAGATGAACGGAAAGAATCAGCGTCCCCTGTCAGCATGCCATCCCCGTCGCAAATGTTCCATGACATCCCTTTCTCGAGTTCGGTGAAAAGATCATATTCGGTGAAAAGGTCAAGCTCGGTGAAAAGGTGATAAGTCAGTTCCATATTTTATTGACATAAGGAACTCACTGTATATGTTAAACACCAGAATACAATTTAACATTCTTGACACCATGGACACCATGTTGTTTAACAAAACCCCCGTACAGACCATAAAACTTCCTTAGTGACGATTCCAGGCGTTCAACAACGTATCCCTGTGTACCTAGTCGTTTGGCTATCAGAATAAAACATTCATAAGAGGAACATACCCTGGCATAACGTATACGTTGAGAAATAAAGTAATTGAAAAGTTTTGAAATTTCATTCTAAAATTACTTACCTCGGTGATAATTCCGTCTCTCACTATTTCCCTGTACACTAGTGTCATTAATTTGTAAACTCTGATTTTCCTGCACTTAGCGTCGACACGAAAATGAACCCACCTGGTGTTGACGAAAATATATCAATAAATGAATTATGAATTTCGGTTTTCCGTTTGTACCAATACAATTATATGTTTTAAGGCAAAACATTGAAAGCAATCGCTGCAAATTACTAAAGGCTACATCGTTATATTCATAATTGCAATGACCTGCAATACAATGTAGGCTAAAGAGTGAAATATGTTTCTAACCGATCTTAAAGTAATTTTGTATTCGTCGGGATTGGAATAGGACAGAGAAGTGCATAATGGTCAGAGGCTACTAAATACGCCTGAATTTGGTTGGATGAAAAAGTGGAGTGAAAGCGTAGCTGCTAATTTCATTGAAACCTGTTGTTTGATTGGTATAATTCAGATAAATGAACATATATTTTTATATTTTTGCACAGTAAAATGTATTAATAATTGAAAATGCTGAGTCAACATACTTTTACTGACACTTTGATATAATAAAAGCAAATTTGCTGAAAGGTATATTAATTGAGATGTCATTGTCCATCCACAGCGCAAATTCTAGGAGATTAAATATGTAATAGAAAAACATTTGCAATTGTTTTAGTGTTTGTCTTTCTTGATCTCAGAAAGGACGACGAATTAATTCATGTATAATTCATAGGTCAACACTTTATCGAAAGATGAGATATACAGTAACGCATAATAGCTGATAAAGTATGCTCTGATTTTAATAATAATTTACAATGTACGCTATATTTTCAATATTTACAATATGTTCAATGCAAGTATCTCTACTCAGTAATTTGACCTAGTTAAAATAATTTGATCATCTCGACAGAAAGGAAAGAAGATGCCATCGCACAGAAATTGCCATTTAATTTGTACATGATAGTTCATATAATAAAAGGAATCTGTCACGAGTCTCCAAAAGGCTCGCAAAATGGAAACTTAAAAACTCGAATCATAAATGTGATATGAAAGGAACTCATACTCCTCTATATATATTTAGCAAAAACTCGTTATGTAGAAATCGAATGAGACGAATTCTCGGATAATTATGTCAAAATTAAGCGGATGGTCCCATTCTCATGGTTATCTCGATAATAGTAATAGTGGCGGTCACTTGAAATTTGTGATAACAATTAGAAATGCTGCTTGAGTAAATCACTGATGTAGTTAAAGCTTTAAATGTTTTTAAAAAATGTAATGTTATCTGTTTTGTAAAATGGACACTGCTCTGAGTATTTCCATACAGGACGCAGACAGGGGATCCAAGCTCTATTTCATTTGAAGAAATAACGAAATAATGTTCGGGAATTTTAAAAACATTAAAGGTGTTCAAATAGGGGGTCGAGTACTACAGTATGCAGATGATACTGCTCTCTTATTAGACGGCACGGAACAAGCATTACAGTCAACATTATCATTTGTTAATCAATTCTCAAAATTCCCAGCATTAAAACCAAACTTCTCTAAAACTTTTTGTATTAGAATAGGAATACTAAATGGCACTTGTGTAACTCATTGTGATTATTTTGACTAAAATCGGTCAGATGGAGATTTTAAATTTTTTGGATTTAAATATACAACAACCTTAGGCAATATGACTGAAATAAATATTGAAGATAAATTAAAATAGATCAGAACTCTCGTTTCTCAATGGAACAAACGACTTATATCTCCAGTAGGAAGCCTTGCAGTAATACAAAAAATTAATACGTGTATTTCAGTGTGTACCTGCACCAGATGATAATTTATTAATATCAATAGAAAATTAGTTTTTTCACATTCATTTGGGAAGGAAGGCGAGATAAAATCTCTCGAAATGTTATTACCAAATCATATAAAGATGGGGGCTGAATAAGGTTAATCAAAAAATATGTCTGCAGAGTATGTATTTCACATGGACACGACGTTCATCAGATGTGACTTGGTGCACTTTTTTGGTATCCCAATATCCTGGTATGGTCGTATCCATTGCTGATTTGGGTCGGATTATATAAAATACTTACTTTCAAATACAAGAAACAAATTCTGGAGCAGCACTTTTGTTTGTCTGCAAAATGTTTGTCTTTGTGCGAAAAACAAACTTCCTTTTCCACTCACACAATAATGAAATAAAAATAAATGGTAAATATGCTAAATAATAGCATACTGAATATATTTTCCAGTGATGTATCCCACCAACCATCTTAACATAAAAAATCCATTGTGAATATCTTTAGATATAAAAAAAATTCAGATACCAAAGTATAAATCAATAGAATGTCCAGGACATAGATACAAATCCGGTAAAAATGGACAAACACGGACCTCTGGAAACCAAGAGGTGGGATCAGGTGCCATGGAGAAGTAAGCATCCTCTGTCGACAGGTCACACCCGCAGTGAGTCCACGGTCAAGTTCAATTAAAACACGTGGTGAGTGTATCCTCGTCACAATTGGTACAGACGTCTCAACAACCACCAACGAAAACGCAACTTAACATTTCACTTAGTGAAACAGAGTAGTCGCAAACAAGACTATTATACCGACCGTAAAATTTGCGGATCGTTGAAATCAAACGCGGTTTTCGATATCCCTATGTGTCAATAATTTGTCAGTGAGTAGTTTACCTCTGTATATGAAATATTCATATGTTGTGCACGCCCTGGCATATCGGATCATTTGTGAAATATAAACTCCATATGCGGGTGACTGGGGAATATTACTGCGTAAATGTGGAAAATTTACGATGGGAAAGCTGAAATCGTCGCGTTTGTCGTAAAGCTTAGTTGCTAATTTCCCGTCTATGTTTATATTAAGTAAAATGTCTAAGTATGAAGCGTGTGTGCTTGATTCTGTTGTATTTTGATTTCTAGTTCGCTGGGATATATCGCATTGACATATGTATGAAAATTGTCATTATAAATTGACAACACGTCGTCGATATATCTAATTTGAAGGACACCGCTAACTTTTTCTTCTTTTGATTCAGCAGTTTCTGAATGAAGTCTGCTTCGTAAGAATAAAGGAACAGGTCGGCAAATAAAGGGGCACAATTGGTTCCCATAGGAATGGCGACAGTTTGTTGAAAAACCACGTCTCCAAACATTACAAATATATTGTCCATAAGAATTTTCAGCATGTTTTTTATATCAACTTCAGTGTATTTCTGTGTAGAATCAGAGTGGTGTTTGACGAAATAAGTATCCTGATAGCCAATCACTAGATATTTAAACATTAGGGTACCACCTTTAGTGAAAAAACAGTTGTCTTTGATGCTAAAAGTCTTTTTTTTACTTTTTTATGTGGAATAGTTGTGTAAAGAGTAGAGAAGTCATAAGTTTTGATACTGTGAATTCGAGAAAAATTGTGTGCCTTCAAATTTTCTAAAAGCTGTTTAGAGTTTTTAAGTATCCACATCTAAAATAATTTCCCGACATCAGCGTCTCTGTCAACATCAACGGATTAAAAGATGAAGGTGCCGACATCACAAAAGTTCCTGTTTACGGTGTATTGTACACAACCGCGGATTAGACCTAGCTGGGGACATAGGATGATGCTATTTACATATAGCGTTGATAAAAAGGGAATAGCCACTTATAAATTCAAACAAATAATGATTTACACACGATTCTGCATATAATTTGTTGTAGATGAAGTAAAATAAGATTTACAGAGCCTGCGCTGGCTGGACTCGAACTCATACCTCGCGATCAAGAGTCGAGCGCACTACCGACTTAGCCAGACCAATTCCTGTTCTTTGGTGTTGTAGGTATTTTTCTTGCACTCGGGTTCTGTCTCTCCACACTCTTAATCTCCCGAGACTTGTTGTTTCATACTGAACTTCATTAATTCATTAAAAGATGGCCTAAACGACTTTTTTTTTTACTAATTCATAGATTAATATCTTTGATGGACGAACATCTACTAATTAGTCCAGTTAATTAGTCCATTCTAATTAGCAGGATATTTTATGGTTGTTTAATTGCCAGCACGTAAATCTGCAAGGTGATAAATTTCGCCAGAAGTTGTCATGTTATTGATACATGCATTTCCATCGTTTTTTAACGCTCATGATGATATATCCCTTGCTTTGCGGAACGTTGACATTAAATACGGTTTTCGATATCCCTGTGTCAATAATTTGTCAGTGAGTAGTTTACCTCTGTATATGAAATCTTCATATGTTGTACACGCCCTGGCATATTGGATCATTTGTGAAATATAAACTCCATATGTGGGTGACTGAGGGATATTACTACTTAAATGTGGAAAATTTACGATGGGAAAGCCGAAATCGTCGCGTTTATCGTATAGCTTAGTTGCTAATTTCCCGTCTATGTTTATATTAAGTAAAATGTCTAAGTATGAAGCGGGTGTGCTTGATTCTGTTGTATCTTTAATTTCTAGTTCCATGGGAAATATCGCATTGACATATGTATGAAAATTGTCATTATTAATTGACAACACGTCGTCGATATCTCTGTCAAATTAAAGACACCGCTATTTTTTTCTTCTTTTGCTTCAGCAGTTTCTGAATGAAGTCTGCTTCGTATAAATAAAGGAACAGGTCGGCCAATAAAGGAGCATCTTTGAATATTTTCATTGTGTACTACGTCACCATTTTCCGTCACCAGATGTTCTACATGTTCTGTAACTAAACTTGATACGATATTCCGACCACGTGACAGACGAATGACTTCGAAGAGCAGAAATATCGGCGTTGTTTACGTAAAAATTGAATGGCAGCTATTTATTTTCGGTGTTTTATTACTAACCATAGTAACTGATAAAAAGTATAAAGTAAAACCCTATAATGCAAACTTCAATGTAAACAATATTTTTAATATTAAATTAACCTTTTTAAAGCGCATTTTCCCGATGTTGTCAAGCGGTTGTTAAAGTCTTTCTATACCAGCAGCAGACGGGGGGGGGGGGGGGGGGGGAGGGGGGGGGGTATCGACGTGGTAAGCCAAACCGGTATGTAAATAACGTAACGAAAAATGTAGGTCACCGATTCAGGGCAGTCTCCGAGACACGGCCTCTTACGAAACTTTAAAGCATTAAAAACTCACCTGGCTTTAATTCTCTTCCGCGGCTTAGGACAAATTGTCGCCAGTCCTTCTTCGCTTGGTTCTTAATTATGGTCAATTCATCAGGATCGGCATCACATGAAAAAATACCATCCTCTATTTGCAAGGGCCTTCGTGAAGAGAAAATGAAAATTATGTATATGAAATTAAATATCGACCTCATCTTAGGTTAATATATGGTGTTATCACCAAAGAAAATGATATTTTCCGGAAGCCGTAGGCTTGGGGAAAATATCACTTTCTTTGGTTGATAACTCCATGTATTAAGCGAAAACGATGATGTTTATTATTTTATTACATTACATTTAATTAGCTTGACACCAGTGTGAAAATCTCGCAGATACCAGTAGACCTGAGATGTTGGAGTCTAGTTACGTGGTTTTATTCAGGATGAACAACTAACAACAGTTTTAAACGGCTAAATGTTTTGCATGTCTAGTATATTTTAGAATTCTTCTCTTCTAATAATGTTTGGACACCATCGTCGTCAACAGTGACAAACGAAAACGTTTGTTTACACTCTCGTCGTCTGTCATCCGAGCGTGCCAAAGTTCGGGAATTCCTTTGTGCTATTTATGGGTACGACCTTGATTTTTTGGATTGTTATATCAACGTACGAAGTGATTTATGGGTTAATATGAATGAGAACAGAAAGTATAAAATGAGCCAATAAGAAACCAGATGATAAGAGAGTCATGTAACAAAACATACTGCAATACTACTAAATCATCAATGATTTGTCTTTCCATTGTTCTAATTTTGGAGATGTCAAAATTGTTATAGTCACTTTAGATACAAATTCTGATACACTGTTAAACATTTGAATGCCACATGCAAGAATCACCCTCTGTAAAATAAGTTGCAGTTGCTATTTCAAGAAAATTCTATTCAATTAATAGTTTTTCAAGTCACAGTAATAACAAAAGAAATGTGTCGACTTACCAGTCAGAAAGCCAGTGAACACAATAGGTAGAGATTCCAAGGTCAATGGTAGCATCAGACACAACTTGTTCATACATAGATATTGGACGCATGAAAGCATGGACATAAGATGGTTGCTGTAGACACTTTTGATTTCCTGTTGTCATTATTAGATATACTTTTTATAATACAGAAGATATACACACAAATATTGCAAACCAAAAGACGCATATCAAATCCAATCCCCTAAAGATATCCATTGTGTATGTTCCCGCCTGTATATGGTGTTTATATCTCACAAATGATGCGATATGACAGAATGTTCAACATACAAGCATTTAATATACAGGTTAACTAATTATTGTTATTATTATTATTAAGTAATTGGCGCAGGGATGTCGGGGATCGTGTCTGACGATCCGCAGATCTTACGGTTAGTATAACGACCTTGTTTGCAATTACTATGTTTCACTAAACAAATATTCAAATATTGAGTTACATGTTCGATAGCGGTTTTAAAGCCGCTCATCTTTTTCATTTTGATTTAGCCTGTGGACGCACGGCGGATGTAACCGGTCAATACTCCTGAGTGACACCTGATCTCACTACTAGATTTTCAGGGATCCGTGTTTGTATAATATTCACCAGAATTGTATATTATATATATTCTATTAGAATATCCACTTCAGGGTAGAATAAGACTAGTGATGGTCAAATGTTTCACTATAGCCAGTGACTAGATATTTAGCGAGAACCACTTTCATTTTAAATATATCAATGATTGTCATATTTTGTATAGAAAGTTTATATTTAGAGCTTTTTAATGTTCATAACCACAACGTGTCTAAATACAATACAAAATTAATTACCGATAATTGTTTTGGCAAGTGCATTGAAATCATTATTGCCATGATCCTCAAATATCAAGTTGACATGTCGATGTTGTGGATTCTTCTCTCTCTGAAGGTAGTCTATAAACGAATATATATATATATATATATATATATATATATATATATATATATATATATATATATATATATATATATATATATATATATATATATATATATATATATATATATATATATATATATGAAGCTTTAAAATGAATTAACGATCAACATTAGAGTCAAATTTTCCGTACGACTTGTCCTTTCATCTGACTAAAATAAACTATATTATGTGAAATTGTCAAGAAACTTCAAAATTATTTGAATCAGGTGAGTATAAACACACTAAATATAATATTTAGTTTCATTCATTTATTTAGTATTTTCTATTTCGATGCCACAAAGTAAAGTATCTCTTGTCTGTCTGATGTAATTTCCCAAACATCTAATGCACGTGATGGCGTAAATGAGGTTAGAACTGGCGTGCATGAAATTGAAGTAGTTATTTCCTTCCATGGGATTTCGCTCGAGTATTACGTTTCGTATTAAAGTTTTAGATAATTTCTTTGCAAATCTTGTAATTCTTCTATTCGAACTTCTAGTGCTTCCTTGTCGGATATACGCCTGGCTAAATCATATGCAATATGAAATATTTTGTCTAGTATATTTCAAATGAGAAGAATTATATGCCGTATCAGCAGAAATTTCAGGGAGGATTCAATTTTGGTATTATTAGCGAAGTTGTTGAAATCGCCAAAATTTAATATCTTAATAATTCAATATTTAATAATTCATTGCTCATTTTAATCATAATATAGCTAAAACTACTTACCGCTCAAATCATGTAATATATTTTAGGACAAAACATATATATACCTATTATTAAGTTTAGCACTGGCAAAACATTACCACCATCCGCTGTTCCAAAGTCAATTAGTGTAATGGTGTCAGTTACCTCACGAACATCTAGCAGCTTGTCTGTAATACAAGGTTGAAAAAAGTCAATTATCACTACAATTTTGTACCTCAGTTATTCTTAACCCCCCCTCTCTCTCTCTCTCTCTCTCTCTCTCTCTCTCTCTCTCTCTCTCTCTCTCTCTCTCTCTCTCTCTCTCTCTTTGTGTGTGTGTGTGTGTGGCGAGGCATAGTATCGCTCAGGGTATCAAAGTTTTGCTTTGGTTTTGCAATGTGATAAATATGAAATTTATATAGATATTTGTGATAAATATCAATATTGAACTGTAATTTTAGGTCTTAACATGTAAAAAATGGTTGTGTTGAATTCTTGGGTAGAATGCCATTAATTTAATTTAACCCGAAGTCATCTCAGGTGACCAACCTTTCCGTGCATTTTCAACCTGGTAGGCAAAGCGAAGATATCCGAGAGTAACAATTCTGATAGTGAGAGAAAGCGATTGCTAAAATTTCTGCAAGAAAAGGAATAGATTCGGTGTAACATCTAAGTGGAACAAAAGCAGGATATAAATGAGTGATTACTTTGCACGCTGGAAATGGTAGCTTTACAGTAAATCCGGACCACAGCAATAATAAGAGTCAAGATGAACTAAAACCATTCGTTTTCGAAATCTGGGTAAGTAAATAACGAATTAGATTTTACTGACAGAATAAATGCATAAAATGCCAGGTTTTAATATTTTTCGGCACAAAGACATTATATTTTACTGTTGACATCGATACCTATCAGTTTTCAATGGTGAAAAAAATATCACTTTGAGTGAGAGTATTCCTTTAAGAATGCATCATAGCAAAGTGCACAAATCAGTCTGTATTACGTTTTTTTTTATAGATTTTTGTTATTTGTTGTGATGGATGGATACGCTCTGGAATAGTAAAGATTCTAGTGTTTTAAAACACACTGAAAACTTTTTCAGTTATATGGTGGCGGCCAGGTTTTAATGCACGAGGTGTAGGTGGATGTAATGTACTCGGGATTAGACAACCGACCTTCCGGCAAGTAAACTAGCAAACCTTCTCACAAAACTCAGTTTCTGTTCCAATGGGGCTTGAACCTGCGCTGACTAGAAGTGAGAGACCAATCGACTACGGAGACCCAGATACACTCTGGCATTTGTACGATTATTAGACAATATATAGAGCTGAAACATGATGGTAGACAATTAAAATTGGATATAAAATACAGAATACACTTGTGCTGATTAAAGTATACCTCATACCAATGGAATGAAATATTATTTTCTCGTTTTCCTTTAAAACTTGTTTTCCTGCTTTACAATACTTTGAATAATTTGCAATCATTGCCGTTTTCGCTGATTCCATCGCTCACCTGAAATAGATGAATAAATAAATAAATAATCATTCGATAATTTAGCTACTATGTGCACGCATAATACGTGTGTTCATAGTAATACGTGAGCACGTAGTAACCTTTACTATGCACGTAGCTACTATTACATGTGCATGTATTAGTTAAGACAATTATATTGGTTTCACTACTACATGCGCACGCACTACTGTACCTGCGCAAGTCACCTCTATCCAATGTATCTATACATGCATAATAACCAGTGTTCAGGAAAAATTCGTTCAGCCAAACTTTGGCATTATAAAGACGTTTAGGGATAGGTTTGGAGAAACCCTAAATGAAATTATACAGGGGCAAATGACATGGGGGATATTTTTAAGAGATTTTACTTTATTGAATAAAAATATAGCAATTACAGAAAACGACATTTGCTAGTATGTAGAATCACATTTAAAACATATATGTATAACTCACTTCAACAATTCAATTTACACAATTGTCGCAGTTACTCATATATTCAATAGTATTTGGAATTATTCGGTCCGTCCAATAAACAGATCTTACAGACAAAAACAGATCTAAAATACAGATCTTACAGACAAAAGCCAACCTTGCAGAAGCAAGATCTTACAGACAAAAGTCTGATTCTACAGACAAAAGCCGATCTTACAGACAGAAGTCGTATCTTACTGACAGTTGACATCCTTTGCGACAAAATCAAAACTGGCTCATTTCATGGAAAATAATTGGTGATGAAAAAATATATAATAGGTCTGCTATTGTGTCAAAACTCGTGTTTGATATTGTCGTACATATAGAAAAATATTGTTAGTATACCAGTACGATGGCAAACACTCAAAAAGACAGCACCCTCTGTTGTTAGTGACGTAGGCTACACCGTTCTTTTCATATACACCAAATACATAGATGCTTACAGATTTCGAATTAAGTTTTTATCCTCAGAATATGTTAAAATGTCGGGTTTCGAATTTAAAACTAGTTTAAAAGTAATAAAATAAAACAATTAAAATCCTGCTTTTGTTATAAATAATTATAGATTGGACCCTCTTTGCATAAATTAAAAAGTCTATGTCTACCCAGAGACATACATAGCACGTGTTATATATGTCTCTGATCTACCCTAGTGTCGTGATTTATTTTTGTTAAAGCACCTGCTGTGACATTCCTAATTGAGGAAAGCCATAGCCAAGCTCGCTTGGGCGCTGTGTATAAAGTTGGCTGGCGTGTGTTTTTATAGCTATGTTTGATGATAAGAATACACTTACCGCTTAGGTGCTCTCTCTCTCTCTCTCTCTCTCTCTCTCTCTCTCTCTCTCTCTCTCTCTCTCTCTCTCTCTCTCTCTCTCTCTCTCTCTCTCTCTCTCTCTCTCTCTCTCTCTCTCTCTCTCTCTCTCATACATAGATAGTGAATAATCCATTATAACTGAGGTATTCAAAATATATAGCGTTCAGAATTTTTAACAAACCTGACAACGTGAGTCGTTCACATTACAGTATTCTACAAGAATCACCCTGGCATATCGGATCATTTGTGAAATATGAACTCCATATGCGGGTGACTGAGGGATATTACTACTTAAATGTAGAAAATTTACGATGGGAAAGCCAAAATCGTCGCGTTTGTCGTATAGCTTAGTTGCTAATTTCCCGTCTGTGTTTATATTAAGTAAAATGCCTAAGTATGAAGCATGTGTGCTTGATTCTGTTGTATTTTTATTTCTAGTTCGCTGGGATATATCGCATTGGCATATGTATGAAAATTGTCATTATAAATTGACAAAACGTCGTCGATATATCTAAACGTCAAATTAAAGGACACCGCTAACTTTTTCTTCTTTTGATTCAGCAGTTTCTGAATGAAGTCTGTTTTGTATGAATAAAGGAACAGGTCGGCCAATAAAGGGGCACAATTGGTTCCCATATGAATGCCGACAGTTTGATAAAAGACCACGTCTCAAAACATTACAAATATATTGTCTATTAGAAATTCCAGCATGTTTTTTATATCAACTTCAGTGTATTTATGTGTAGAATCAGAGTGGTGTTTGACGAAATAAGTATCCTGATAGCCAATCACTAGATATTTAAAAATTAGGGTACCACCTTTAGTGAAAAAACAGTTGTCTTTGATGCTAAAATGTCTTTCTTATAATTTTGTTATGTGGAATAGTTGTGTAAAGAGTAGAGAAGTCATAAGTTTTGATACTGTGAATTCGAGAAAAATTGTGGGCCTTCAAATTTTCTAAAAGCTGTTTAGAATTTTTAAGTATCCACATCTAAAATAATTTCCCGACATCAGCGTCTCTGTCAACATCAACGGATTAAAAGATGAAGGTGCCGACATCACGAAAGTTCCTGTTTAATGTGTATTGTACACAACCGCGGATTAGACGTTGCTGGACTCGAACTCATACCTCGCGATCAAGAGTCGAGCGCACTACTGACTTAAGCCAGACCGGTTCCTGTTCTTTGGTGATGATATATCCCTTGCTAAGCTTGTTTATTTTATGCCCTCTGGTAGTGTAATGTATACAAAATCACAGGTACATTTACAGGTAAGTTAATCGGCGATTAAATGTATTTCGAATGTATTTTCCAATATTGTTAAATAAGCATATATCAAACATCTTTAATCAACAAATTACTCACATCCCATTAGATTACGATCAATACGATAAATCATGAGTAAGTGAAGCACATTTGGTGTTATTCCAGTATGCAAAATTAAAATCGACTGACTCATCAGGCATTAAGATAACTAACCTAGTCAACAGGTTGCATAACAAGTTCCCGCACATGTGCGAAGGAAATGTTTTAGTCCGTATATTCCAGCATGATGTAAATGTACAGGTCTACCTAGGTAAATTGGCACATGTTTGCAAACACACAAGTATATAGTCCGTGCAAGGCAATTATGTTTGACCTGTAAAACCAATTATTGGCGTCGTTTTGGTTTTTGACTCTACCTGTATGTGCCACTTACCTTGATATACCTTGATATACCTATACTCCCGAAAAGGATTACTACCTGTTCTTAATTATATACACAATGGAGCATAAGAACATGTACAAAAACTAAACACCTCTGTTAACGGTTTAGTTCCCTTAATTTGATGTTTCGGGTGAGTTGATCATAGGATTTAGGTTTTCACAAAATTTTGAGAGAGAGAGAGAGAGAGAGAAGGAAAGTTGCTAGATGAAGGATATAGTTAAAATCTTATCAAAAGCAATATAGATAAAATGTTTGTATGAGGCGAAAATCATGCGCTGATTTTCCTCTACTCGATATTTTCTCTTTTGTAAAGAAATGGTGGCTGTGCAGTGGTGTACTGTCGATATAGACTTAGTATAGGTCATATATTAACAGGGACGGTATTAACAATCAATCTCTGTCTACCAAACCACAATTCAATTTCATTCGATTGTAAAACTATTTTAGATGCCCATAGGAAAAGACGACATTTTTATACAAAATACTAAAATCGTAGCTACTATCCGTATGTGTGCTGGTGATGACAATGACAACAAAAAGGAAATTTAAATTTCATACATTTCACTGTTTTTGGTTAATTGATTACATTTAAAACATAAATGAATGAACATTTTCTACATGAAATATTGACTACAGTAATAATACTTAATTCATTATACTTACAGTTTTATGTTTTTCATCAGCTAAAAAGCTTTTTCAATGATATTGGAGCAATACGTCTTCAGCTTGGTCGCTTTAAAATTAAAAGTCTACGAAGGTAAACTGGCACAGGTTTCCAAACATAACGAGTCTAAACCATATCATAACAGCGGTGACAAGCTACTTGTCATCACAAAAGTATTAGAGATTTAGTAATGCATGGAGTCCGATTAAGGCAATGTGTTTTACCTGTACAACGTAGTTTTAAAAAGTAGACCGTATTGTATTGGTTGAATCCGGATATGCCACTGTACCTTGGTAGGGCTGTACATACAACATTATGTGAATGGTTTATGCCTGTACTGCATGAGCTCTTTGCATACAACCAAGCAATGCGTAACAAAATTCATTTGAGCGTTTTGCTTAACAGGTCTAGGTCAAGCGCCATTAAATTGTTCTAAAACAAATGTTTTACTCAACTCAACAAAGAATTTTCTCAACTTCCGTAAAGTTGTGGACTATAAAGAAATTGTTGGACAGATTTCTTTTTCAAGTGATAAAATACTTGAGTACAATCTGAAGTTGATTTAAGTAATTCCTAACAGTGAAAATGACCGGCCCCTATATTGACCACCCCCTGTCTGCCTCGGGATGAATAGAAGATAATGCCAGCGTTTCTGTCGCTCGATACTATTTCGGGACATGTTTAATATTGTGGCATTCGAAAACAACGTGTTATTTAAGCTATATAGGTTTAAGAGACCTACACTTCTTTTTTTATTTTGGTGTGTTTTGGCCGTACGACGTTTGTATACATTAACAATAAGGACAGTGTTGATTTAGTATGATACATGTACCCAATGTACGTCCCGAGTCATTTAATAAATCTAATGTACTTATGCTCATTTACTTGTTTCTTGAATACCGTTTGTTGTATACTGACGTTGGTTTTATTTTGACATTCTACAAGGCGTTTTTAATTTTTTTTAAAAGTATATATCTATTCCCTTTTTATGCCTCAAAACGTGCTGTCTCTTTGATTTAAAACGAATTTTATACCTCTAGGTTGGTTATTAAATAATTAGTACATGATGGTCAAAATAATGTTCAAACATCAAAGTTAAGTGCGAAAATGATTAAGTCGTATTATGGTTCCCGAGTTTTCACTTGTTACTCAGATGAGTAAATTCTTAACTTTTGAAAATAAAATTTGTCTCAGAATTTTTGTTGTTGACTATTTCGGGCCCTGATGTTTTAGATAATGGTATATATCGTAATTCTTTTTACAAGATAAAATATGTGTATATCAGTCCCGGATCTAACAAATCAGGGGGGTGAGGCCGGTAACATGAACTAATAACATTTAAAACTTATAATTTACATACCTCAGCAAGTGCCTGTCGAGGATTTCACATTAGGTTGGGTGCAAGTCTAGACTACTCTTCACTGAGCGTACGATTTCTTTTATAAAAGACGTTTTAAAAGATGTAACATTTTATCCGTCACTTTTAGGGGCGCACAACCGCCATGATCCCTTTTGAATCGGTTCCTGCTCATATCACTCATATCATAATTGTTGGATAAATTGTGAGGCAAAATATTGCTTCCGAATCATGTCTTACGCATAAACGATAATGTCGATGTTTATACGAATACTGACTTGATGATTGGTGAATACATTTTGCAATATATTCTTACGTAATTTACCTCGTGTTTCTTAATCTTATGCTTTTGTTGAGAGATATTCGAAAGTGTTAAATGAAACGTAACTTTTGTAAATAAATTACATAGCAATTTGTTTAGAATAGAGTATGTGCATATATTACATTTTATGTTCAAGAAACTTGGTGTGTGTGTATATATTTGATTAAAATGCTCCCCATGCTCAAAGATCGCAGATGACAAAATGTATAGATGGATAAGAGATTTAATCATTTTCTTTATAACCCTCCCCAACCCCAAAAATTGCAATCATTTTGCATTAGATACGAAAACGTGTAGAATTTAAATGGCTATTGAATTACATATAATAACAAAACTGAAGGTCTCCCAGAGACCGTCCTATTACTCTCTCTCTCTCTCTCTCTCTCTCTCTCTCTCTCTCTCTCTCTCTCTCTCTCTCTCTCTCTCTCTCTCTCTCTCTCTCTCATATAAGGTGGCATTTTAAAGCGTGTTCTTTAATGCGAACCATTTACGTAATATTAATCATTATCAACAGTATCATGTTTCCTCCCAATTGTCACTCCAGTATGTTCGTTTATATAATAGCCGGTTTCTACAAATGGGTGCATTTAATCACTTCAAAAGTAATTTTTTTCATCGCTTTTGCCAATAACATTTACTAAGAATTAAAACTTCCTTCTGATTGAAATAAATTTTGTTTTGTTTTGCGCGTGTTGTACGTGTTCACACCAGTGTGCAATTATATTACCATACAATTTGATAATCAAATATTGATACCATCTTACCAACTTTGTGCCTTGGCAACCTTTACTGGGACATTTTTCAAGTAGGGTGAATAAGAAAAATAACTTAATCGTACAATTAATGTAAAACTCATTCTTCTACAGAATCGTGTCCATCTTTGTTTACAACCAGAGTTTACGTTTGGCTATTAACGGTTCGGCATGTAAAGAACAACGGCCAATCATAAAATACCCTGGGAACCCAGTGAAGTTAACCACTCTTTAAAATGGATGAGTCCAAATATGGCCACTGGGGTTAATATGTTAATGGTCATCTGATATAAAATGACATTACTTAGTCAGCAAAGCTAAACAGTGGGTAAACTTTAATTCATAAGAGTCTATTTATTTATATTTACAAAGATGCCTATACAAAAGGTTGACACTTTTTTTTAAAGGTTTAATACTTTATTTCGTTTTCGGTATTTTGGACAGGCTTAATCGATTGTCCTAACCCAGAAACATGAACTGTTCTATTTTGGAAACCCAGTCTGGTGAATTACAGCTGCTGTGTAACATTGTTGTTCCAGTATGGTTCTTACAATATTTATAATCAATTGGTCGTTGCCACTGCTGGTAGACCGTTTGAGTCCCCAGAGTATTCATTTACCCAGTACTAGGTATTTTGGTACCAGCTGATTATTCTGAAGTAATATTTGGAATGGATAGCATTGATTAAATTCTATACTCCTCAAAACGTTAGATAGTCATCTTTGTACAGTAGTTACTCTTAGACGGATTTAGGATTTCTTTTAGGTTACTTTTTTGCCTAGTATGATACTTCGGGTTGTTCCGGAACTTATCATCTATTTTAACTCTTTCATTCCTGAATATCTAACTGGTATTTTTTTCTATTGTTTAGTCAAGTGTATTACGGCATGTAGGGTAAAAAGGGTTAAAGTCTTGTCCAACTGATGAAGAATTATTAACAAAAACGATCTTTCTGCACATTAGTTTTGGCCTTGTTTTACAAAACTTTAACTTTGGTATTAATTTATTATTTAAGACAATTATAATCTATGAATAACTCTATTAAAACATCCTGTAGTTGAGCTCAGATTCTGGTCAATGAGTGACGTCATATCATATGCCTATATTGAAAAACTAATTAGTAGTTAATAGTGACTTTTGCTTACCTCTCTATCATTATCTAAGTGGTGAATGGCACATGGTCTCTTTTGATTTGGACGATTATTTATGCAATAACATTTGTTTATTAGAATTTAAGTTTCCCCGTACCTTAAAAAATCCGGCTGTATTTTCATATGCAATAACCTTTCAGATAAACTCTTTCGCCATATCGAATGTGCTTCGTAATTCGTTCAGAAGGATCTCGGTCCTTTACGCGCTCAATCTATCAGCTATCTGGCTCTTGACACAATTGGGTGTGTTGAAGCCGGCCGATTTTTATCTGTTTTAAATTTACTTTTAAAATATAAGACGTGTTTTTTAAATGGGAAAGTACATGTATTAGGTAAAATATGTGCTTCTCAACACTATTTATAATACCACTTTCTCTTTAGAAAATACACATAACTTTTAAATTGGAGCTCAACTGATGAAGTCTAATTGACAGAAACGATATCGTCTTGGTAGTATGTTTATAATATTTATAACCACTAGGTCGTTGCCACTGCTGGTGGACCGTTTGTGACCCCGAGGGTATACATAAACCTAGTACCTGGTATTTCGGTACCAGCTGTTCATCTTATACTAAAGTAATATTTGGCACTGTTAACATCATTTAAATTCAAATTTTTTTTCTAAAGCTAAGATAGTCATTTTTAACAGTGGTTACTCTTAGACGGATTTTGGCTATACTTTTAGAGATATTATTTGGCCTTGTATAATACCACTTTCTCTTTAGAAAATACACATAACTTTTAAATTGGAGCTCAACTGATGAAGTCTAATTGACAGAAACGATATCGTCTTGAGCATTATAACTTTGGTAGTATGTTTATAATATTTAAATACCTGAAACAAATTGGATCAATATATGAATAGAAATAACAGGTCACTAAAAGTTTTTTTCCAGTCTTTTATGTTACCCTAAAATGCATGAATGCTGACATTCCAAAAATGTAAACAATAAAACGTGAAAATTGTGCATACCTCATGTTTAACAGTCGCGCCGCCATGGCCGGTGGAGTTGGTCAGTTTAAATTTGTCAAGAATGATGAAGCTAAGTATGCAATTGGGCGAGTAAAATAGGTCGAGATCACCCGATATACCCGGCACGGGTCAATTACACAAACTATTGTTTAGAAACGACGGAAAATATAAAATATCAACTTTGCCTGATTTAGATATGAAATGATTATGTACGAAGAAAAAAAGCAAAGGATGATAAGAATATAATATATATTAACTTCAAATAGCACATCTGTATTGGCATGGGCACTCGGTAATCTTCGTAAGAATTACTGAAAGGGAATGTGTAATGGCCAGAACGATATCAAATTACTATTACGGCTTACGATCGGCAAGTTTGGGTCCAATATGCATTTGTTATTCTAACCAGCAGATGGTCTCTTTGGGATATATACGAGATCAAATATTACATAAAATAGGCATGTAAATTCATTCATCTACGACAGCTCATATCGCTTTAACTTCAATATAATTTTTACGTATTTGAAAATTTGATGAAAATTTGATGAAAACATTTTTCTCGTAAAAAATTTCACTCTTCTCCCAAAGTTACCTGGACACAAAGTGACTAAATTTACAGACTCAAGCTTTTATTTTAAAATTTGTAGTCTTGAAAACTTTGAATGTGATTGAACAGTAATTTTTAGTATTTCTTAAATAGGTTTTTTAAAATATTTGAATAGAGTGTAACGCCACATTCGACAATTTTTCAGTTATATGGTGGCGGCCGTGTTTTATTGATGGAGGAGAAAACCCGGTTACAAAGTCTCCGGGAAGAGGCCACCTTCCGGAAGTAAACTGGAAAATCTTCTCACAAGAATCAACTTAGTTCCAACGGGGCTCGAACCTGTGCTGTCCAGACGTGAGAGACTTCATGGTTCATAGTGCAATACTTTTACCACTCCTTCTTTTTTAAACGAAAAGATTAAATAAAAAATACTTTCGTTTGGCCTCCAAACGGAGATAAAAAAATCATCAAGTTAATTTTGTATTTCTTAAATTTAAAGCATAAATATGGGAGGCTGTCATTTCGAATGAGTCGAACATTATCAGTGACGTAAATAGAAGACTGATAGATGAAGATTGTTTTCAAAATAATGTTTGTAACCTATTTTAAACTAGCCAATAGTAGCCTTTGTCTGACTGACATAGTGAATAATACACGATTTCCTTTGAGCAATTTTGTGATTAAACTATGGCATTTCTCACCTCAAATCAGCATAGGCTGGAGCCTTGCTTGTATCTTAGCTAATTTTGTTAGAATAATTTCTAGTTTTACTCTCGGAAAGTGGGTTGTCTTTTCCCGGGTACATTGTAACCGGGTTTTACCCATCATCATTAAAACACGGCCGCCATAATATAATTCATACGTTGTTCAACGAGACATAATACACCATTAGCTAAAACAAATCTCAAAACAGTGGTCAGTTGACCTATTGCCAAATTTCTGATACATGTGCTTTTTGACGTCATTTGGTTTTGATGTCATGATCACATAAGTGTTTGGAGGGTCATTTAATTGTGACGTCATAATGGAAAAGTCTCAAAAAAAAGTTGCTATGTCGAGCATTTGGCGATAGGTCAATTGTAACAAATGGTTTTTAAGGTAAATTTAACATATAATTTTCCTTAGCAACCATAAGATCTGAGGCTTGAAAAACGCAAAAATATTCTGTAAAAACATGTCATTATTCCTCGATGTACAGTGAATAGACTGTTTTCATTTTTTGCAATGTGCAAACTCTGTTTCTTTAATAAAATACTACATAATTAAAAACTCTATTAATAGATGCACACGTTTAATTAAAAATTGTAAATTCCCATAATTTGCAAATTATAGAAAATAAGCCAAATATGTGGTTCAATATAGAAAAATAACAAAATCTAAAATGAAATTACAAAGACGAATTAAAAGAACATATAAAAATATCAGATACCAAAGTATAAATCTATCGAATGTCCAGGACATAGATACAAAAATGGACAAACATGGACCTCTTGAAACCAAGAGGGCGCTCAGGTGCCACGTGGGGGGGGGGGGGGGGGGGGGGGGGGGGGGGGGGGGGGGGGGGGGGGGGGGGGGGGGGGGGGGGGGGGGGGGGGGGGGGGGGGGGGGGGGGGGGGGGGGGGGGGGGGGGGGTGGGGGTGGGGGGGGGGGGGGGGGGGGGGGGGGGGGGGGGGGGGGGGGGGGGGGGGGGGGGGGGGGGGGGCGGAGGAGTAAGCATCCCCTGAAACGGTCACACCCGCCGTGAGTCCAATGAAATACGTGAGGAGTGAACCCTCGTCACAATTGGTACAGACGTCTCAACATCCGCCAACGAAAAGGCAACTCAGCATTTCACTTAATGAAACAGAGTAATCGCAAACAACGATATTATACCGACCGAAAAATTTGCGGAACGTTGACATTAAACGCGGCTTTCCATATCCCTGTGTCAATAATTTGTCAGTGAATAGTTTACCTCTGTATATAAAATCTTCATATGTTGTACACGCCCTGGCATATCGGATCATTTGTGAAATATAAACTCCATATGCTGGTGACTGAGGGATATAACTACTTAAATGTTGTAAAAGTTACGATGGGAAAGCCGATGTCGTATAGCTTAGTTGCCAATTTCCCGTCTGTGTCTATATTAAGTAAAATGTTTAAGTAGGAAGCGTGTGTGCTTGATTCTGTTGTACCTTTAATTTCTAGTTCGCTGGGATATATCGCATTAGCATATGTATGATAATTGTCATTATAAATTGACAAAACATCGTCTCTATATCTACACGTCGAATTAAAGGACACCGCTAACTTTTTCTTCTTGTGATTCAGCAGTTTTTGTATGAAGTCTACTTCTTATGAATAAAGGAACAGGTGGGCCAATAAAGGGGCACAATTGGTTCCCATAGAAATACCAACAGTTTGTTGAAAAACAACGTCTCCGAACATTACAAATATATTGTCTATTAGAAAATCCAGCATGTTTTTTATATCAACTTCAGTGTATTTATGTGTAGTAGAATCAGAGTGGGTTTGGACAAAATAAGTATCCTGATAGTCAATCACTAGATATTTAAATTTTCAGGTACCACCTTAACGGTCACCTGAGAAAAATTTCTTGAAAAGAAGTCTAAAATGTCTAATATTTGACCAAAAAACTTATACTTTCCAATTAAAAGGGGAAATAACTCCCAAAAGGGGTGACCTGACAATTTCGGCCCTGTTGAATTTTTTGTAGATCTTTGCATGTTGAAAATTTTTACTCATTTTTCTTTTATTCTGCCTATTATACTTTTCAAGATAATAGGACAAAACTGTCAAAAACATGAACAATAAGGGGCAACCTGACAATTTTGGCTCTATTGACTTTTTTGTAGATCTTTACATGCTGAACATTTTTGTTTGTTTCACTTTTATTGTTCCTATTTTACTTTTCAAGATAATGTCAAAAACATCAAAAACATGAAAAATCCACTCTAAAAGAGAAATAACTCCCATAAGGAGCGACATAATAATTTCGGTCCCATTGACTTATTTGAAGATCTTTGCATGCTGAACATTTCTGTGTTCTTTCACTTTTACTCTACCTATTATACTTTTCAAGATAATGTTAAAAAACTTCCAAAAACATGAAAATTCCACTCAAGAGGGGAAATAACTCCTATAAAGGACAACCCGACAATAAAAGCACTCTTGACTTTTTGTAGATCTTTTTGCGCTGAACATTTTTGCTTCTTTCACTTTCTCTCTATTTATTATACTTTTCAAGATAATAGGACAAAACTTTTAAAAGCATGAAAAATCTATTAAAAAGGAAAAAAGTCCCAAAAGGGGCAACTTGACAATTTTGGCCCTTTTTACTTTTTTGTAAATCTTTGCATGCTGGACATTTTTGCTCTGTTCACTTTTATTGTACCTATTAAACTTTTCAAGATAACACCAAAACCATTTAAAAAAAACATGAAAAAACACTTGAAAGGGGAAATAACTCCCATAAAGAGCAATCTGACAATTTCGGCCCCATTGGCTTATTTTTGTAGATCTTTGTGTGCTGAAACATTTTTGCTTCTTTCACTTCCTCTGTATCTAATACACTTTTCAAGATAATGGGACAAAACTGTCAAAAACATGAAAAATCCATTGAAAGGGGAAATAACTCCCATAGTGTGCGACTTGACAATTTCGGCCCTATTAACTTTTTTGTAAAACTTTGCAAGCTAAACATGTTTGCTTCTTTCACTTTTACTCTGCCTACTATACTTTTCAAGATAATGGCAAAAACATAAGGGTCGATCCGACAATTTCCACCAAAATAAATTATTTGTAGATTTTTGCAAGCTGCTCATTTTAAGGTAACGGTTTTTCCTCTAGCTTTAATTATTTTTGAGATACATGTATTAAATAAAAAATATCTGGACTCATTTTCCTATTTAGCTTGGCAATGTGTGATTTTTTGAGAAGATACATGTAAAGGAATAATAAAAATTATTATCTGGTGATTACTCATTGTCGTTTCTATATTTAGCCTTGACAGCCATTGTTCTTGATCCATGTCTCACCATTTTCCCTTTTCAAAGGATTTTACACGAAGAAAAACACACGCTTTGTTTAATGGGGCGCAAAGGAGTTTGTGCGGAGGTATAGCCCAGAGATTATTGGTCTTAAATGAAAAAAATAGTGTTTGCCATTAATCCGCAATTGTCCCTGTAAAAAAAGATTCATGATTTGGTAGTACATTGGAAATTTAGATGAATCTTGAAATTTGGATGGAAAAAATAATATTTTGGTGCGGACTTTGTGAAACAAGTGACAATTGCATGTATCAACCATTTTTTTGATTGCTATTTTTTATAAGGATTTTTCACACGGGACTTATTTGACCCCAGATAATAAACATTAACAGTGAAATGTTTGTAAATTAGCATTGAGGCTGTTCTTTGGCGGTTGTTGAAGTGAACCTGTTCTAACGGTTGTTGACTGTAACAACGAGCATTCGTTCCTCACGTACTTCATTTGGATTTTACTGTGGACTCTTTGCGGTCAACAGGGGATGCTTACTCCTACGTTGCAACTGAGCCCACTTCTTGATTTCTAGAGGTCCGTGTTTTTTCCAGTATTTACCTGATTCGTATCTATATGTATTATAAACATAATACCAAACTTATAATGCTCAAGACATTATCGCTTCTGTCAATTAGACTTCATCAGTTGAGCTCCAATTTGAAAAGTGCGTGTTTTTTTCTTAAGATAAAGTGATATCACACAAGGCCAGATAATATCTCTAAATGTATAGCCGAAATCCGTTAACAGTAACCACTGTAAAAAAATGACTATCTTAGCTTTAAAAGAATTTCGAATTTAAATGGTGTTAACTGTGCCAAATATTACTTTAGTAAAAGGTGAACAGCTGGTACCGAAATACCAGGTACTAGGTTTATGTATACCCTCGGGGACTCAAACGGTCCACCAGCAGTGGCAACGACCTAGTGGTTTTAAATATTATAAACATAATACCAAAGTTATAATGCTCAAGACGATATCGCTTCTGTCAATTAGACTTCATCAGTTGAGCTCCAATTTGAAAAGTGCGTTTTTTTTTCTAAAGATAAAGTGGTATCACACAAGGCCAAATAATATATCTAAATGTATAGCCGAAATCCGTCTAACAGTAACCACTGTACAAAATGACTATCTTAGCTTTAAAAGAATTTCGAATTTAAATGGTGTTAACAGTGCCAAATATTACTTTAGTATAAGATGAACAGCTGGTACCGAAATACCAGGTACTAGGTTTATGTATACCCTCGGGGACTCAAACGGTCCACCAGCAGTGGCAACGACCTAGTGGTTATAAATATTATAAACATAATACCAAAGTTATGATGCTCAAGACGATATCGTTTCTGTCAATTAGACTTCATCAGTTGAGCTCCAATTTGAAAAGTGCGTGTTTTTTTTCTAAAGATAAAGTGGTATCACGCAAGGCCAAATAATATATCTAAATGTATAGCCGAAATTCGTCTAACAGTAACCACTGTAAAAATCACTATCTTAGCTTTAAAAGAATTTCGAATTTAAATGGTGTTAACAGTGCCAAATATTACTTTAGTATAAGATGAACAGCTGGTACTAAAAAATACCAGGTACTAGGTTTATGTATACCCTCGGGGACTCAAACGGTCCACCAGCAGTGGCAACGACCTAGTGGTTATAACTATTATAAACATATAAAAATCTCAGATACCAAAGTATAAATCAATAGGATGTCCAGGACATGGATACAAATCCGGTAAAAATGGACAAACACGGACCTCTGGAAACCAGGAGGTGGGATCAGGTGCCATGGAGGAGTAAGCATCCCCTGTCGACCGGTCACACCCGCCGTGAGTCCACAGTCAAGTCCAATGAAACACGTGAGAAGTGTATCCTCGTCACAATTGGTACAGACTGTAACCTTCTCCCTTATTACAGATATCAATAACAGCGATGATCGTATAGTCTTTTATTTAGCAGAGATGCAGCATTGGTAACAATGTAATAGAGAGAAGTGGCGTTCTCTCTTCGCTCTCAAATCGGTCTCCTTACTTTTGAAACCTTGATGCTTTTATAGGCAAACACCAAAGTTCCAGAAGCTTCTATACATCTGTGCAACATACAATTATAGAATTACTGGCAATTATTTTATCAAAATCGATCAAAACCTAATCTTTAATAATCAAAAATTAGTATAATTTTAATACATTATATTATTTAACATTGCAATCAATTGTTTACTAAGGATGATAATGACAAAAGTGGACATTTATAACTTCGCAGCTACAATTTATTCTCAAAATATTTTGTGAAAATGTTTATAAGCTGATTATTCGAAACAGTATATTTAATTATTGAGGCTGATTTGAATTTGGAAATTAGAATTTCTATTATTCACTTTCATAATTATACCTAAATAACTATCAACATTATTTATGTAGCCGAATTACAAAATCACTTAATTTAGCTGCCCGTATTTCCAAATTGTATGTATGTACACAACATTTATTATTCCAAGGCACACCAATATCACCATTCAAATAATTTTGTATAAAGTATCATCTCCCGTACCTCATATTGTTACAAACGTCCCTATCCCCTGAAATTTTTACTAATTATAAAAATTTCATTTACATAAATACTATAAAAATTATAATTATTAACATTTACGTTTTATAAAATTCCCCATTGGTGTGACTTGGATTGTTTAAATACAATTTGATCTGGATTTTTACATAATCAATTCATATTATATCAATTTTATATTATATATCGTGACCTGGATATCTTGACTTTGGATATTTAACGATCTCTTTTATGTACAATTCATGCTTTTGAATATGATTTCAATAATCATTTAACGTTTGTTTCACAATGTTCATATCAATTATTCAAAGTTCATTTTTCTCTTATTACTTATTATCATCATAAGTAAAAGCAAAAAGCTAAACATATGCATATAATAATACATATGAACCTCATGCACTGATTCACATATTTAGTCAAGGTAATGTTTATGAGCAATGTTTATTTACAGTTTATCTTCATTTCACGGAAAATCCTCCGTCTTGTAATAATTGTTCACGGAAAATCCTCCGTCTTGTAATAAATGTCCACGGAAAATCCTCCGTCTTGTAATAAATGTCCACGGAAAATCCTCCGTCTTGTAATAAATGTCCACGGAAAGTCCTCCGTCCTGTGCACAAAAATCTGTTTCCAAGGAAAATGTCCTCCTTTTGAATAAAACTCCCCGACTCCTCCTGGATTATATTTATTTATGTATATTCACATCTCACTGTGATTATTGCAATATAAAGTTTTAATTGTTTCCATTCTCCAATGAGTCGAATTTCTTTTTTCTCTCAGTTACTTTGTATAACGAAAACTAGTTCCAACAGTCTTGTTGATCGGGTTTCTCGATTGAAACCAATTGCTTTCATCAATCTCGATATCTTCTATCGACGATCTCCCGTCGGCTAGTTTTTCTTGATTTATATCATCTGTTTCCTCTTTTTGATTCTGGTACAATTTATTTTCTGTATTATCATTTTCTTCATTGTTACCGTTTTCAAATGTTTCACATGATTTCAAGTCTGGGTACAGTTTTCCAAACCTGTTCCTTTTATCTGTTTTCATTATCTTTGTTTCTCTGCTTTCTTTACTGTTATCTTTGCTGTTATTGGTCTGATTGTTTTCAGTTATCAATTCCATGTTATATTTGTCCTTGAGGTACATTCTGCATAGTTTTATGTCTGGATAGGCGTGTGATTGTTGTTCAGTTCGTATGTCCTGGTTTTCATTATGTATGCCTGCTGTGTCTCTTGTACGTTGATTAACACGGTCTTGTATGTAACTAAGAATGTCATTATCTGTAGTCCTTGTGCTTGTAATTGGCTGACTGTTTGGTTCTGATTCACTGTGTTGCTGGTGTGGTTGAAGGTTCTGATTCATGGGTGGAAGATTTACAAGACTCAACTTCCTCCTTTCCCCTATGGATTGTTTAAATTTATTATCTTTATTTTTCCATTTGACACAATTCATATTATATCCACCTATATATATAATATTGACCTAATATCTTGACCTGGATACTTAACGATCTCTATTATGTACATTTCAGACTTTTCATTATGGGTATCAATAATCAATTTGTTCCATATTTAAACAATGTTCATATCAATTAGCATAGGTTGCATCTCTCTAATTTTACTTATTATCATCAAATTATCTAAGTTAAAAAGCTAATCGGTTTGCATATAATTAATACATTTGAATCTTATCATGCTGCACATAAACTTTGTTTAATGTTTCCAAAATAATTTTTATTTTTTCTTTATCTTCAAATGTATCGATCAATGTTCCGTCTTGTAATTATTCACGGAAAATCCTCCGTTTTGTAATAACTGTCCACTTTTCATTGTCCGTCTTTACAATAAATCAAACGGAAAATCCTCCGTCTATGTTGCACATGTTACGGAAAAGTCGAATTTAAAGTGCCATAAAATTCCTTTTATAGTAGGGTCTATCTCGTCTACAAACTCTTTTTTTGACTTTTAATCTCATTTATTTATTTATTTATGTATATTCACATCTCACTTCTGTTTTAAAATGTCTTATAAAGTGTTAATTGTTTTCCATTCATCCAATAACTTTGTGTTTCTGTATTTTCTCTTTAGTTACTAAAGGAATATCCATCCTCAAAACTGAGTTCCAACAGTCGGATTGATAGCCTAGATCTCGATACAATATCTTGACTTTTATTCCTCGATAATTTCTCATCGAAGATCTCCCGTCGGCTAGTTTTTTCTACATTTATTCATCTGTTTCCTCTTAAAGGTTTGTGTACAGTTTATTCTTGGGTATCTATCAGTCATCTAAATTGCTTACCTAAGTTGTTCGAATGTGATGTCACATGATTTGTCGTTCCTGTCACTGTTTTTAACTATAAAACTGAGGTCCTTTTTATCTTTTTATAATCTTTGTTATCTGCTTCCTTTACTGTTATCTTTGCTTTACTGGTCTGTTTGTCCTTCATTCTTAATTATACACTTATATCTCCCTTACCTTGAAATAAACATTTCTGCATACTACCCTTGGATATCCGTGTATTTCTTTTCGTCTGTTCTGGGCTTTTCATTATGTATTTTGCTGTGTACTTGACGTAACAAGCGTTTATGTTGTAACTAAGAATGCTATTTTATATTGATCCTTCCCCACTTGTAATTGGCTGTCTGTTTGGTTCTGAGAATTGTGTTCTAATTGTGGTTACTACATTCTCTATTGTATAGAAAGTATTTGGAAGACTCAACTCCTAGTTCCCCTATCATTTGAATGAAATCTAATTGCTGCTTTTCCTTTTGATTTAAATATTCGAGTCCCTATACCTGGACATCATCAGATATTCTTTTCCTACATTAAACATTATCATGTAAACTGTCATTATATGATCAAGAAGTTCTACCTCCCATACTTTGAGGACTAAAATCTAATCTTCTAGCATATGGTTGCATTCCTCTCTTTTAATTCATTTATCAAATTACTGCTAAGTTTTAATTTTCTGACCGGTTCTTTAATGTCTGAAGTGATTTTAATCTTATCTTGCTGCGGAAAACTATGTTTATATCTCCAAAATAAGATGGATTTTTATTTTCAGCTGATCGATCAATGTTTTCACTAAAAGTAATGGCCATATCAGATTATTTGTTTTATGAATGATACAATTTCATTTGTCTTACCTGATATTGGTGGGGTATAGTCCTGATAAATTCTTGACATTTATCGAAAAGGATAAGGTTAAAATATTAATTTTCCTTTTATAGTAGGTGGATGTCGTTACAAGTCTTTTTGACTTCTAATCTCATTTATTTGTTTGTGTCATTGATCATTATCCTTTTTATTTCTTTTTTGTTTTACATGTCTTGGAAAATAATGTTTCTCTAATGATATCACTTTGTGTTTATGTATACTCCATATGTCCTGCAAAGTCTGATGTTGTTTCATCCTGACAATGTTTTCATCTCGGATTTTCCTAGATATCTTTACAATATCTTGAGTTTTGGATCCTATCAATTTGTTGATCATAAAAAGTTCTGAATCTGGAGGACCATCTATTACTATTAAACTTCTTAAAGTTTTGTTTTAGTTATCCCCTCCATTGTCCAATTTCATCTAAATTAGCTAACCTAAGATTTCGAGCATTTGTCTAGTTGTCGTTCTGTCAACTTATTTTTAACTATAAAACTTAGAAGATCTATTTTCTTCAATAACTCTGTAATCAGGTGGATCCATCTTATTATCTAATTTTATTGGTTTGGGGTTGATTTTAATATGAACTTAGTGCTCCTACTTCTTGAAATTAATTTCTTGACTACCCTATCCGCATCTATTTCTGTGTCTGATTCTGACTCTGATTCAGAATTTCAATGTGTTTCTAACTGTAAAAGCTATTATGTTGACTGCTGTCAGCGCTACAGTTAATCTATCTTCCCCATATGTACTCAATTCTTACAGTTGTAATTGTATCGATAATGAGAGCCTACATTGTCTATTTTATAGCAAGCAAAAGGGTGAAAATCTAATAAATATTTTATTTGACGGTGAAATCTAATACCTGCTAATGTTTGAATCATGTAAATATAAGTCCCAATTTGGAATCATCAAATGCTTTTCTTAGCCATTCATCATTTCTATTGTTGACCATTTTGTTCTGACCTTTGCTTACTTTGTGAGACTATAATAAGATGTTTTTTACTTCCCCAGTATCTGTTAACTCTGTAAGACAAGCAAATAAACCTGTACTGCTTTGTTTACATTTGTGACCCACACATAAGGTTTGTCTGTAAGTGGGCAACCGTATCTTGAAAATATACTTCGGTTAATAGACTATATTATCAAAATTTATTTGGCTACTAAAAGCTTCTGACCAGAATATAGATCTAGAATATTACTTAGTTTGTTACAATCAAAGGTGGTGGGGTATGGTCCTGATAAATCTAGTACCAATTCCTGCGAATAACTGGCATGGAATATAAATCCCCTTAAGAGGTCTCTTGTGTTTCTTTGGTTCAGTTTGACATGTTAAACTATGGGATTTCACTTATTTGTGCATTTTTGATTTATTTTTTGTCCACTAACATTTTGGTCTAATGATATCTATTTCTTTTATCTACTGCCATATTTCCTTCAAAGTCATGATGTATCCATGCTGCCAATGATCTTCTAAATTTTATTTGATACAATCCTAAGTATGGATCTTCTGAATCTTTTTGAAAATATTAAGTAATAACAAACCATCTATTACTATTAAACTGTCATCTTGTAAGCAGTGGCAGTAGTCCTCCACATCCTTGTTTATCTATGTTTTTCATGAGTTTCATGGATATTTCTTGTTCTGTCCTTTATATATAAATCCCCCTACAAGAAACTGATATAACCCTTTGTGACTAAGTCATCATGCTGGATCTATCTTACAGCTATCTATTTCCATTTGTTTGTTTGAATTTAGTGCTTTTACTTCTAAAACTAGTGAAATGTTTCTATTTTTTCTGTGTTGATTCTAGCCAAGATTCATCGATTTATGGTAAGGTTTCCTTGACTGTCTGGGTTTTTCACTATTTTATTCAAAGATCGCAACAGTCTAAATCTACCTTCTTTACTCAATCCAGTTTGTACCAAACTACAAATAATGGAGAGCCCATTGTTGTACCTTGACCTTTTTGCATAAGTGACCCTAATATATACTTTCAAGGACGGTGATCTGTCAATTACCTTGCATCGTTTAAATATAAGGGGTAATTTCTGTAAGAGCCTAATTCTGATTGGTGGATGGTTCCTTGTATCTATTTTGACCATTTTGTCTGAGATTTGCTTAATTTGTGACCTAGACTCTGCATCGGTTTTTCTTCAAAAGTATCTTTAATCTCTGTAAGACAAGACCTAAACAAGTACTTCTAGCATACTGTGTATAACACATCAATATGTTTGTATCAATCTACATCTCCTACTGGTTTTCTACGACTTAAACTGTCTGTTGATTCTAAATGTATCTCTATCTATTTCAAAGCTTTTGACCATCCCTAACATCTTGACATCTTTTTTAGTCCTCATCAAAGGTTTTATTTGTTTGATTAACTACTGGTACTGAATGTTTCCTATAATAACTTACTTTTCCCCAATAAATCCCCTAACTTCTCTTACAAGTCCTTGGTACATCTAAAAGTTCTTATGGCTTTCACTTGATTCACTTGAGATTTACTCCATGTTTTCTAACATTTGAAGCCTAAATATTCTATATTCTTTCTTAACAAAACTACATTGTCTTACTTCATGTGGTCTTCCATGTAGCCTGTTTCTTATCTCTTACTATGGATGAATATGCCTAAGTGTCATCTTTCTGAGTCTTTTGACATAGGTTCTCCCTATTCCTCAAGCTACCTAAATCAAAGTATAATCTTACTCATTTCTGTTCTTAACCAGTCCCTACAAGGTTCAAAGTTTCTATTCAAACCAAGCAGGAGCATACTTAACCCAAAGATTCATGGTCACTTTTATTCATCGTAAAATTTAATATTTACTGCACCTATAACATGCTGTGACTGACTTTACTATCTGCATCCATGAGTACTTGGTTTTTCATTTTTAACCTTAAACCTTGATTGGAAGATTTTGGAAGCACTTTTTACTAATTAATGACAACCTGCCAAGATGTCATCTATTTAATGTTCTAAATGATTTAGTTTTTGACTCCATTTATTCAAATGAACTTGAATTCTACACCAATTGAATTTTATCCGTCTTTCTTACCAACTACAACTAATAGAAAAGCCCATGTTGACCTTGACCTTTCTATAATACCTTACTACACTTTTCTTACCGGCTGCCTTATCAAGAACTTGCCTACTAGTTTTCCTGTTTCCCTGATATTGAGACCATATGTTGTCTATTCGCTGGGTGTTGTTTCCGAATTTTCTTTTCACTTTCTACTGGTGGTGCAGGGAGCTCTAATTGCTTATTTGCATTGAGATGTTGTGATTCTTGCATTTGGGGTAAAAAGTGCTAGCTTTGAGGTTTGCATGGCATGCTAACGTTTGATCATTTTGCTGAGCACTGTTGGTTCTGGACTGTGGAAGTGGAGGGTTGTACTTGTATATTTTGATAGTTATTAAAGCTCAAATTGTTGAGTTCGAGGATTTGAAATTTTGTTTTATCTTGATAATAATGTTATTTGTTTGTTCTACCGCCTGCCACGATAAGAATGTGGTCCCTGATGATATTGCCAATACTTTTCCCCAATTTCGTGGATTTAATTTGCGATTAGGGCCCTGGGTCATTTGAAGAGTGACCAATCATTGATACTTACCCAAAATGTCTGCACCTAACTCCCTGTTATCTGCGTACTATTTGTTGAACAAAACCTATTCTGACTTACTCTGATTATTTAATTGTATTTGTGTTTTGGCCGATACATTTGTTGATTTTGCTGATTTATTTTTCTGTACAGTTTCAACTTTGACCTAGTTTCTCCTTATCTATTGGGAATATTTCAAAGTATATCGTTACTCCACTGTCTTATTCAGTCCGCTACATTTAAGATCTATTCAAACTGGGTCACATAAAACTTTTGAGTGGTATGGTCCTTTCCTCATGTAATTCTTACATAATTTACTGCACTCTAATGATCATTTCAGTGACTGACCATATCTCTATGCCCTCTTTTTTGTTTTTCATTAATAACCATTAACCTTGATTCTAAAGTCAATGGAAATTTTTTACTAATTAATTGCTCACTTCTGCTCCTGTATCTACTAATGTTCTAAATTTTTGTTGGTGAATCCATAATTACACATGAACTTCAGATAGTCAAAATGTGAATACCCTTACAAAAGATATCTATCACTTGCTGTTTAATTAAGTCTTTTTCCTAATTTTGTTTTTTCTTTGTTTGGGGGGATTACCGGCATCCTTATAAGATGCCTGACTAGTTTTCTTGTTCCCTAACATTTGAACCATTGATGTCGTCTTCGTTTGAGGTTGTTGGTTTCGAATTTTATTTACTTACTACAATTTGTTACTTCCCGAGCGCTAATCTTTTATTTGATTTCTTGAGGTATGAAACTAGCAAATTGGGGTGCCTTTTTTGCTCAGCTAAAGGTGGCACTGGTAATGAACGTCTGATCATTTGGCTGAACATGTTACCATGTACACCCGGCATTTTCTATTGTAGTTAATTCTACTAAATTAATAGTTATCTTTGCAAATGTTGAAATCCACGCCTTGAAATCTGCCGTCTATCCGAGAAAATTTTGTTATAATGTATGTTCTACTGCCATAGCACTAGATGGTGGTCCCTGAAAATATGCCATTATTTTCTCAAAACAGTGGATTTTGTTTCAATTAGGGCATGTTTTTTTTCAGTTGGTTTCATGTGACATACCCAACATTCTGCACCTAACTCCTATCTGGTAATGATTGTTGATTTGTGCTGATTCTGACCTATTGTATTTGTTTTGCAGTTGATGTTTTGATTGATTGAAAACATTCTTTGATTTAGTTTATTTTTCTTTACAGTTTTGAACTTAACCTTTTCTATGTCCTTATTCTGTTGCCAATATTACTTTATGTCATCGTTACTACTGTACTGATCTCCGCGGCATTTACATCTAAATGTAAATATTTGAGTGGTTGACCTTTCGAGATGTCAAGTTCTTATGTGTAATTTATTTCTCAAATGTCAACTTCCAATGGATGATTATCTCTATCATCTTTTTCTGTTTTTAGTTATGTTTTAAACAATTCGATTCTAAAGTCAGAATAATTTGACTCCCTGAAATTTTGCTCAATGTTGCTGTTTTTACAATTTGTCAAAAGAAAATGGTTTTCCCTAAGTTATTTCATTTTCAAATCAATAGTAAACCCTTACAAAAGAATATCTATCAGTTTTACCTTTAAATTCCAGGTCTTTTGTGTTTTGGTGTTTTTCGTTCTGATCATAGTTATACTAAGAGAAGTAAAAGTTCCTTTAAATCCAGGTCACAGCACCAAATCGATACCTGTAACCTTCTCCCTTATTACAGATGATCGTATAGTCTTTTATTTAGCAGAGATGCAGCATTGGTAACAATGTAATAGAGAGTAGTGGCGTTCTCTCTTCGCTCTCAAATCGGTCTCCTTACTTTTGAAACCTTGATGCTTTTATAGGCAAAGACCAAAGTTCCAGAAGCTTCTATACATCTGTGCAACATACAATTATAGAATTACTGGCAATTATTTTATCAAAATCGATCAAAACCTAATCTTTAATAATCAAAAATTAGTATAATTTTAATACATTATATTATTTAACATTGCAATCCATTGTTTACTAAGGATGATAATGACAAAAGTGGACATTTATAACTTCGCAGCTACAATTTATTCTCAATTTTGTGAAATTGTTTATAAGTTGATTATTCGAAACAGTATATTTAATTATTGAGGCTGATTTGAATTTGGAAATTAGAATTTCTATTATTCACTTTCATAATTATACCTAAATAACTATCAACATTATTTATGTAGCCGAATTACAAAATCACTTAATTTAGCTGCCCGTATTTCCAAATTGTATGTATGTACACAACATTTATTATTCCAAGGCACACCAATATCATCATTCATATAATTTTGTATAAAGTATCATCTCCCGTACCTCATATTGTTACAAGACGTCTCAACAACCGCCAACGAAAAGGCAACTCAACATTTCACTTAGTGAAACAGAGTAGTCGCAAACAAGAAAATTATACCGACCATAAAATTTGCGGAACGTTGACATTAAACGCGATTTTTCGATATCCCTGTGTCAATAATTTGTCAGTGAGTAGTTTACCTCTGTATATGAAATCTCATATGTTGTGCACGCCCTGGCATATCGGATCATTTGTGAAATATAAACTCCATATGCAAGGTGACTGAGGGATATTACTACTTAAATGTGGAACATTTACGATGGGAAAGCCGAAATCGTCGCGTTTATCGTATAGCTTAGTTGCTAATTTCCCGTCTGTGTTTTATATTAAGTAAAATGTCTAAGTATGAAGCGTGTGTACTTGATTCTGTTGTATCTTTAATTTCTAGTTCGCTGGGATATATCGCATTGACATATGTATGAAAATTGTCATTATTAATTGACAAAACGTCGTCGATATATCTAAATGTCAAATTAAAGCACACCGCTAACTTTTTCTTCTTTTGATTCAGCAGTTTCTGAATGAAGTCTGCTTCGTATGAATAAAGGAACAGGTCGGCCAATAAAGGAGCACAATTGGTTCCCATAGAATGCCGACAGTTTGTTGAAAGACCACGTCTCCGAACATTACAAATATATTGTCTATTAGAAATTCCAGCATGTTTTTTATATCAACTTCAGTATACTTATGTGTAGAATCAGAGTGGTGTTTGACGAAATAAGTATCCTGATAGCCAATCACTAGATATTTAAATTTTCGGGTACCACCTTTAGTGAAAAAGCAGTTGTCTATGATGCTAAAAAGTCTTTCTTTTAATTTTGTATGTGGAATAGTAGTGTAAAGAGTTGAGAAATAATAAGTTTTGATACTGTGTACCAAAGTTATAATGCTCAAGACGATATCGTTTCTGTCAATTAGACTTCATCAGTTGAGCTCCAATTTGAAAAGTGCGTGTTTTTTTCTAAAGATAAAGTGGTATCACACAAGGCCAAATAATATATCAAAATGTATAGCCGAAATCCGTCTAACAGTAACCACTGTACAAAATGACTATCTTAGCTTTAAAAGAATTTCGAATTTAAATGGTGTTAACAGTGCCAAATAGCATGGACATCATATAGATTCATACTTAGGTATCGGAGATTTTTTTATACACTGATCGTCTGATTGTCATCAATGGTGAAAAATGCAATTATATTGTAATATCACGACTGAACGTTCAATTTCATTATCCCTTTGCTTTCTTTTTCCTCTATATCTGTCAGCTGCATTGATTGGTCCAAGTATGATATAAACGGTAGTTAAACGGGAGTCAATTGAAACATTGAATTATCACAGGAAATTGATTGACAACGCATGATAATTTAAATACATATTATAACTCAACACAGATTATACGATTAAATTATTAGTAACATTCAACTTCAGGCACATACAATAATAATAATAATAATAATAATAATAATAATAATAATATCAAATTTTAGTTTTGTTAACAAAACGGTCAACTCAAACACAAGGCGAACGTTGTTCAATAAGACTTCATCAGTTGAATTCCAACCTAAATAGAAACAGTAAATTTAATACCAACCCCAATGTATTAAAAAATTCAGAATGACCACTATCAAAAGATTACTATATTAGCTTTTTGATGAGTTTATAATTGAAAAGATGCTGTTTTTACGAATTATTACTTTAGTATAAAATTATCAACTGGTACCGAAATACGAGGTCATTCGAGTGGAATGAACAACCTTTATTGCTAGTAATTAACATTTAATATTTTATTTGTATAAAAAACAAAAACAAAACAATTGTCAGAATACTAAAAACTAAATGAAAACGATTTCGCTGTATCAATTCTACTGTAATAATTACAATTATGAGTATTTGACGTTATGAGTAAAATCATCCAACCGTTAATGGGTTGAAACCCATTCAACCCTACAAACCATAGTGGACTGGTCTCAAACAATAGAAAAGATCGTACCATTTAGATACTCAGGATTAAAATAGAGTATTTCAAATTTACAAAATACATAAGCGGTTAAAAAGCTCTGTCCATTTAGTCAATTAAGCAACCTAGTTCTCTTTCATTAAAGCATAATGTACATGTCTACTAAGGTAAAGTGGTACATCCTGTTCTGTCAAAAACCAAAACAATACGCGTTGCTCACAAAAGATAGGTAGTACAGATAAAACATATTGCACCGATTCCATATATTATTGAATCTCTAAATTATTTGTGACGACAACTAGCCTGTCACCCCTATTCTGATTTACATTAAACTCGTTGTGTTTGTAAACATGTGCCAATTTACCTTGGTATACCTGTGTATGGTTCCACCAATATTCTTATTCTTTCATGAATATGATATTTGACATCGGGGTTGTATATCTGAAGCTTTTTTCTTCAATCATCTGCATAAATTTCGCTCGAAGTCGCTCCAAAAAACAGTCTATTATTCCAGATCTCTCCAGTTCACTTCGATCCTTTGACAGTCCTCTGTGGAAAATGTTATACGACCATCCTTTTACTAAATCGCTCATACCATGTGCTCTGATTGCCATATCTTTGTCTGAAAATGGTAAATAATAGTGTTTTGTATTTTGTAAAGATGTAAATGCAACGTTAACGATAACAATTTCCGTTTGACTAATATTAATACTAATGCAGCACAAATAAATGGAGAACCCATAAAGACTTATAAAACCAGGTATAATATTCTCTTCGTGTACCACAAAGATTACAGAGAGAATACTGATCTTGATGTTTTGTAAATTTCACTTTGCAGTAAAATGTACCCTTGAAATAAACGGTTTTGGACAATGGTGTTGGAATGAAAAAAGTATCTAGCATGGCGTTTCCAGCATAACCAAGATTTGACACACTAGTGGATTAAATAATTAAATCTAAAGTAAAACTACTTCACATGATTGAGAGTTGAGACAATTTTTCTGGTCGAGCTGTGAAAGAAAAACTAAATTCCAAAACGAATTGGCAATTGTGTTTTTTCTTTCCTTTCAAGTAAATGTAATTGAAATATACCGATCAAAACCTATTTATTTTGGAATTTATATATTTATGATTTAAAGTTTAATTACATTACAATAAAACTGCGTAATGTCCGTTTGACCAGTAAACCAGTAATTACACAAAATAATGTACATGTGGTTTCTCGATAAGTAATACATGTTTCTATTACCTAATTGTAAGTAATTAGTTAATTATCTGACCATCATTGATATATAATCATAAACATATTGTGTTTCATATTCTTTATTACACAATTCAATTTTTCGTGACCCTGATGTTGTCAGAGAACTTTCCCGTCTCCATGAAAATTTTATTATCGTTCCTGCTGACAAAGTATCTAACAACTTCACATTTGTCTGCAGGAGATACTACTTCAGCCTACAAGAGGAACTTGGACTAAACACACTTTTGGAAATCCTACATTCTCTCTAACCGATTTCTCTACCTCTGAAATATTAGATAATCATAAATCCGCTCTCGCTTCGTTTGGAATACCCACACGGAGCTTGAATTGCCATATATTTATTGGATTCAGAAGATGCACAAAAATCCTTATAAACACCACTTTATTGCGGGGTCATCTAAGTGTTCCACAAAGCCTTTATTTATTTTGCTTACCAAACTCCTAACACATATTAAACAAGTCTTCAAAAGTACTGTATAACGGTCTACTCAAGACGCGGTGTCAATCAGATGTGGATCCTAAAGAATTCAAAAGAATTGTTGAACATTTACAATCTCCAAATTTCAAACATATTACAAGCATCTTTTGATTTTTCGACCCTTTACACAACAATCCCTCATCCAAAACTCAAAAACAGATTAACATCTATTATACAAAACTCTTTTGTATACAAAAATGGAAATCGCAGATATAAATATTTGGTGTTAGGTCATGAACAACCTTATTTTGTCAAGGCATACTCTGATTCCAATAACAAGTACACTGAAAACGATATTATCAAGATGCTTGGGTTTCTAGTAGACAACATCTTCGTGCTTTTTGCGGCAAAAGTTTTCCAACAGATTGTCGGCATTCCAATTGGTACCAAATGTGCACCTCTCTTGGCTGACATATTTTTGTATTCATATGAAGCAGAATTTATACAGTCTCTGCTCTCCAAAGGAAACAAACAGTTAGCATCTCGGTTCAATTTTACTTACAGGTATATCGATGATGTACTGTCCATATATAATTCAGAATTACCTCGGCCAGATGTATCCTGATGAGCTAGATATCAATGAGACGACAGAGAGCAACGCATATGCTTCTTACCTAGATCTACTCCTGTCGATTGGAAAAGACGGTCAACTTCACACATCCCTCTATGACAAACGAGACGATTTCAATTTCCATATCACAAACTTCCCGTTTCTAAGTATAAATATTCCATCTTCTCCTGCCTATGGCGTTTTCATTTCACAACTTATACGTTATGCCAGGGCATGCTCTTCTTATGAATGTTTTATTCTGAGAGCTAAACGACTAGCCAATAAACTACTTACACAAGGTTACGTTGTTGAACGCTTGGAGTCTTCGTTTAAGAATTTTTATGGTCTCCGTTTCACCAATCATGCTTTTCACCGAACTTGACCTCATCACCAAACTTGACCTTTTTACAGAATTTGACCCATTTATCAAACTAGAAAGGTTTCCATGGAACACTTGTGACGGGTGTGGCATGCCAGCAGAAGACGCCGACTCCTTCCGGACACCTGGTCTTATTCCGTTTGGGATTCGTAATTGTTCTTTATGTTGAGACCATTTGCACATCTAATTCGTCGTGTTATAATGGACTTGATTATTGATTGGTACTTCTTCAATTTTTCTTCTTGAGTACCGCATACTATAGGGTTGAAAACCCGAAATGAAAACTTCAAAATTTAAAACATTATGCAGGTCTGATAATCAGATAGCATTCCTTACTAAGTGGACTGAGCTAGAATTTCCATAAGAAAGTACTAACGTGAGCAAACAAAAAGAAATATGAGGGATTTTAGCAGATAGTCAAAAATCAATTATCAAAATAACACTGAAATGGATTTCAAAAACGGCTGTCTATTTAATTTCCTATCTAGCTAGCGATCTCTATATAGCCAGCTATCGAGCTACCTACCTATCTGAAATCAAACAGAAGGAAATATTATGAATTTTACCAGGTAATCAAAAATCAATTATAAAAACAACATTCAAATGTATTTCAAATATATTCGTCTATCGGGTAATTATCTATTCAGTTATCTATCTGATCTATCTTCAAGCCTGCATAAAAAAAACAACTTTCGGGAACTTTCAGTTACAATTTGCAGCAATAGTTCCGCACAATCACTGCAATGGGCATCTATAACACACAGAAAGCATTGTGACATTCTCCTCTCCTGTAGCTAGTGACTTATATCTAGATAGACATTAGGGAAAATAAACAGATACAAAAAGTTTAACAATCACAGATACCAAAGTATCAATCGCCTAGGAGACAAATGTACAAATCTGATAAAGATTAGGCAAACAACAAATTTCCTCCCAATGTGCACAGATTTTTCCTTCATTTTTAAGGGAAATGATTTCCTTGTCAACCCCTAGGGTATTGGCAAGCTACATGTGCTATGATGTCACATTACAATTTATGATGTAGTTTGTCTATGGCGTCTAGAATGCTGTGCATAATGTCAGATTTCATTTGCGTAGATCTGCATATACATGTATTTAAAACATGGGAGAAAAATAACCAATCCCTATCTTAAAAGAATGACAAATGAATCTAAATCATCGGGATAAGATTCTTCAATGACAAACCCTCAGCAATCCTCGGATTTTTCATTCAAGAATGTTACCCTCGGATTAAGATTTATTTGTCATACTCTCAAGGTAGGGATAGATTCTATTAGTTAATTCAGAAACCCTTTCATGAGATTAAATGTTAATATACTATTAAGAAATACCTGTACTGTTGCTGGGATCAACAGGGAAAAATTCCCTGACCTCTTCCTTGTATAACACAAGTTTCAAATGAAGTCTGGATATCTCCAAGTCATCATTGTTCGTAAATGGGAGCATTAGATCTTCTTCCGTTCTTTCAGCAAACCACTCCGCATTCGCATCTTTGAATTCTTTCTGTTTTGAATAAAGAAGAGATTAAATAAATAAATCTTACATTAATATACATATTTCATAATTATTTGATTGTTAACAAGCAACTGTGATTCTATTTACCATATATTGTAAAACACAAAATAGAGTAAATGTTGTCTCGAATTACTTGTATATTCGAAAAGGCTTGTATATCCCTGTGTAAGTAGTCGTTTAGATATTAGAATTAAACTTCATAAGAGGAGCATGCGCTGGCATAACGTATAAGTTTAGAAATGAAAACAATGGGTAGCCGTTATTATGACTAAAGTAATGTTATAATTACGACATATGAATAGTAAATGAAAAGTTTTGAAATTTACTCGCTGACTTTCATTTTAAAATTACTTACCTCGGTGATAATTCCGTCTCTCACCATTTTTCTGTACACAAGTGTCATTAATTTGTAAACGTCTGCATTTCCCGCACTTAGCGTTGACACGAAAATGAACCCACCTGGTGTCGACGGAAATATATCAATAAATGAATTATGCATTTCGGTTATCGGTTTATACTAATGCAATATGTTTAAGGTAAAACATTGAAAGCAAGCGCAATTTAAATAAGCTACATAGTTTTATTTATACTTGCAATGACCCTCAATACAATATAGGCTAAAGAGTTAAATATGTTTCGAACCGACCCTTTAGTAATTTTGAATTCGTCGGGATTGGAATAGGACAGAAAATTGCATAATGGTCAGAGGCTACTAAATACCCCTGAATTTGGTTGGTTGAAAAAGTGGAGGGAAAGCGTAGCGTATGATACGTTCAGGTCCATCAGACGGTATTTGATCAAGGCTCGGCCATGGCTTCACGTTTTACGATCATCCTCACTACAACGAATTAGCGCTTGCAATCGCTTGAAAATGGTAAGAATACGCTGCGATGTCATTGCTACAGCTCAGAAAAGCCAAAATGTTCTACATGCTCGTATGTTAGGTCGTAAGACGAAGACCAAGCGTACTGAGAGCTCTGCGTTTGTCACTTCGTGTAACTTATTTTCATTTTCAACCCATTTTTCGAACTATCGCTTCGTCAGCGTTTTAAGCGAAAATAGATTATATGTTTGAATATTATCCGATTATCCGTAATTGAATGAAATGCAATTTACATTCACATTTAGTATAAACTAGATCTTAATTTCATACAAGAGAAAGGAAGAAGTTGGCACTGTGAGGGATGCAAGTCAGACTTGTCAGCAACTTGGAAATGAGGCTTACTGCAATAGTGTGGTTAAATCGGCACTTGAAAATGTTCATTTCGACACTTTTTAATATGTATTTCACCAACGATATATGCATTAAAATTTTGTAAATATTTTTTAAACAGCCATTTCGTATATCCTGTGTACTACGTCACCAGTTTCAGTGACCAGATGTTTTACAGGAACTGTAGCTAAATTTGATATAAAAAATCAAAGATACCAAAGTATAAATCAATAGAATGTCCAGGACATAGATACAAATCCGGTAAAAACGGACAAACACGGACCTCTGGAAACCAAGAGGTGTGATCAAGTGCCATGGAGGAGTAAGCATACTATATTCTGACCACGTGACAGTCGTGTGACTTCAAAGGGCAGAAGTTGTTTTGTTTAATGAAACTGGCACTTTTTCATTTTCGGTGTTTATTGGTAACCATAGTAACTGATAAAAATTATAGTGTAAAATCTATAATGGAAACTTCAACTGTCAACAATATTTGTAATATGAAATTAACCTTTCTGAAGTACAGTTTCCAAAAGCTGCCAAGCGGTTATTAAAGTATGTTTACACTAGCAGCAGCCCGGATGATGGCACCACTGGTATGTCAATAGCGTGACGAAAAAGGTAGATAACCGATTCAGGGCAGTCTCCGAGACAGGGCCTCATACGACACTTTAAAGCATTTAAAGCTCACCTGATTTTAATTCTCTTCCGCGATTAAGAACAAATTGTCGCCAGTCCTTTTTCGCCTGCTTCTTGATTATGGTCAATTCATCGGGATCGGCATCACATGAAAATATACCATTCTCTAGTTGCAAGGGCCTTCGTGAAGAAAACATAGAAAATATGTATATGATATCACATATTGCAATACTACTAATCAATTCCTCTTTCCATTGTTCTCATTTTGGAGATGTCAAAATTGTTATAGTTGCTTTAGATACAAATTCTGATACAATGTTAAAATTTTGAATATCGCATGCAAAAAGCAGCCTCTTCAAAATAAGTTGCAGTTAACTTTTCAAGAAAATGCAATTTCATCTTAGATAGTTTATCACATGACAGCAATAACAAAAGAAATACTTACCACTCAGAAAGCCAGTGAACACAATAGGTAGAGATTCCAAGGTCAATGGTAGCATCAGACACAACTTGTTCATACATAGATATTGGACACATGAAAGCGTTGACATAAGTTGGTTGCTGTCCTGTTGTCATTTACATAACATAGAAGATATACACACAAATATTGCAAACCAAATGACGCATATCAAATCATATTTTATTGGATATAAACAGTCACGTAACTGCCTTCCATAGTTCCATAGTCAGTCAGTAGCAAAATATGGACGGTAATGGCGGATTATAAGAAACCTACACTTATCAGTGTCAGATGCAATCGGGTACATTTCCTACATGGGAATAATTATGGTCCTCGACAAAATAAAACAGTTATTACGTTTATTTCTGACCGTTCACCAGAATATGTCGGGTTGATCAACTCCATGGAAGGCTTGTCATCATCTCGACTTCCAAGGACTTGATCAACCCAACATATTCTCGTAGACGGTCAGTAACAAACTCAATAACTAAAAATATTATAAGCATCAAGGGAAAAGGGACTTTCGTGACATATTTAGCTACACTGAGTTTTTAGTCATTCTGTCATCTATAATGCTTACTAAAAACACCAAAATTATTTTATTAGTATACCGGAAAGGTCAAATAATCGGATTTACAATATGAACATAAGTATAACGTTACAAATGCACCGCTATCGTAAAGTCATGAAAAAGCGATAGAGAGCTAAATACTTTTATAAACGTCACATATGCATTGCTAAATGTTGTAATATGTTCCTTTTGTTTTTAATTTTTGTATCTTGCATGGAAGCAATTTACACGTATCATTTATCATGGAAATCACAATGCATTGGCGGAACCAGAGCGTTTACAGAGGTCGAAACCCCTTTGCATTTGGTAATATTTTTTTATAAAAAAAGAGGGGAGACGGTTGAATATTCTTTTAACATGGAAGTAAATCAACTATGTGCCGCAAAAAAGTTTTATGTGGATACTAGAAAATTATCCGGAACATCCCTCATACTCTGCTCTTGCAGGTGTTATGCTGGATAAAACTTACTTCATTGTCAGGAAATAATCAGTTTAACCTTGGTTTACTGCACCCTCTTGAATTCGTTTTTCGTCCGTCCGTTGCTGGACTTTAATTCATTTTTTTCAATCAATCAATGTTTATAGCTTTGAAAGGATAACTGTATCCTAATACATCTTCGGTAATCTACAAATGAACCATCATGATTTGTAAAATTAAAAAGAAATTCCGGGTGGCATACCCTGATCCTGGTATTTATCTGTTGTAAAAATTCAAAATGTACCGGGCGAGCATAAACTTGAACCCCCTAAGCGTTCAGTTTATTTTCTGTGACTTTTCCCTGATTATTTTTTTGAAGATTTTATACTTACTGAAACACGCTTCTCTTAGAATACGTTTAGGCCCATATTATATTAAACTAGATCTAGTCAGTTTTTCATCCTGAAATCCATTTTAAAAAACCAGTAGACCCTACAGCAATCACAACGCCTATATATATATATTTATATATATATATATATATATATATATATATATATATATATATATATATATATATATATATATATATATATATATTAGAAATATTACTCAGTCTGCACTGTAACCTGACCCGATTACATCAAATGACGCTTACAACGCCAAACATGGCGCTTACAACGCCAAACATTTTACCTTGCTTGCCGTGAATGCGAGTTATCTCCCTTTAATCACAAGTGCTGTAACGGGCGTATATCATGTTTCATACTATGATTAGCGATTGTTATACTTAAAGAATAATACATTTCTGAAATATATATCATTTTGTTTATTAGCATATTTTGGTATCCATATCCGTGTAAATATGTGTCGAATAAGACTGATGATGGTCAAAAAGCATCATGACAGCCATTAACTAGGTATTTAGCGAGAACCACTATATCATTGATGCAAAAAGCTACAGTATTGTCAACGAGGAACCCTTGTATAAAGAGTCCAATGTCTTTAGATATTTTCTAATAACTATTTAGAAATGTTTAATGTTCATAGCCACATCTTGTCTAGAAGGAATACAAAAATAATATTTACCTATAATTGCTTTGGCAAGTGCATTGAAATCATTGTTGCCATGATCCTCAAATATCAAGTTGATATGTCGACATGGTGGATTCCTTCTCCAAATGTAGTCTGTAAACGAATGGTATATATATATATATATATATATATATTATATATATATATATATATATATATATATATATATATATATATATATATATATATATATATATATATATATATATATATATGAATGATTTAACATGGTTTGCGTTTTCTCTTCAAATTTGTTGTTGTACAAACTTATCGCATTATTTTGTCAAATTCAGGATGCGCACTCAGGCCGAGAAAGAACCACAATTTTAAAAAGAATGTTTCTTTATTCCTTCTGGTTTAAGAAGATAAAGATTACTTTAAAATTCAAATAGAAACATGATTTTTGTTCCAATGCACATGTTTACAAAAAAAGAAACTTCACTACTTTTCGCGCCACATTTTTAGATAATCAAACCCCATGATGCTCTAGAATCGGTAATTTCCGCTTGACACTTTTACACCAAATTAATTCAGGCGTTAATGGAGCAATCGGATATCGGCGGAATATAACGACTGGCATTATTTGATTTATGAACAATATTTAATTCAATAAATATGGTGGCTGATTTCTACCATTTCGCGATGTTCGGCGGGTTTTTCTGTTTATTTTACAAGGTGAAAAGGCAACGTTCGGCGGGTTTTCGTGTTTTAAACAAGGCGACATTCGGCGGGTATTCCCTATTATTTTACAAGGTGAAAAGGCGACATCTGGTGGGTTTCCGTGTTTTAAACAAGGCGAAAAGGCGACGTCTTCGGGTTGGTCATAACAACACGAAAAGACGAAAAAATGACAAAAATTATGCGAAAAGGCTAGATTTATAAAAGTATGAAACGGCGCATTTTCTTGTTAATTCTCTCGCGTAGATAATTCAAGCGACAACGTACGAAATCAGCCACCATAAAGACAGCTGTTCCAAAGTCTATCAGTGTAATGGTTTCAGTCTTTTCCCGAACCTCTAGCATCTTGTCTGTAATGCAAAATTGAATCAGGTCAAATTATAAATACAATTTTACACCCCAGTTTTTCCCAATCCATGTATATGTTGATGTCGGAAAGTAACACTCCCGATAGTGAAAGAAAGCTAAAGCTTAATTTTTTACAAGAAAAGGTCTGGAACATAAGCAGGATATATACGGGTAATTAGATTGCACGCTGGAATGGTGTTTTCATCGGTATTATTACAGTAAATCCTTACCTCTGCACCTTACCTTACCACTAAAAATTAGGGTCAAGATCGAATATAGCCTCAATCACAACCGGCCGTTTTTCCACTCTATGGTTTATTTACGACAAACACGCCAAGGAAAGCACGGACCTCTCACAGAATTTTGAGCACACAGACTGCCTATAAGCACGTAATATGGATGTTGAATATGTCCAAAAAACTCTGCGATTTCCCAAAAACATACGTTAACCCCAACTTACAAATTGACTGCTACTTTTTCTGCCCCCACGACCTCTTCGACTCTCACCTACGACGAAAAACATAGAGGACGCACGGTTTAAAAAACTGTGCGTCCGGCTGTGACTAAGGCTTAAGGCGTAAAATTATTCGTCTCCGAAATCTGGATCAGTGCATAATGAATTAGATTTTACTGACAGAATATACGCATAAAATGTCGGTTATTCGAGATATTAATATTTTTCAGCACGGGAATATTATATTTTACTTTTTACATCAACACATATCAGATTCAATGGTGAAAAAATATGTTTTTGAGTGATTGTATTCCTTTAAAAATGCATCAAGCAAAGTCCACATGTCTGTTTTACAGCTATAACGTTTATTTTATAGATTTTTGTTATTTGTTATGATGGATGGATACGCTCTGGAATAGAAGAGATTTTAGTGTTTTAGTGAACAATTGTTCAATAATATGGTGGTGTCCAATGTAGTCGGAGAAACCCGGTTACAATGTAACCCGGGAAGAGACCACCACCCTTCCGAAAATAAACTAGCAAACTTTCTCACAAAACTCGGCTTAGGTTCCAGCTGGACTCAAACCTGCGCTGACAGGAAGCGATAGACTTCATGGATCAAAGCACGATGCTCTTACCAATCAAACACGGAGAACCCGATACACTCTGGCATTTGTACGTTTATTGAACAGTATATAGAGCTGAAACATGATGTTAGACAATTAAAATTACTGAAACATGATGTTAGACAATTAAAATTACTGAAACATGATGTTAGACAATTAGAATTACTGAAACATGATGTTAGACAATTAAAATTACTGAAACATGATGTTAGACAATTAAAATTACTGAAACATGATGTTAGACAATTAAAATTACTGAAACATGATTACTCGGATTTAAAAATGGGATATTAAATACACTTGTGCTGACTAAATTATAACTCATACCAATGGAATGAAATAATATTTTCTCGTTTTCCTTTAAAACTTGTCTTCCTCCTTCACAGTAATTTGAATAATTTGCAAACATTGCCGTTTTCGCTGATTCCATCGCTCACCTAAAATGAGTGAATGAATAAATAAATGAATAAATAAATATTTTATATTTTAGACACAGGGATATCGAAAACCGCGTTTAATGTCAAAGTTCCGCAAATTTTATGGTCGGTATAATAGTCTTGTTTGCGACTACTCTGTTTCACTAAGTGAAATGTTGAGTTGCCTTTTCGTTGGCGGTTGTTGAGACGTCTGTACCAATTGTGACGAGGATACACTCCTCACATGTTTCATTGGACTTGACTGTGGACTCACGGCGGGTGTGACCGGTCGACAGGGGATGCTTACTCCTCCATGGCACCTGATCCCACCTCTTGGTTTCCAGAGGTCCGTGTTTGTCCATTTTTACCGGGTTGTATCTATGTCCTGGACATCCTATTGATTTATACTTTGGTATCTGAGATTTTTATACTATATGTACGCATAATTCTTGTAAGCGTGGGTGTAATATCTACCACGTGACGTGTGTACATAGTAATACGTGCGCACGTCGTAACCTTTACTATGCACGTAGCAACTATTACATGTGCATGTATTAGTTAAGACAATTATATTGGTTTCACTACTACATGCGCACTCACTACTTTACATGTGCAAGTCACCTCTATCCAATGTATCTATACATGCATAACAACAAGTGTTCAGGAAAAATTCGTTTAGCAAAAATTTGGCATTATAAAGACGTTTGGCGATAGGTTAGGAAAAACCCTAAATGATATTATACGGGAAATTGCAAAATTGTGGCGATAGTGAGGGGGGAGGGGCATTTTACTTTATTTAATAAAAATATAAAATATAACAATTTCATGAAACAACATTTCCTAGTATGAAAAAGGACATCTTAAACATATATGTATAGCACACTTCATCGATGCAATTTACACAATTCACTAAAATATGAACAATGTCGCAGTTACTCATATATTCAATAGTATTTGAAATGACTCGGTCCGTCCAATAAACGGTCTAAGTATTTCCATTGACGTTTGTGCAATATTGATACTGCATGAAATATGAAAAAGTCCTTAAATATTCTTAAATATAAACGGGTTTTGGCTATGCGTTTAGATTTATTATTAGGCCTTTCTGATATCACTTTCTTTCAGAAAATCTGTTTAAAATTGGAGCTCAACTGATGAAGTCTAATTGACAGAAACGATCGCCTTGAGTATTATAACTTTGGTATTATGTTTATAATAAATACATTGATACACATTGTCGTAGGTATATGAACGATTGCGCTTACCAGTGTAATTGTAATGTCGCTATGCTTTATGACCTAAACGTTAAAGCGATATAAGCTGTCACAATGATTATTTTTGTCCCCTGACATATAGTCGAGAATATGATGAAATGTGTGTTCAAATACATAATCAAACACGTGAATCGTTGTACAAGATCTTCTTTTCGAAGTTAATTGTTTTATAAGAATTTAAGTTTTCCCGTACCTTAAAATATCCAGCTGTATTTTTTTCTGTATACAATGACCTTTCAGATAAACTCTTTCGCCATATCAAATGTACTTCGGAATTCGGTCAGGGGATCTCGGTCCTTTACGCGCCCGGACTATGTTAAAATCGGTCGATTTTTTGTGTTTTATATTTACTTTTAAAATACAGGGCGTTGCGCATGTATTATATAAAATATATACTTTTCAACATTATTTTAAATACCTGAAGAAAATCGTATGAATATATGAATAAATATATCAATTCACTAAAGTAAAATTTTCCCGATCTTTAATGTTACTCCGAATGCTGATATTGACAAAATCAAAACAATATAACTGTTTTACAATCGTGCCGCCATGTCCGGTGGAGTTGGGCAGTTCATGATCGTATGTGTCAAGAATGATATAACCGATAATGCGGTGGGACGAATTAAAAATGGGTCGAGATCATCCGATATACCTGGAACGTGGACAATTTTAGAGACGAATGTTTTGAAACGACGAAAAAGACCAACTTTGCCTGATTTAGGATTGAAGTGATGATGTACGAAAATAAACGCAAAGGATAATAAGAATAAAATGTATATTAACTGCAAATAGCACGTATTTATTGAACAATCGGTAATCTTCGTAAAAAAGTACCGAAAGTTAATTTTCAATGTTAAAAGTATGGCGGACAAACAAAAACTGATATTATTGGTTACGTTTGTCACGATAGTTGCAATTATACACATGCATTTGTTATTTTAACCACCAGATGGTCTCTTTGGGACATATATGAGATAAAATATCACATAAAATGGGCATGTAATTTTTTTCCACCTACGACAGCTCATATCGCTTTAAACTCTTCCTGGGCTCATAAGACTCGACTCCTCCCCGCCAGTTTATATGGATTTTACTATCTATAAATCGGACTGATCGGAAGAAATCATCGTAGAGATAAAATTATTTATATGATACATGGTGATATTAAATGATTGTGGATAAAGTTTTTTTTATTTATTAGAGACTTCCGGGAAGCGACTCATATAGCGACTCATATTTCTCTACCATAGATCCTGTTAATCATGTGTTGATATTTAAGAGATGTTGTATTGCTTTCATTGGTTTTACTGAAATCTCCGGACCCGTTCAATTTATTTTTCGAAAAAGTAAAACCAGTGGCTAAATATATAGAAAATGTAAAACCTCACTATGCTATGGCCGCAGTTTAATCAAAATCAAAGTTAATTCTAGACACAGTATCATGTCATTCTTTGCTAGATAAACATATGTAGTTTTGTCTTTCAGGCAATTGGCTTAGTATGAACAATGTGGATTAAAACAAATGCAATCTGAAAATGACAAACAATTTAAGATAAAACAGTTATAATCAATTAATTAACAACAAGAGAATACGCACAACATCGTATAGTGGTTACTAATAATAAAGTCCTAGTATAAACACTTAGCTTTCGATCAAGTGAATGTTACAATCCAAAAATAATATTTTAACAGTGATGCCTTTTGGTGCTGTTCTTTGGTGTTTTTGTTAGTTTGTTTATTGCTGTTTAATGTCCCACTCAAGGATCTTTCACACATATGGAGACGTCACCAAATGCCGGTGAAGGGCTTCAAATTTATGGCCTATGCTCGGTACCTACGGCTATTGAGCAGTGAAGCTTCTTTACCGTGCCGAAACCTACTGTGATACGGGACCTCAGTTTTTACCAAATCGTCCGAAAGAGTAGAAACAAACTGCCGCTGGCTAAACTCGAACTCACGGTCAAGAGTCGAGCGCGCTGCCGACTGAGCCAGGCCGGTTCCTGTTCTTTGGTGTAGTTTGTATTGTTCTTGCACTCGGTGTCTGTCTACCCACACTCTAATTATCCTCAGACATGTTGTTTTAAAGTGAACTTCATTAATTCATTAAAAGATGGCCTTAACGACTTATTTTACTAATTCATAGATTAAAATCTTTGACGGACTGTTCTACTTATTAGTCCACCACACAGGTGATTTTATGGTTGTTTAATTGCCGGTACTTAAATTTGCAAGGCAATAAATTTCGTCAGAAGTTGTCATGTTGTTAATACATGTATTTTCACCGTTTTTTAACGCTCATGATGATATATCCCTTGCTAAGCTTGTTTACTTTATGCCCTCTGGTAGTGTAATGTAAACAAAATCACAGGTAAATTTACAGGTAAGTGAATCGGCGATTGAATTTGATTTTAATTAAATAATGACAGTACTGATTGTATTACGGTGGTAAGATTATTGTGTTTATTCTGTTTCTTATAATTGTTATTTTATTCTTTTGACATATTTTTAACCGATGTCTTCCTCTAAAATAGGTTGTCAAATCCTTGTGGAACCTCATTTAAAGATTTTTATTGACTTTCAGTAAATCAAATAATTTGGTTGTTTGCAATGGGATGTACTGATATTGCAGAATATGTTGGTAATATAACATTTACGCTATTAATAAACATTAAGTTGAAAAGTTCAAGGGTGTTACTATACAGTGTCAGGTTTTGTTGCTTATTTACATTTGTGCAAGCGTAACTTATGCGATTTATATCCAATAAAATACGCATTACTTGTTAAATACGCAAAATGTATGATGAATTACATGTCAGATGTCAAATTATGACAGATAATGTAAACTGAGAATACCTCACAAGATTATCTTATAAAAACACCAAGCAATTATTAATTTAATGATCTTTTGCAATTATATAAAATGTACTTTCATAGAAAAAGTTACAGGCAAGTGCTATTTGCTAAGGCTACCTAAAATATTATGATGGTAAAAAAAATCGCTGTGTAAATATTTAAAGTGATTTAATGCCATTTAATCGAAATTTATTTTCCAATATTGTTAAATAAGCATATATCAAGCAGCTATAATCAACAATTTACCCAAATCCCATTAGATTACAAGCGGTAATTCACGAGTAACATTTGGCATTATTCCAGTATGCAAAAGTGAAATCGATTGACTCATCAGTATCTCGTATGCGCCATCTTGCGCATTTGTCATAGCCCTGAATTTCCTGTGCATGTAGTTTATCACTGCATTGTTCCTCCTAATGTTATTCCACTGTTCCAACAAGGCATTAAGATAACAATAATCACATTACTAACCTAGTCAGCAGTATGCATAACAAATTCCCGCACATGTGCGAAGGAATGTTTAAGTCCATATAGTCCTTCATGATGTCAATGTATCCTTGGTACACGGCAGATTTGCCAGGATTGACAACACTACCTGTTCTTCATTATATACATTATAGACATAAGAACATGTACAACGACCTAACGCATCTGTAATCGGTTTATCGCACTTAATTTGATGTTTGCGTGAGTTGATCATATGAGACTTCGATTTGACATTTTGAGAGAGAGGAGTGAGGGGGAAAGTTGCTTAGATGAAGGATATATAGTTAAAAACCACACCATAAGCAATACCGATAAAATGTTTGTATAATTCGTAAAAGTGATGATAATCCTTAAATAATGCTATGACTTTCTCTGATATTTATTCTGTTGATAATTGACCTGAAATTTTTCTGTCCCCTTTTCTCGCAAATCCGTGAGGGCATGTTTTAAATCTTTCCTCTATTCGTTATTTTCTCTTTTGTAAACAAATGACGGTTGTGCAGTGGTGTACTGTCGAAATAGGGTTAGTATAGGTCATATATTTACAGGGACGGTATTAACTATCAATCCCTGTCTACCAAACAACAATTCAATTCGATTAGATCGTGAAATATAAAAAAAATCTTTTAGATGCCCAAAGGAAAAGACGACATTTTATACAAAATACTTAGTGAAAATCGTAGCTACTATCCATACGTGTGCTGGTGATGGCAATGACAACGGAAACGTAATTGAAATTTATACTTTTCACCGTTTTGGTAAATTGATTCCATTCTAAAACATAATGAATGGATAGTTTCATTAACTTTAAAATATTGACTACAAAAATAATACATGATTCGTTATACTTACCGTTATATGTTTTTCATCAGCTAAATCGATTTTTCAACGATATTGGAGCAATACGTCTACAGCTTGGTCAATTTAAAATTAAAGTTCTACAGAGGTGAATCGCCACAGGTTCGCAAACACAACAAGTCTAAATCAAATCATAAAAGCGGTGACAAGCTATAGGTGTACCAAGGTAAGGTGGCACATCCGGGTAGAATGAAAGAAAACCAAAACGATACCAAAAATAGGTTGTACAGGTAAAACATATTACCTTGTACGGATTCCTTGCATTACTGAAATTCTAATACTTTTGTGACGACAAATAACTTAATTGTCATCCCTGTTATGATTTGATTGAGACTCGTTATGTTTGTAAACATGTGCCAATTTATCTCAGTAGACCTATACTTGTCGTCTCAAAAATATTATATGCAATGCAATATGTTTTACTTGTAGAACCTATTTCTGAAAAGTAGACTGTATTGTTTTGTTTTTTATTGAACCCGGGTGTGCCACCTTACCTTGGTAGACCTGTACTCAAATGAACGTACAACATTATGTGAATGGTTTATACCGGTACTGCATGATATCTTTGCATACATCAACGCATGCGTAACGAAATTCATTCGAGCGTTTTGTATAACAGGTCTAGACCCAGTGCCTTAAAATTATTCTAACACAAATGTTTTACTAAACTTCAATATTTTACTAAAATCTTGAGAATTTTCTCAACTTCAGTAAAAATTGTGGACCATAAAGAAATATCTGACAAATATCTCTCTCAAGTGATAAATACTTAAGTACAGTCTATAGTTGACTTTATTAAGTGATTCTTAACAGCGAAAATGACCCCCCTATGTTGCCACTCCCTATGTTCTCCTCGAGATGAATAGACTATAATGCCAGCGTCTCTGTCGCACGATAATATTTCGGGACATGTTTAATCCTTTGGCCTTTTGAAAACAACGTGTTATTTGAGCGATATAGGTTCAGGAGATTTACACTTCTTTTTTGTTGGCTTGTTTGACCATACGACGTTTATTTACATTAACAATAGGGACAGTGTTAATTTAGTACGATACATGTGCCCAAGTATATATCCCGAGTCATTTATCTTATCCAATGTACTTATACTAATTTGCTTGTATCTTGAATACCGTTTGTTGTATACTGACGTTGGATATATTTTGGCATTTTACAAGGCGTTTTTTACTGTATATATCTGTTCCCTTTTTATGCCTTATAAACGTGCTGTCTATTTGATTTATAAAGTTTTTATACTTCTTGCTTGGTAATCAAATAATTAATTATAGATTATGGTTAGAATAATGTTCAAACATCGAAGTTAAGTGAGAAAACTCTTTAGTCTTATTATGCTCACTTTTTACTCAGATGAGTAAATTCTTAACTTTTGAATATAAAATATGTCTGCGAATTTTCTTTGTTTATTATCTCGGGCCCTGATGTTAATAAAATAGCATGTATTAATTTAAGCACTAATGATAATGTTGATTATGTTTTAGATAATGGTGTATATCGTAATTGATATTTCTTTTTACAAGATAAAATATATGCATATATCAGTCTAGGATCTAACATAAACTAATACTATTTAAAACTTATACTTTACATACCCCAGCAAGAGCCTGTCGACAATTTCACACTAGACATGGGTGCAAGTCTGACTACTCTTCATTGAGCGTAAGACTTTTTTTTTATAAAATAATGTTTAAAAGATGTAACACATTATTCGTTAATTTTAGGGACACACAACCGCTTTGATCCCTTTTGAATCGGCCCCTGCTCATATCGCTCATTACTAATTGCTGGATAAATTGTGAGGCTAAATGTTGCATAGTAATCCGGTCTTACGCATTAACGATAATGTCGATGATTTTACGAATACTGACTTGATGATCTGTGAACACATTTTGCAATATAATCTTAAAGAAAACGTGATTTACCTCGTTTCTTAATCTTATCATTATTATTTTTTTTTGACAGAAAGTGTTAAATGAAACGCAACTTTTGTAAATAAATTGCATAGCGATTTCTTTAGAATATAGTATGTGCGTATATTACATTTAATGTTCAAGACACTTGGTCGACTTGATTGAAATTCTCCAACTCGTCCCGACAAACGTCGGAACCTATTGTTGGGTATGACAAAACCGGAATTACACTATACACAAAGAGCAAAATCAGACGTCTGCAAGGATTTCAAACTTGGGGAAATTAGTGCCTTGAACTTAATCGTACATTTAAGGTAAAAATATCTATCATCACCAGAATCGTGGCCAATTATAAAAAACCCTGAGAATTGACCTTTCGCAAAAAATGCCTGACACGATATTATCTTTTAGCAGACTTCATTATGACTGATTCGTGTAAGAAACAAATGTTTGCGCACGAGGAATGATATTTCGCCATCCCTCCCTCAAAGTGATGTTTGACCGTTTTCTCTCATGGTGAAAAAGAGCGACAACTCGAATAACTCGTTAACTGTCACACAAGGTCGTGCGCTTTAATATAAATTAAGGGAAGCAAAAACACGTAATACAATCTATCTGTCTGTTCATAACGTTCGAAAGACTTTCAACATTTTTCCTAATGCTTAATCTCCGATTGAAACACTATTATTAACGGAAAAATTATCCGTTGACTGCATCCTTTTTTTTTTCTTTGTTTGTTTACAATCCGACTGTTTGAGGGAACTGTTAGAGTGAACCGAACCCGGACGTATGAACTCAAACAACCTGAGCTGTAGTAATTAAGCTTTTATTTTAAAATTTGGAGTTGTGAATGTGATTGAATAGCAATTTTTAAGACAAGTTCAGGAAAGTGTCATAATATCGCTCAGGAACCACAACGAAAAGCAAATATAAATTAGCAGTACTCGAGAAAAAATAATGTCAAAATGCATGGGTTACCAGAAAAAGAAAAACGAAAATACTGCAGAAATAGCATGCGAAAAATTCAAACATATGACGAAAATAGATATAACACAGGATGAAACTGTGGCAATCCACTGCATACCAGGAAGACCCGGGCAAACAAAACCAATTTTAATGAAAATGAAAAATGCCTAGATAAAAACGAAAGTGATGAAAAAGGGTTGTCATTTAAAATTCAGGAACAGTGTTAAAATTGGTAGATGACGTAACAAAGTTAAAGACACTTGTGAAAGAGACTGATGGAACACGAGAACATATTTGATGATATCTCTAAAACAACTTCATTTAATATCTCTATAACAGACTTCAAATAGACTGCCATTTGTAAATAGAAATTGTTTTCAGTTTGTTTTTAGTTTTCGCCCAGCGATTAATAAAGTTAACTTTCGGCTTTATTTATCGCTGTTTTTTCTAAAGTTTTAACGTGTTTGTATCAGTCATGTAGGCCTTGAAAATGCATATTTTAATATGGCATTCACTTATGTACATAACTAAGTCGGTATAATACATTGAAAGGAGTTTTGACATTGTTAGTGTTCGATCTGAAACCAATTCAGAGATTCCCATGCGACAATCGTATGACTATACTAAGTCAGTGTGATACACGTTTTCAATGTTTTCATTATTTCTCTAAATTTAACCATGTTTTCATATGTTTTTAACTGATACTGCAATTTCTTTAAAAGAAAGTCTGGATGAACTGAATAAATTATCTAAAGTATCAGGATTGAAAATAAATAATGCTAAAACACACATAATTTGGATAAGAAATAAGAAATAAAGTGAAGATATTCTGTCCGGAAGATAATCTGAGATGGGGCACAGCTTCGTTTAAATTACAAGGCATAAATTTTGATCTAAATTTAGATAATAGGGAAAAATCAAATTTTGTTGTAATATTGACATCAGTTAAGGCAAAAGATAAATATTGGGGAAAAACGAAATATTACACCCATAGGAAAAATTACAGTAAATAAATTTTTACTTTTTTCAAAATTTATACACTTTTTTAGCACTGCCAAACCCATCAGAAAAATGGATAAAAGATTTAGACAAATTTTTGTTTTTAATTTTATATGGAATGGTCCAACACATAAAGTCAAAAACATATAATGACACAAGATCATGATATGGGAGGATGTTTTTTTGGAAAATCTCCTTTATTCATGGAGTGCTATATCTAAAATGGAAACAGAAAATGAATAGCAGTTCCTCACCTCTCCTATCTTTTTCAATGATAATATAAAAATAAATAACAAAATTTTTCTTTTACAGAAGATGATTTGAAAATGGAATTATGTCCTATAATGACTTGACAAAAGAAATGGAACATTTATAGAATTATGATATAAGAAAATAATTACAATTTATTTGCAAATTTTATCGAATAAGAAGGACTTAAATCAGCTATAAAAATGGTTAGAAAAGCTGACAAGTAGACAAGAAGATTAAATTCTCCTTTAATACCAAAAACGATAAATAGGTTGGCCAAAATACAAAGGGTACTAAAAACACTTATCCAATTTTAAAGACAAAGTTATACCCCGAAGATACAAATTCAAAGTGGAAATTTTCAACTGAAGAATGGAAAAAGTTCAGTTGTCTCCCTTTTCAGGTTACACAAAGTACAAAATTACAGTGGTTACAATTTAGAATAAATCACAAGATAATTGCAATGAAACATTTTCTATTCCAAATAGGGAGCAATGTACTTGGAACTGTACAGTCACTAAAACTCTGCTGAATCATTTTCATAGGAAAATACTCCAAAAGACAAATGAAACAGTATATTTAAATAAAATAGTCTTTATATTTAGAGATATACCACGAAGCTAGGATAGTAAAATTTGGAATTTAATGATATTAGAAATAAAATATTATTTGTATAATAAGAAATGTCAAGATCAAAAGCCCACCATTGGAGGACTTTTACCTTCTTTAAAACAATGGTACGGTACACATAAATGTGAAGCTTTAAAAAAATAATAGAAAGGATATCTTCACTGTTGAGTGGCAAGGTTGGAGTAATATTTTCTTAAATAATCATGGATAATAGAAAAATCAAAAGAAAGTATTTTGTAGGTTTATTATATATACTCAGGTATGCATTTATTTACATGTATTTATACAAAATACCTTTTGGTATATGACTTGATACATATACTAAACTTATATTTTTAATCCTATCAACACACATGTAGCTTATGTTTACACCCTTACAACTGTTAATGTAATAAGGCAATGATAAGCAGCTTCTCGTCTTTTTCCATCTTTTTATTCCTCCTTTTCTTTCTATCTTCTGTCTTTCATTCTAGAAAATGTGTCTAAGGGTAATTTGTTTTACATGTATATGAAACTTATAAAAGAACAGCAATTTTTAGTATTTTTTTCAAAAGATTTTATATGATTGAATAATATTAAACGCCACATTCGAGAAGAGGCCACTGGTCTTCCGGAAGTAAACTGGAAAACCTTCTCACAAGAATCAACTTGTATTCCAACGGGGTACAAACCTGCGTTGACCAGACGTCAGAGACCCCATGGTTCACAGCGCTATGTTTTTACCACACCACCTTTTTTAAACGAAAAGATTAAATAAAAAAGACTTTCGTTTGACATCCCAAATGAGAGTATGACACTCAAATTGATTTTGTATTTCTTAAATTTCTCTAGTTATTTTTATTAATATTTTAATTGTAAGAAAAACATTCGTAGATTTCAATGTTCAGTTAAAGCATAAATATGGGAGGCTGTCATTTCGAATGAGTCGAACATGAGCAATGACTGAATTGGTAGCCCCTGATAAATGAAGATTGTTTTCAAAATAACGTTTGTAACCTATTTTAAACTAGCCAACAGTAGCCTTCATCTGACTGATACCGTGAACAATATACGATCTCCTTTGAGCAATTCTGTGATTAAACTATGGCATTTCTTACCTCATATCGACACGAGCTGGAGTCTTGCTTGTATCTAAGCTAATTTTGTTGGAATGGTTTCTAGTTTTACTTTCGGAAAGTTGGTTGTCTTTTCCCGGGTACATCGTAACCAGGTTTTACCCATCATCATTAAAGCGATATGAGCTGTCGTAGGTGAAAATTTTAGATCACCATTTTATGTGATATTTTATCTCATATATATCCCAAAGAGATCATCTGTTGGTTAGAATAACAAATGCATGCGTATCATTGCAACAATCTTGCCAAAAGTAATCCGTTATATCAGTTATTGTTTGCCCGCCATTAGTTTGAGCTTTGCAAATTAACTTTCGGTAATTTTTTTGTGAAGATTACCGAGTGTCGAATAAAGACGTGCTATTTACATACGACTTCTCTACTCTTTACATATCTATTCCACATAAAAAATAAAAGAAAGACTTTTTAGCATCTTAGACAACTGTTTCTTCCCTAAAGGTGGTACCCGAAAATTAAAATATCTAGTGATTGGTTATCATGATACTTATTTTGTCAAACACCACTCTGATTCTATACATAAATATACTGAGGTTGATATAAAAATCAGGCTGGAATTTCTAATAGACAATATATTTGTAATTTTCGGAGACGTTGTCGCTCAACGAACTGTTGGCATTCCTATGGGAACCAATTGTGCCCCTTTATTGACCGACCTGTTCCTTTATTCATAGGAAGCAGAATTCATTTAGAAACTGGTGAATCATGAACATGAATCCACCTGGTGTTGACAGAAACAGATAAATAAATTAGTTACGTTGATTTTAAATTAGTATTCATATAATAATATGTATTTAGATAAACCATTGAAAGCAAACGCAGCAAATTTAATAGGCTATATAGTTTTATTCATAATTGCAATGAAAGGGAATGGAATATAGCTAAAGAGTGTGAAAAATATTGTATGCATAACAGATCCTAAAGTAATGTTTAATTCGCCAGGTCCGTATTAGCACAGAAACCTGGTCAGAGACAACGCAATACCCCTGAAAGTGGTTGGTTGAAAAAGTGTAAGGAAATGGGAGTTGCTATTTTTAATGTTTGATTCGTATTAATTAGATTAATTAACAAGATTTTATATTTTTACACTGTTAAATAATGTATTAAGAATTGCAAATGTTGAATCAGCATAATTTCTACCGATACTTTGATATTTAGGCCTCGGATTCTTTATTTGTTTTCCAATTGCCAATGGCTTACACATTTCGTTTATTTTTTATTCCAGCTTTGTTATGTCATTACATTGAATGCTATGTTGTGAATTGGAATAAGATTTTTGTAATTTAAAAAGTATCTCTTGTAATTAAATCTTCAAAATTGAATCAATTAAATGTCGTCATCCACTTACTAATATATGTAAGTGGTGTTATTCGTATACCGCCAGATGCTTACCACAAATTACTTAAGAACGTATGCCCGTTGAATTATTTATTCAGATTTCGCATTTGTTACAAAAGTCACTTATATATGTAACTCATTCTAATTACAGCTTTATTGTAGTTAAAACACTCTAAGTACCATTTGTATATAAAGCAGTTCGAATTCAACTGTTATCGATTAAACCTTTTTTAAAGTTTACATGACCATATAGAAAAAGTAAGCATTTATCAATAATTAATAGGTCTAGCTAAAATGCATGAAAGTTTGTCTCAGAATGTCGAAAACCGCGTTTAATGTCAACGTTCCGCAAGTTTTACGGTCGGTATAATAGTCTTGTTTGCGACTATTCTGTTTCACTAAGTGAAATGTTGAGTTGTCTTTTCGTTGGCGGTTGTTGAGACGTCTGTACCAATTGTGACGAGGATACACTCCTCACGTGTTTCATTGGACTTGACTGTGGACTCACGGCGGGTGTGACCGGTCGACAGGGGATGCTTACTCCTCCATGGCACCTGTTCCCACCTCTTGGTTTCCAGAGGCCCGTGTTTGTCCATTTTTACCGGATTTGTACCTATGTCCTGGACATTCTATTGATTTATGCTTTGGTATCTGAGGTTTTTATGTTAAGAGAAACATAATATCTTAATAGGTTCAAATTTCACTAAATTCTGTTTTCGTTAAAAAATAATTGCAAGTGTATTAATTATATTCATTAATGATGAAATTCCAACTTACTTTTTGTTCTTCCAAGTACAGATGCAAAATATTTAGCTATAGATAGAATTTTGTAATACCAGTCACATCATGGTAAACAATGTAACCAACAGTTAACACTTCAAAAGAAAGTACAGGTAAGAGAGGAACTGTTCAAATGAAAATTAAGGTGCAAAAATAAAAGTGAAAGTTATCACAGGTAAGAGTAAAGAGAAACTAGAGATGACAATATAGGTCAATCTATGTAAATAAAACAACATCAAATATCAAAACAGACACAAAATGACTTTTTATCAAACATAATGAAGTAATTTGAATTAGCAGACAGCATAATTTGAGATATTCTCCATTCGAACTAATTACAAGACTTTAATATAAATTAGCTTCCATGTTTATATCAGGCTTCTTATTTTCATTTTATCATAATAGCGATTGACTTAGAACAAACAGTTTCCCTCTTGATTCGGAGGTTAAAACATTATTACCATATTTCTATGTGCTTTTATATATATATATATATTACAAACAATTTAAAAATGTCACATCACAATTGTGTTTTATACTGTTAGAATGTGGTAGCTATGTAGTAAAGTATTTTTCGCCTGTATATATATATATATATATATGTTATATATATATATATATATATATGTATATAATATATTTTATATATATATATATATATATATATATAGCTTGATCCTAATCTGATATTGAGAGAAAGTTTGTCAGTTATTTGCGGAAGGCTTATGCTATGCTATCTTCCCGGGTACATTGTGACCGGGATTTCTCCCCATCATTAAAACCTGGACGCCACCATATGACTGAAAATGTGAGTGTAGAATATTATAATAATCAAATAAAAAACAAACAAATATTATGTATCACTGGGATTTAACAATTACACTAAGAGAAAACGGAACTTTTTTTTTTAAAGATGTCATCTATAGATTTCTTCGTACGCGTCATAAATTGTGATTTTCAAATGCATTTAACACATTACTTACACTTAGACTATATGACAACAATTACGCATTCCCATGAAAGGTATCCGTACGTGTATTTCTACATAGTCGACATTGTAAGGTGAGTTCTCTCTCTCTCTCTCTCTCTCTCTCTCTCTCTCTCTCTCTCTCTCTCTCTCTCTCTCTCTCTCTCTCTCTCTCTCTCTCTCTCTCTCTCTCTCTCTCTCTCTCTCTCTCTCTCTCTCTCTCTCTCTCTCTCTCTCTCTCTCTCTCTCTCTCTCTCTGTTTTCTGTCGTTCGCTGTCATAGTGTCACTATCAAATTAGAGGAGCACGTGAGAATATATATATATATATATATATATATCTGTGTGTGTGTATATATATATATATATATGTATATGTGTGTGTGTGTGTGTGTGTGTGTGTGTGTGTGTGTGTGTGTGTGTGTGTGATCAAATTAAATTATTCTCTATTTAATGTGAATCTTTGAATAGGTGCACCAAGCGACTATCGTGGTTATAACTGATAAAACGTGCTATTTATCTCTATAGTTATATTTTGATAAATCACATAATAAGAAATTTTGTAAATATTTTTCAAAAGTTATTCTGTCAAATTTGCTCTGTCTTACTCTGATATTTTAACGATGTTTTTGGCTGTCGTGATCAGAATGTTTTAAAACAAAGTTTTAGCTTTTACAGAACTTACACACCCTGCGACTTTAAATTTTATGTCAAATAGCTTTTAGTAAAACGTGCAATAAAGAATGATACAATCTCTTCAAAAATGATATTGATGTATTTACATTATATATATTAATATATATATATATATATATATATATGTGTGTGTGTGTGTGTGTGTGTGTGTGTGTGTGTGTGTGTGTGTGTGTGTGTGTGTGTGTGTGTGTGTGTGTGTGTGTGTGTGTGTGTGTATTTGATGCCAAACACGGATCATACATATGGCATGAAAAGTTTGCAATAGTAATAAATAAATATTATATATATAATACCAAAGGAGTAAGGATGCGTTTGGTTTTATTTTACAGAAATATTTAGGCGAGCATTGAACTACTTTCAATTTATAATCGTATGCATATAAATGATAAACGGATGACTGCAAATTCAATGAAGTGCATTAGCGATCCATGT
>BROG01000717.1:140000-147500 GCA_030159075.1 Atrina japonica | reverse complement strand
GTGTTAAGTTGAATAATTATGTCACGATTTTTTTACGATACTTTTACTTATTTTCTGAACTTCTACTAACTTACAAATGCACTACGATTTTAGACTTACAAATTTAGTACGATTATAGACTTACAAATGTATTACAATTTTGGACTTACAAATGTATTACAATTTTAGACTTACAAATGCACTACGATTTTAGACTTTCAAATGTATGAAGATTTTAGACATACAAATGTATTACGATTATAGACTCACAAATGTATGAAGTTTTTAGACTTAAATATGTATTATGATTTTAGACTTACACATGTATGACTTACAAATGCATTACAATTACATGTGTGAAGATTTTAGACTTACGCATATAACATGTATATGAGAATTTTAGACTTACACATGTATTACAACTTTAGACTTACAAAAGTCTTACATTCTTAGATACACATGTGATTACACCTGCATTACGATTATCGACTTACACATGTATTAGGACTTTATCATTACAAATGCAATATAACGTCAATATAACGTAAGACTTACACATGTATGAGAATTTTATACTCAGAAATATATGACCGTTTAACGTTTACACATGTATTACTATTTTAGACTCACAAATGTATTACGAGTTTAGATTCAAATGTGTTTCTATTTTAGACTTGCACATGTATAGCGATTCTAAATTCATTTTTGTTCACGATTTCGACGAAAAACGAAAAAAAATCTATACAAGAAACGTCTTACTAGCACATACTTTTAATGTCTTGCAAACGAAAATCAAATACGCGAGGTAAGACTCAAAATAGGATCATTTCATACAGAGTGATTTCCGGTCAAAATATATTCCTTATTTCACTATGTTCATCATACATGCATATTGTCTTGTGGGCTTCTTTTCTTTCAACACTATAGTATATGTTTCTTTCGTACACTACTTAACGGGGAATTTTTATTGACCCAGCACTAATATAAATTTCCTGATACAGATATGATTTCGGATGTCAATTTCTTTAACATGCATAGAAAAAATGCAAAGCATAGCGTCTATTGAAATGTTCAATGTACATTCAACATTTGTAAAGAGAGTAATTAAATTTAATGTATTTTATAAAATCTATTTCAGATACAGCGATTGTAGATGGACGTTGAGTAATCCTGGAGGTCGGGTAGAAATAGACGTCATCATATCCGACATTGAAAGTGACATTCCGATAAGATGTGACTATGACAAGCTACAGTTGAATAACGGTATATATATATATATATATATATATATATATATATATATATATATATATATATATATATATATGTGTGTGTGTGTGTGTGGTATTGATAAAATTAACCACAAAAGTTAAGAGATAGGGCGAGGATTTCCGAGAATTGACTTAAATCTAATTCGCTCATGACTGATACTCTAAACCATGGTAATGTGATTTTCTCCATCTCCGAGACACGTAAATCTCAAACCAATAAAATATGAAAAAACTAGCCATATTGATAGGAAAATTGTCTTTGTCTCATTTTAAATTCAACTCATTTTGTTTTATCATTCTTTCGATTAGTTTAAGTATTCGCTTTCAGTATCAGGTCATACTCGAAACGTAGCTGATGCAGGTACTAAAACTCAGTGGTCTTACATATGCCATTATTAAACATGCCCTTCTAGAAAATTCCCCATGATATGAACAGGAACGAACTTCGTTACACGTGTAAATATTTCTGGTGATATCTAAATAAAATTAACAATACCAAAATTATACATTTACAGGGAAGGCCAAAAACAATTGCTCCACACGGTCGTTTCTGTCAATACGCGAAAAAAATGGTATCATACAAGGCCAAATAAAATTTGATCTAAATGCATTGCCAAATCTTTGAGTACCCAATGTAAAAATGAATATCTTAGCTTTGATAAGTGTAGAATTATGATAATGCTAATGAAAGATAGTGACCTTTAAAAAAAAATATTTATCTATAAAAATAGGTATTAGCGATAGTGTTTTTAACATCAAACTAATCCATTTTCAGGTAACGACAGATGTGAGAACAACCTAATAGCAATGTTTTGTTCTGAGTATCCGGTCTCGAAACCTTCGAATTACACATCGACCGGCTCTGAAGTTCTCGTAACGTTTGAAAGCGATCTGATAAACGATTTCAGAGGTTTTCTTCTCAGATATAAATCATCGGAACCCCTACCACCATTCTCAATATCATCAACCACCACTGCATGCAGTTCAAATACTGGTATTTTATACGAAATTTGTTTATTTCAATATTCTCTACCTCCTTTTAAAGTACATTGGAACCTCGCTATTAAGACATCCTAACTGACTGACTCTAAGTGGTCTGATTAAAGAGGTGGTCTCTTAAGCCAGCTTCCATATTTATGAGATATGTATCAAGAGAAAGACTGAACACTTCTGGTGTGAAATATTAGGTAGCCTCCTAAGTGTATTAGTTTTTAGACGAGGTTTCTTTGTATACGGTTCAAGTGTCAAAGACAAATGCTTTTGTATTATTTAAATGCAGTAAAATTACTAAAATATGTCAACCCTATCTTTATACATATTACTTAATAAGAATAATGAGTGATTTGCATGACAATCCTTGTTTACCTCAATTTAACTCGCACTGGATTTGAACCCTGGTTTATCCACTTGCAATGTGAATGTGAACGCTGTGTTAATTAGTCTCATAGAGCGAATAGTACACGCTGTAAAGAATTGATTTTGTTATATAAAGTAATTTTTATCTGTCCATAAATTCCATAATATTTTTCAAACGTTACTCAAACTGTCCATTGTTAATACATATATTTTATATTTCCTGTAGCTGGCGTGCAGGTCATGGATGCTGGCGTTATTGCAGGGATAATATGTGGATCCGTAGTTCTATTATCATTAGCTATCATCGTTGTAGCATATATGATTATAAAAGCTAGACCAGAAATACGGAAACACAATGCCCCAACTCCATTGTTTACTCCAACATTGAGACCAGCTTCATCTAATCTACGTTCCCGAAAAATAAACGTACAAAGTGCACGTGGCCCAAGCGTGGAGGCGGAAACACAAAAGCTATGATACGACCATCGGATTAAAGATGTTTATTAAGATGAGCATGAATACCATTACCAATGTATTTATATAAACTACAAGATAAGCCTGGATCGACAATATGAATTTGGAGTATGATAAAAGAAATTTAGCTCTTTTCTCAGTGTTTTAATATTTTTAATACATATATTTGATAAATTTTGCAGGTTTTTGATAGTTTGAGAAATAAAAGAAATAATACAGATAAATAATCATACAACTGAATAATAAACAAATCCATACATAAAGTATTATCATTATTATTATTATCAATATTACAATTATCATTATCTTTAATATACTTTAGTAGGTATATCAATTTAACAAATACGTATCTCACATCTATGTCTCATATTAATAAATTTTTACCATTATGTGTAAGATATTTATGTAATCACCAGAAATCGTTTTGCTGGTGTTATTGGCGATGATGATGATGATGATGATATAATATCATATGATCGATTACTAACATGGAGACTTTAAATGAGCAGCCTCTTAAAAGATAATAAAAAGATTGGGAGTGTACATCCGGATAATAAAATCAATAACAATACCATTAACTTCAAAATTTATTCTGAAAATTAGAATCGCATTATAAACACAAAAATGTCCATTAAAAATATTCCCATTATTTCAGTTTTTCTTTTAAGCCCCAAAGATCACACAGAGATGTGACACATATCTTCGAACAAAATGCACTTCATAATGCTGGTCTACGTTCACTGTATAGGATACGCTCCACTTGTAAATATCGAGACCTGAATGCTTACCTTTTGTTACGATAGCAATTGTTCTACAAATTGAGGGGATATCATATGGAAAATTTCAGATACCAAAGTTTAAATCTATAGAATTTCCAAGATGTAGATTTAAAATTGGTAAAACTTGGATAAACACGGACCTCTTGAAACCAAGAGGTGGGATCAGGTGTCATGGAGGAGTAAGCATCCCCTGTTGACTGATCACACCCACCGTGAATCCACAGTCAAATCCAAATGAAATGCTATCTATTATAAACACATATCATAAATACATACCTCACTTCAGCAGTTAGTTTCATAGAACAGTATATGATATCACAGATGATACCAAAGTACAGTTCATCCCCGTTATAACGCCTTCCGTTATAACGCCAAACCTGCATAACGCCGCTATTTCTTGAAGAACTGATTTCCTCCCATATAATTCCCTCGTCGTAACGCCAAAACCCGCATACCGCCATCCGCCACCGATTCTCCAGTACAAATGGTCATTTAAACATGTTAAATTCCTCGAACATATCGCCAGACCAGATGAAAAAACAGGTGTGAATAAAAGTGTTTGCCGACGTTAGCTTGTTTGTTTCATACTTCGACTGCAAAGGGTGATAACTATCGAGTGTCATAAACTTTTATCCGATTGCATGAACAAAGTGTACAAATCAGACAGGGAGCAGCTTACGAGTGTCGCGCTTCCGTGAGAGTTGGAAAAAATCAACACGTCGTGTTTACACAGCGATTATCACACGTCAAGAAATAATTATGAGTAGTTGAGATATATAAACCTTAAAGCTTTTGTATTACCGACCTGTCAAAGACTTATTTTAAACAAAAACGATGAAAGTTAATATAAGAAATGTTTCCGTGCTAACGTTAGAAACGGATCTAGATTTTCCGGCAAGCGAACATGTATTGATACTGCTACATATTTTGTACGGTTTAATTTTGGCCATTTGTCCAAACTTAAACAATATACAAAATATACGCATTTACGATATTGAGTTGTAAACAGAATATGATATACAACAGGGATTAAAGACATGTCAAGATGAAAACGACCACACCTCGAAAATAGTAAACCTCGATATATTGCCAAACCCGTTAAACAGCCAAAATTCATGAAAACAAAAGGCGGCGTTATATTGGGGGTGCACTGTATTGCTATTCAGTATGTTCTGGAGACCATATACAATTCTAGTGAACAGTGGACAAACAAGGACCTCTGGTAATTCAGAGATGAGATCAGGTGCCATGAAGAAGTAAACACCCCCTGTTGACTGGTCACACCCGCCGTGAGTTCACAGTCAAATGAAAATGAAATAAGTGACGAACAAATCTTCGTCAGAATTGGTACAGCCAATTCATCTATAGCAATCAAATAAATATTGGATAAACACAGGCTTAGGAATGTTCTGAAAAGGAAAATACTCAAGCTAAACTTGTATTTTATTATGTTGACTATATAGTTGTTTGTAAGACTTCTCTGAACTGCCTGAATACAAGACACGTTATCATTCACACAAATAATTTTGGTTACATTTGATTTTCCGGTAAAACATGAAGAAATATGTTGAAATCGGTACTATTCAAAATTTCAGTATGTACTTACATGTCCAGTTGCTGTATAAATTATGTGTGTGTTTACCTTAAAATCATGAAAATGTTAATTGAGCTTGAGTACTGAGTAAATGTTGCGACTTCGGATCTTGGTGCAATTGAGAAATTAGCATCACCACCCATGCTCACCAGTCACTTTAGCCATGAGTCCACAGTGAACTTACTGAAGGCTACTGGAAGCATGGCTGACTTTTCATTAAAGGCCGGAGAACGAAAAACAAAACTTGGCAGAATGAATAATATGATAGCCGATGTGTTCATAAGAATTACTGATTAGTGATTACGATAACATTTATTCGATAACTACCGAATTGGTCGATATAGTTGTCATTCGTAAATCATTGTTTTCACCAAATTTACGTGAAAATGTCATAAATTTGTTGACTATGTGTCAAAATGACAGCTTTTGTTTGAGTTAGAATAAAAAAACAAATTTGAACGCGTAGTTTCAAGAGACGGTGATTAAATGTTCGACTGCATGGAATATTTGGAGCTCATTTGGTATTATATGGTACAGGTTTTCAATCCCAGGCATAAGAAAATTCGAATTTTAAGAAAAAAACATGATCGGAATTTAAAAAATGTTTTTTGACGTGAAACGGTCGTAATCGTTGCCAGTGGATGGTCGTAAAACTAAATGGTAATCCTAAATTTCCCGACTTTTATAACAAGCCGCGCAGGATCAGTAATCTGTCAAAGGTCGCTTACTCTTATTCACTATGTATATATGTGGAAAAAATATAATTCAGTTGCATGCCTTACTGATTAACTTTGCCTTTAGCGGTCTCATTACATCTGCCATATGTTTTTCGATAAGAGCCCCTCATATTTTTCTAAGGTCACCACTTGGGAAGAATCATTAGGTGATGTTAGTCAATTAGATAATTTATAAATCATATCTTAGGTGTTTCCGCTGTAGTCAACTGATCAGTGTTTAAATATTAAAATACCAAAGATAACAAAGTATAAATATTCAGGATGCCCAGGATACAGTATACAAATCTGATGATTGGACAATCACGGACCTCTGGAAATTCGGAGGTAGGATTGGGTGCCATGGGGAAGTAAGCGTCTCCAGTTGACAAGTCACATCCGGCGCAAATCTACAGACAAATTCAAATGAAATAAGTGAGAAATAATTCCTCGTCACTATACGGTTTTCCTGCATTTGCATTTAAGTGACAACATTTAGTGAAACTTGAAACAACAAACGAACTAAACAAACACACACAAATCAAAGTAAACAATATACTGTATTCTATTGTTACCAATCCTAATGCACCATAATGTAAATATGCTAATACAAAGAGTAATCATTGCCATCGGTACTTTATGAAGACCTTCAACAGAGACTTTCAACATATTTCATTAATACGTCTGTTCAATGAACTGTGTCGAGTTTAATATCATTGAAATTTATTTATATATTTCGTACATGATATTTCTTTGTCATTATTGTAATTGACGTTTGAAAGACAAGTTTCAATTGTAAAGTTTCTGATAAACAGCTGATTGAACTTATGCTGAACTAAAAGAGTGAACGAAATCTGAAGCGTGTTCACTTATCTATAATTCATGGGAGATCTTTTAAAAATCCTGGACACATATTTTCATCTTTCGAACAAGTAAACAAAAACAATTGTGTTTTGGAAAAGTTATATGTTTCAGATTTTTTCGTTTCGTTTCTTCTTTTAAAGAAACTAACACTTAGCTCTGTACTGAAGAAGTTTTGTTTTTACCAAACCTGGTGATATTGGAGAATTATTATACATAACAGTATCCATACATTTTATTATACATTTATTTTAATTTAGAGGAAAATTACAACTTTTTCACTTTTGTTTCACAAGATTCGCCGTAAACTGGAATATACTACCTATGTTTTATAACTATAGATGTTTACATGAACTAGAAGTACATTTGATTACAACTGAAATTTCCAACATATATTTGTGTTCTGGATAAATAATTAGAAGAGAAAGATTGACTTCAAGCAATGGTAAGACAGTTATTATGACAGTGTATTA
>BROG01000717.1:115000-135000 GCA_030159075.1 Atrina japonica | reverse complement strand
GAATATCCACCATAGTATCAACCCAAGACAAATAGTACCCTGGGAAATACAAATCGTTTTCTACGTTTTGTATTTCTTTGGGTATGATTTGTGTAAGGTACGGAAATTCTTGATATGACTCGGAAGTGCTTCAGCTGAGATTGGTAACCATACAAAAATGTTGCGGCAATATTGCGACACATTAATCGGTTTGCCAGAACTATAGTTCCGGAACAGTCCAGGATAGTTGCCATATTACCGCAACATAACGCCGCAAGCCTAACATTTTTGTAAGGGTGGGAACACGGTTATCGTAAAAAGGTCTCTTGTCGGTACAATTTTCATTATTGTGTGTGTATTTTGAATTACCCTTCCTGCAATAATAAAAATGAATGTTATTTGACAAACCATAGGTATAATTTCATGGCTTTATTCAATTAAAAATTGTAAAATGAATATACAAAATGACATTAAATATTGTTACATAGTTCCCAGATATTCATAATTGCATTTAATTCTACCAACAAACTATATCGAAGAATGTGTGGATTATAATGCAAATTTGAATGATGTGCAACATTACACGTCAGACTGCTTCGATATCGTTTGTTTTCACGCCTTTGTAATCGAACGTTGTGGGGAAAATGATTATACAGGTATCGAGGCTTCTTAAATGGGCTTATTTTTACTGTGATTTCTGTAAGTAAATTAACATTCCTTTGATTCATATACAAATATTATGCTTTAGGGATAAATGACACAGCTCCCGCGTTGACAATGGCAAGTGGTGTTTGTGGTTTACCATTAACTTTTGTAAAATTGACAACGTCACAGAGGTACACTAACGTCAGAATGATAACAGATAACGACGATGAAATGTCAGGGTTTTCCATGGACTTTATTGCTGGTGAAGAAATGAGTAAGTACGACATGAGTTATTTACAGTTCATAGCTAATGGCCATTGGTACTAGAAAATCTACAAATCTACAGGGTTTTTCTGATATTTTCTCTTATTTGTGTGTGCATATATTTAAGGTTCTGGTCGGGTGTTATACTTACCAATTTGTATTTACCATGTCACTCTCATCCCTTTGTAGCTCATGGAGGCTGTTATACAGGGAGTGGTATCATTGCAACAACTCTTGAAGCTAATTCCACGGATTATCAGTACATTACATCGCCGGAGTTTCCAAACGACTACCCAAGGTTAGAAACATATTTCTTTCTTAAGTGTTTTAGTATGAGTGTATCTGCAAGATGGTGTAAGATGTTGTTTTATCAGACATTTTTCCAAGAATATGTATTATTATTGCAGTTAGAATATCTTAAGAATAAAAATAGGTTCTGCACTATATTAAACGGCAAAATATTACGTCAAGTAATTAAGGGGTTTTGTCAAGTTATCAGAAAATCTAGAGAATGCAGCATACTTAATGACAAAGAGAAATAATCAATGTTTGTTATAACGCATTATATTAAATACGCAATTCTATAATGGCTAGAGGAATATAACTATTTTACATAATTGTTAAAGAAGCATAAAGTAGGTCCCTATCGTGAGCTTAAGAATGGGTTTCAGAACCATTTGTAAACGTAACCGTAATTTACGTCAGAATTAAAGTGGACATTTGACTGGGGAGAATGTGATCTAAACAGTTTAACAGTAAGAAATATTAATCATCTGAAACAGAGAACACAAATAATCTGAGATCCAATTTAGAAGATAGAAACCTACAGAATGAAAGCGCTCTCAAGTCTAACATGACCTAAACATGATAAATTTCAAGTGCTGGTCTCGTTATCATAGCCGTAATATTCGTATGGTTGTTTGTTTATTTGTTCATGCAAAAATGCTAAAACTTTAAAGTTTATCAATACATACCAATTTGAATGATATATTTTAAAATTTATTCAAACGCTTATCATTTAGATTGATAAAATGCCGATGGCTTTTACGAAATCCTGGCGGAAGAGTTGATGTAGAAATAGTGTATGCTGACCTTGAAGAAAACTATGCTTCTAATTGTATATATGATCATGTCGGACTTTATGACGGTAAATATTACACAATAGCCTGTTTTTAGGTGTCCCATTCCATTCAGTTGTACTCAGATCATATGATGCCAACAGAAATGTGATCTTGGTAATTTCCGGTTTCGTTAGGTCTACATTGACTACGTTCCATGATATCTTGTTTCAGGTCATTTGAATGGGATAAAGTTAAACTAAATGTTCATTCTTGTAACGTTGACATGCGTCATGACCTTCTTTCAAGGTAATTTCTCAAATATGTCACCTTCCACAGTACGTAATAGTCAATAGAGCGTAATATTATTACAAAAAATGTCGGAACGGAATAAATCGAAAAAGGACAATTATTACACTATGTTTGGTTTAGTTTATGAATTTATGGAGTACAAAAACAAGGCCCTGGTCGATATTGTTTTCGTACTTCATAAAGTCTCACATCGAACAAAAAATAAGGTAATAATTGTTTAACAACATTTCATAATTAAAAAAAAACCATAGACCATTGAAAGTGATATGGCAAATTCTTGGTCCTTCTAGTTTGTCTTCCTCCATATTGCATACAACAGATTATTTCTTCATTGGCTAAATTTTAAAATCTAAATTTATTCCTCCTTTAATGTTCATACCACAGGGCAATATATATAAATATATGCCAAAAACCATTAGGTAAAAAGGTCAAATTACGAAATGTAACAGAATTCAATAACAAATGTCTTCAATCATTTTCAAAAGAAAATGATAAGTCAAAACATCAACATTTTTTTAATGTATTTTAATCGTTTCAAATGTCAAAACTCTTATTTTGAATTAATTACAGTCTAGAAGTTATGAAGAGTCAGTTTTGTTTTAATGAAGGAAACTAACTACATACTAAAATCACTAATTGAATTATTTTGCTTCAAAGGGGAGATAATTTGCGAAAACAATAACATGGTGAAGTTATGCCGTGAATATCCGGATAACCCGATAGTCAATTACACGTCATCCGGGACCAATTTACTCGTAACATTTGTAAGTGATGGAAGTACCGTGAGATCTGGATTTCTTCTGCGATATAGAGCCAACAATGAAATTGTCTCCACAGCGCCACCGTTTCATTGCAATTGTCCAACCACTTTGATGCCGCCAGGTAGGATTAGTGTTAAACTCAAACATGAACATCTGTGACCAGGACTAATAAACCTGGACCAGATGCGACCCTAGCATTACGCAATCTCTTACATAGAGTTGTCGGTCCTTGCTCTCTCCACTTTCTCTCTCAACTTCTCGATTTTACAACATTCTTGTAAATATATAAATGTTCTCTACATTTTGCTCTTATATAATTCATTTGATGATTGCTTACATATATTTAGGTTTGACATATGACAAAACAATATTTGAGGCGAAAATATCCTTTCAAAAATGGTTATTAATATAGGGACTATTTATATTTTTTAAAAGTATCCTTATTATGAGTAATTTGGTTTTATATTCATTGTTATTTGTTGGTTACATGATCACGTGTTTTGGGACTGCATTTTAGTCATTGCAGAGATTAATCGAAAGTGCCAGGGCCGACAATTCTGTGTAAGAGATTGATCATTATGATGCATTTTTGCTACGACACGGTCCTGTGTCTCCATCGTTGTGAGACTACATGGTCTATATTTGCCCTCCTTGGTACTTAGTGTCGTATACCCGGAACAATGTTTACTAGTGCACATCGTCGATGCTATTTTTAAAAGAACACGACATTTTGCAGGTAGTTGGTGTGCTTGCTGTGATAAGAGGAGCTATACCGATGAAGACTTGTTATAAATAATCAAATCTCAGATACCAAAGTATAAATCTCCAGCATGTCCAAGATACATGTAATAAAATTCAGGTGCCATGGAACAGTAAGCATTCGCTTTTGATCGGTCACACCCGCAGTGAGTCCACAGTCAAATTTAAATGAAATAAGTAAGGAACAAATCCCCGTCACAACTGATATAAGTGATATAATTCTAAAAAAAAATCAGCACCAATATATCACATAGGACTTGCACAAATCTTCGATTCTCCTCATTTTGGTGAGGCATGGTCGCATAAAGCACCAATCTACGTATCTATATCATGTCGTAATGTGATGACAGTTGTATAAAACAAATACTTTGTGGGCTAATTTTGCTGACTCCAATCTATCATTTAACAAAAATAATGTATCTGTGAAGGAGACATAATAAATGATTATATGCAGGGATGATTCTGATACTCATAAAGTGAAGTATAATACGGACATCGGCTTAAGGCGTATTCATGTGATAATTGTGTTACAAACTGGAAGTGTTATTGTTCTGACTCAAGTTGATGCCACAGTTCTTTACAATTTACAATTCAGCCCAACCACAATGACTGACGTCCCTAGCAAATGTCTACAGCAACTACACCTCAACCACTCACCATTTGTATTAGTCTGAAATGTCTTCTTTAACTTCTTTAACACTGCCATTACAAGCATTCCGATAACACTTCACTCTCACTGACTTGGCAAAAATCCACAGAATTTGTTTGATGTATCGCATATTATCTACAGTGTATGTCATTTCCATAATATTGAAAATTTTCAATTGAAATGTTAATGTAAAGCAACGTAGTGAATTTATTGGCGATTGACGAGATCATACAATGACAATTGTGTAATGCACTTCAGAAAGATATGGAGAATTCAAATTATTTGCCTATTTATCATTTCAATCTCATGCTTTTGTTTTCCTTTTTAGTAATTTACTATTTGCTTGTCTGATTGGTTTTTTTTCTTTTTTGTTGATTCATGATTTTGTATTATTTTTTCGTGGAATGAAGGTGTTTGATAATGATGATGATGATGATTACTATTTCTCATTATTATTATTATCATTATAAGTATTATTATTAATATTATTATTTTTTTTATTATTATTATTATACTTATTATTATTATTATTATATTGCTATCATTTTGAACTTACTTTGATTGTTTTTATGACAATGTGTACTAAAATTTCTATTTTTCTGCTAATATTGTACGGGTTCTTTTGTACTTAAAATTTATAAGATTTATTTTTCCTTTTTAACTTTTTATTTACAGCTAGTACAAAAGTCCTGCAACCAGAAGGTTTCCTTGCACTGATTTTAATTTTACTTCTGATAATTATCTTGCTTATAATTATTATGGTCATCTCAAAAATGAAATCCAAAGCACCTCCACAAAAGACCGTATCACCCGTAAAGGAAGTACAACCTGTTACTCCAGTGATTACAACCAATGCAGCACGTGCACGAAAAACTTTAAATTACCTGAGATCTATTGACTTAAGCAATATATAATATACTGAATTTGTAGTACATACGCAACACATGTTATTGATCTAGTGGATTTGTGGAGGAGTTTGCGCTGCGGTGGTTGGAAATTTTGTCTGGAACATATTGTTGCAACTGCTTCACCTACACATCAAACGTGATGCAGATTAACAGTTCAAATATACTGTCGTCTCCTGCTAACTTTATTTCTCTTTGTTGATATGTTTACCTGTGTGAATCTGTATTTATTCGAATATACTTAGTCCCATATAGTATTGTTTTATTTAAATATTTTGGGTTTGATTGATGCTGCAAGGTAACACTTAAGAATATTATAAACAAAATACCAAAGTTATAATGCTCAAAACGATCGTTTCTGTCAATTACTCTTCATCAGTTGAGCTCCAATTTAAAATGTATATCCGTCTTAGAGTAACCACTGTAAAAGATCTTTAACTGTATTTCCGATTCAGATGAAAATGCAATGGTTGTTGAAAATAAGACTCTAAAACTGCCCTTAAACTTTTCCGGGTTATCTTGTCCGGCGTTATAAAAAATATCATTATTTTATTCCAACATTTTGATTCATGGTACAATTACTTATGAATTTGTTATGAATTTTTAGAATTGGCTATTTTCGCCCTTTAACGACAGAAAACATATTCGCCACATCTTAAATTCGCCCTAAATCACTTTCTTTTTAATGGCATGTATGCCTGTGCTTCAGTTGTTTACCTCGGAAAGTTCGCTTTCATTATAAATTCTCCATCTCATCGAAGGGTTGAAATGGCAAAATTTAAAGGGGCGCAAAAATTACCAGGTATACAATATTACTGTTCTTTAATAAGCGCTCGAGAAAAGATGAAATAAGTCTTTCAAATTAGATTGAAAACCGCGATTTCTTGACACGACAGCCATAGCCTGTTAACCATTTCACCCTGAGTATATGACAGAAATTGATGTTCTTTCTGTTGCCGAATATCTGTCTATTATTGTTTGTGATGTTCAGTGGGTTAAAGAATCCTCGCTGCAACGGCATATTCCAAGGCACAGACCAATCCAATACCTGGTGACGTCAGAGTGTATAGGAATAAATATTACAGGATTAAGGCAACAGTCAACGACTCCTAAATCTTACCTAATGAGAAAAGGGAATATAACCAGTTTTATAGACTTAAAACCGAGTTTTGTTTAATGATTAAGTGTAAGTGTCTCTTATGTAAAGCACTCTTACCATGTTTTCATATTTTGATATATTTTAAGGGGAAGGAGGGTACCCTGGGGTATACAAAAACTTATAAATTGTTTCTTATTTTTTGCATATTTAATCATAATGAATGTATGAATTAATAGAATGAACAATCTGGCACATTTATAGGTATATAGGGGATATTTACATATGCAAGAGTTATGCCCCTTTCCAGAATTTGTATTTCCTATTCATTATTAAAAAACACTCAGCTATTCACAAAACTCATATTTTTCTAGCTAACTTGGTAAAATTTTATCATACACCATTGTATCAATGTGTTTTTATAATTTTAGTAGAGGTGGTGGATAAAGAGGACGAAGGATTGAAAACTGTGACCCCAAAATACTAAATTTTTATAATACCTAAATCTTAAATTCGGTCACTGTAAAAAATTTAGTCATCATTTGTTATATTCTTTTTATTCAGAATGGTTAACAGTTATTAAGAGTCAATAAAATAAGTTGTGGGTATATAGCGAAGAAATAACACCTTGAAGTATGCCAAAATTGAGTATTTTTTAACAGAAAATTCTTTAAGAGAAGACTGTACCATTATTTAATCCTGCGTGTGACCTTGAACATGACCTTAACCTAGAATGGGCGATGCACCTCATCACAATGAACATTTCCTGTAAGTTTCACAAAAGTATCATATACAATAAGAAAGTAATAATAATGTATGTCAAAATGTAAATGTCTCCAGAGAAACAAATAGAGAGACAAAAGATGCCAGACAATGTTTTTATTTACTTCTTGATGTGAATTTACCATTCAATTGATGTCTTTTGTGGACAAATTTGTGTCGACTGTCATTTTTGTTTAGATTGCCAACATTAGTTCCAGTTTATATAACAATATTGACATTCTGGTCACGTGACCAGGTGTCGTTCTTCCCCTTAATACCGGGATTTGTGAAAAGTAAATGTGGCACATGTAAAGCGTTCTTATCACTCAGCAAGGTTTCTGGTACGTTCAGCTGTCAGTGCCTTATGCACATCAAAAATATGTCATTTAATGTAAAATTACAATAATTCATACATAATATCTCTTAATAAATTCCTTTGATCATAATGTTTATATGCATGCTTATACTCGTCTGGATTTTACTGTCTTTTTTTAAGCATCATCAGAACTGCATACTCTTTACCAACACGCTGTAGTATATCGTTAACTGTTTTTATGACGTAATATAAAAATGTCAACATGTTTTAGAGCTGTACATGTAATATTGATATACTAGTATTATGTACCTTTACCCAAACGTATATTTGTCGTTCATTTGTTGATCTAAAACCTGAACTTTCGAAACATATGCAAGATATTTGAATTCATTGATTAATTATTGTGAAATATTTCTACAACCCTAAGGTACATACTTTGTATATCTTAACTTGCAGTCTTGTTTCAGTTAATTTACATTTGGTTTCGGAATCCCATTTAATCTTGTGAAGGTACCAATAATTTTGACAAATATTTAAATGTCTGTTTCATATCTTTAGAAATATTAATCAGACTAAGAATTGCAAAAATCTTTTTGTCAATTCGAAAACTATTACATAAAGGGGTTTAAAAGAGGTGTAATGTGATGTGTTATATCATTATGTACAACAAAATTATATATTCGAAATCATAATGCAAATAAAATACAAAATTTATATCTTCAGATAATTCCATGTGTTTGCAAACATTATCACATAGCAGTATAAATATACATTCCTTATCAACACATCTGATGTAAGTCAGATGTGGGTGGTTAATTAGTACACTGTGTGATAAGTAGGAAACTAAATATCATAAGTATTTTATTTTGTATTATCATAATTGGAGTGTTATGTACACTTCTACTTAACATTATTAGTACAAGTTGGATTTCCTCAGCAACAGCCTTATATGTATGTGTGATAGTGATAGCATGGAAGAATGAAATATATAAAAGGAGAGAAGAAATAGAGAGGGTCAGATACGCATGTGAGGGTTTTCTTGAGGACTTCATCTAAATAAACATCTTGACCATAAACTATGTTGGCGTCATTATACTACGGATACTGTACTACTATATTACATTATAACGATACATTTCTGTCATAAGTAATAATGTATTATAGTTTTGTCTATATTTTGTCTTGCCCCATTTCTATGCTTTACTGTAGCTCTTAATTTGTGTTAAAAAGAACCATGTCGCCCCCTGTTAGGATTTTAGTTAGCTTCTTGATCGTAAACAGGTGTAAATTTAAAATTGTAGTACTATACATTTTTTAAGATAGATATACACCTTCAAAATGTAAATATTTATTATTCTGACATTGTGTTTGTATTTTCTAGGTTCCATTTTGACTATAACCTGATTGGTTGAAAAAAGCGACTTTTTACTATACATTTAACATCTACCGGCACTAACAATATATAATCACTGTAACAAAATTATTATATTTTAAATTGTACGTACAAAAACGGATTCATGGTAAATTTTAATTCCAATAAAAATGAAAAAATGAAAATAGGTTAACAAACGAAATAAGTAAACATAAAAACTGAAATGCTTTCATTTGACATTCATGGGCTTATGAATGTTAACCAAATAAAAGCAAATCCATTATGAAGCGCTAACGCCAAACTAAATTACATTTCCTGCATTAGCTACATCAAACGTCTATGTATCGAACTCACGTTACACGATTTGACGGAAAATCTCTCTTTCTTTCCAATTATAAAATATTATGAACATGAGATCTTTTATGTTTCATGAAATTAAGTGATATAGCGTCTATAAAAGAATCTCAAGTAGAAATTGTTGGCAGAAATACAGGCGTCAATTTACAAATGTACAAATTTACAAACACATATGCACAAAATATATTCATATTCTAAAAATGTTCACAATGATTACAATATTTCTGGATGGGACATGTCCTAAAACTTTTGCAATGAGGACATTATTTGTGGATATGATAACGTCCTATCCTAAAAATGTTTGCAGTGATGGATATAAAGTGGGTATCCTTCCTCCGTGTTGATGTCCGTAACAGCTCTTTCTACTGCTCGCAACACATCAATTGGTCCACAGCTAAACACACCAATCCGTCTTGCCTGCCGATAAAAAATACAAAAGTTACACGAATTAAGGTATTTGAAGCGTGCAAAGTTGTTTTTACCAATGCTTGAAATTACATCTGGCCGATGCCATAAGGGCAACACCGTTCCAACAAATGACGTCACTTAGTTAAACTGTGACGTCAAATTCTTAGAACTAGATAAATCGGACAAGGAAAAGTATCCATACTGATTGATTTGAATACGTTTAAGTACTCGATGACTGGTCAAGCATCAGGCTGAAGAGGTCCAGTCTGTATCATTTAAGGATTAATATTGTATAAATTCAGACAAAGTTTCTGTAACTTGTTCAACGTATGTACACACGCTGTCTACAAGCGTTTTTTGTGCCATTCGAGCGGCGATTTTTATAAATTATATGCAATTCTGAAGATAATGGGGAAGTGTGTACATAAGGGTGTTATGCAGGCAATAAAGAATCTAAGCATAAAGTATATATATACATACATATATATATATATATATATATATATATATATATATATATATATATAATTAGGTTTCAGTTTGTAACTGCATTTGTCATTGAACATTTATTTACTTGCATTGTTCTTTTCTTAGTCACTAGTGTCATACTATTTAAGAGAAGTCACTAAGGCAATTTGTTTCATCTTTAAGCGGTCTGAAAAGCAATTAACGTAATGAATTAGTTTTACGTACTGTAGGGTGCTCAATCTGGACAGATTGCAACAAAGGAACAAATCTCGGACGACCAAAATGAGTTACAGCTTTCAATCCCGTAAATAGGCTTACACCAGCTACTTTCTGAAAATGGCGCTCGCAAATATACTGAAATACAAAAACCGTTTTAATTGAGACAAATGAATTAAACGTTTGAAAGAAACAGATTTTGTAACTGATTTAGAAATTTCCATCGTCACAAATATATAGTATAAAGTTGTAAATACAAAAACTAAATAGCAATAAAAATGGTTTTGAAACATTGCCTTAAACTTTATGCCTGGTAAGGTTTTAAAATTGTCATGTCTTACGATAAATAAATATGTCCTATGTACAAATTCAAGATTTTCAGGTACAAAATATCAAATGGGGGACAGATACTGCACATTATAGGTGTCATTGATATTGTTATTGTTTGATTACCCAGGTACAAAAATCATTCACAAACATTTTATTGACATAAAAATAAGTCTTTCAGCTGAAGAAAACTCATTTTACGATATTTCCATGAAAATGGAAATTGCGACGGAAACATAAGAAATTAACATATGCATTTATGCAAGGGATACCTTAAGTTATGCTTTTCATTTCCAAATGAAATAATATATGTACATTGAAATAACTGTTTAAATACGAATTGTGTTCCAAACATATTTCCACAGCATCCCTTATCGCAAAAATTGCGAGAAATTGCAATAATATAAAATTCCGTATCCTATTAAAGGTTAGATTTAGCTAAAGCACTTTCGGATTTATAATTTTGAATCTTTTAATGGGTGAATTTTATTATCATTCAGCTACCGACAAAGCGGGATAAAAGACGGTAAAGTTTACTTACAAGCATCGTCGTTCTCATGTCATATTTTCCCTTGAACTCCGTAATAAAAGTGTGAATAGTTACAAAGTCATTCGAGTCGTTATTTTCCACTTCCCGAATTATGTCCGTCATCCATTCAAACTGTTTCTGTGTCTTTGTGATCCAGACAAAATAAACCTGGATTTTCAGAAGATGAAAAATGCAGTACATTTTTTCTTTTTATTTTCCATCATTTAATGTTCTATTTATTGCATACTATCATTTTTAGCGTTATACTAAAATGCATAAACAATTAAGACAAGATGCACAGGTGTGAAATAGAACTTAACACACACACATACATACATACTCTCTCTCTCTCTCTCTCTCTCTCTCTCTCTCTCTCTCTCTCTCTCTCTCTCTCTCTCTCTCTCTCTCTCTCTCTCTCACACACACACACACACAGACAGACAGATATATATATATATATATATATATATATATATATATATATATATATATATATATATATATATATATATATATATATATAATGCCGTTAGACCATTGCACCTTTAATCATCAGCGTGGTTTCAAGTCCCTTCTCCACTATTTAAACTGGCAGTCACCATACAACTGTAAAATTGTGGAGTGTGGCGTAAAACAACATTCACTTAAGAAAAATACTCTCCATGTAATAACCAGAACGTATGTTTCAGTTAGATTAATGTGTTTCATGCCACGATCTACTAAATATCACCTTTAACATGTATATGAAACAGGAACTGACTGCAACGCTGGCGATTGTTCAGAAGCGTCGAATTTTCACCAGGCAATTGTTAGATCCAAGTCCGGGACATTCCGGAAACTGTTCACAAATTTTCGGCGTTTAAAATAGAAGTCACGGGTCTTTCGGATGCAATTTAAACCCGAGATCCTACATTAAGGCAGTCACGGCAATGACCTTAGTCCTTAATAGTGGTTGACCTATGTGACACTGTATACAAACTGTATGGTCTCTGCACATAAGTGAAAAAATACACTAATGGAATGTGAAAAACAATAACACATTACAAGCAAACAAGGTATATAAAATCACAGACACCAAAGTATAAAAGGATACCTAGGACACAACATACAAATCTGGCGAATATTGGACAAACAGGTGCCATGGAGGAGTAAGCATCCTCTGTTGACCGGTTACACCCATTGCGAGTCCACAGTCAAGTTTAAATGAAATAAGCGAGGAATAAATCCTCCACTATCGAACATGTAATTCAAAATTTCATTTCGTGAAACAGAGTATTTGATAACAAGCTATTAACCGACTGTGTGGAACTGTTTGTAAAACACTACCTGTCAAATTATATCAGATGGAAAAAGTAATTTATTTTGGATGCCTGAGATTTAAAGATGTATATCATGAATACCCTTAAATACTCATAGCTATATTATTTAGAACATGTGTATAAACAGTATAGGTTTAAGCTTACCTTTTTACAAAGACATCGGTTGAATGATGAAGATTTAAACACTATATCTTTAAGAATTGACGCAAACGGCGTCACACCTATTCCTCCTCCGACCAAAATAGAAACGGGATATCTGTACCAGTCTTGACTACCATCTCCAAATGGACCATCAATGTAAAGCTGAATACGAAAATGAAGATGCAATACGATGTTTAACTACGCAATAATGTCTTATGTATGAGAACAAAATTATTTACTTTGAAATAGGATTTGATTTGTATTTTAAACATCATTGATTAAATCTAATATTGAGCAAACTGTAAGACAAGTGAATGAATGTTTTTGAGGGTTGTTCAATAATAAAATAACAAAAACAAACAAAAACAACAAAACAACAAAAACAAAACAAAAACAAAACAAAAAAAATCGCAAATAGCATTTCCGTAGTCCACTGCCAATAAGCAATGAACCCCCAGTTTATTGCTTTACAACGCTTAAGATACATTCCTAATCTCGTTGAAATTCCAATTTGAAATTAAACCAAACAATCTATTTTTCTACTAGATATAACTGAAACAACCCAGGGGTCAAACTAGCGATAAAAACCTATTTCAAACGGATAAAATGCTCTAGAGATATGTGTGCCTCAGAATGAATTTAACACCTGTTCATCAAACAAGATGCCCAATATTCCTTAACGGTCACTTGGGTAAAACATGATATAGCCAGAAATAGGCTGATCATGGATTCCTAAAAGGAAGATTTTTAATGGATGTAAAATAATTAGACCAGACCCTTTTTGGAACCCCTTTACGCTCTAGAACGTTTTCATTTGCAATAATATTGCTTCTTTCGATTTCCCTCGGTTATACTATTCAAGATAATGGGCAAAACCATGACAAATCCACAAAGAGGGGAAATAACTCCCACAAGGGTCGATCAGACAATGTTTGTAACATTGACCTTTGAGCCCATGCCCATGTATACATAACGTCAATCAGATTTTAATTATTAAGGCATTTTATACAAAACTGTACCCTATATGGCTCGCTTATGGACAGTTTTCGGTTCTAATCACAAACTTTAATTTGAAGATATTGACTGTACAATCATGCATACAATATTTGAAAGTCATCTGATCATAAAAACATAAAAAATATTCTTTGATCGCTCTTTTTTCTTAAAGACATAGTTTAATATGCTAAACGCGTGCTTTGGTACTCAATTTGTTTAATATCGCGTTCAATTCGCCTTGATTGCCAAATAACTTTTTCTGGAGTTTCGAGCCAAAGCAACACGTGGTTAGTAATCGATTAGAATTTCTAGCATTCATTGACAGTATTCAATGTATTAAAACAGAAGAAAGACATTGGTTTTTGGAATAAAATTTGGATTGAGAGATGCCTAGTATGATTGAAAATTATCGTTTGCGTGCTATGGGGATGCTGGAAGATGTGATATCTCACAGCAATGTTGCAAGGCAGTTTGGAATTCATATCAACACTGTAAATGCTTTATTGAGACGATATCAGCAAACAGGCACCGCCAACGACCAGGACGCCCGAGTGTGACATCACGTCGGCACGATACGTATATACAGACATCACATTTGCGTAATCGATTCCAATGGGCTTCTTTCACCGGTAGAAGCAACCCTGGGCATCGACGGATAAGTCATCTACCGTAAGGAACAGATAGCGAAAGGCCAACAACACTACTCGATGTCCTGCTTTATGTCTTGTCCTGCTCTTGCGTCACCGTGGTTAGCGTGGCGTAGGAGGCATAATCGTTTCAATAGCAGAGATTGGTCGGAAGGTCTGTTTACGGGACGAGTCGATAATTCATCTCGACAGCAGTGACGGTCGTATTCCGGCTTACCGTCGTGCCGGAGAACATTACATTGACGTCTGTGTTATTCAGCGCCGCCAATTCGGCAAAGGGAGCGTTATGATCTGGGTGGAATTACAACACATGGAAGGACCCCTTTGGTGATAGCGGAGGGCAATTTAACCAGCATACGCTACCGAGATTCATTCTATTCATTCAGAAACAACCAGCGTAACGTCATTCTGCAGGAGGCCAAAGCACTACTGCACACCGCACGCGTTGTTAGTGACTATCTACAGCAGCAAACCAAATGGCGGTCATACACTCTATAAAACTTGTGAAACTCGTTTGCACCCTCTTACTTTCAGTGGATGTTCGTATCAACCATAATGGACATAATCCGTGATTTGATGTTTGAATTGAAAGACAATGTATTATATTAAATTATGATATACATAATGCAACATAATATTTTGTATATGAATCTATAAATGAAATAACGAAACTACAATTTTTTCCGCTAGTATACCTTTCAAGATAATGTAAACAGAAACAAAAAGGGGGAATAACTCACATACGAGTCGATCTGAAGATTTCCACCAAAATAAAATATTGGTGGATATTTGCAAGGCCCTCATTTTAAGGTAATGTTTTGTTTAGCTTTAATAATTTTGGAGAAACATGTATTAAATAAAAATATTTTGCTGAATCATGCGTTCTATATTTAGCCATGGCAGCCATGTTTTCCCAAAGCATCTTTTTATACGGCTTTACATGTTTATACTTCCTGTCGAGTTTGGTTTAAATTGGCCCAATGCTTCTGGAGAAGTAGTCGAAAATGTTAAAACGAAAACTTTTTTTTCGTTTACTTAGGTGTCTGTGACCTTTACCTTTGACCCAATGGCCTTGAAACTTAGGCGGCATCAAAAAAGTGTCTCACATTCGGAGGCTGAAGGTTTGATATAACGGCCATGAATTTTGCAATTTTGATAGAGCAACTCTAGGACATTACATCCACATAAAGCATTTGTTTAAGTAAGGTACCCCAGTAGACAATACCATTTTTTTTAATTTTCCTATTTTTCACTCCGGCCCCTGTGAGTGGGAACAACGAATTTTGAAATTTTCATGCCCCTTCAGGTATTGATGCTAGTGACCAAGTTTGGTTGGAATTGTCCCAGAGGTTCTTCAGAAGAATGTGAAAATGTGAAAAAATTAACGTACGACGCATGATTTCGACGCATGACGACAGACAAAACACGATTGCAATAGGTCACCATGAGCTTTGCTCGGGTGACCTAATAAAAGAATGGCCGAAATCTAGGAAAGCGACCACTGCAACCCTTTCGTCCCTATAAAGTCTGTGCAATCTAACGATTGACTTACAACCTGTAAACCCCACTCCATGCATAGTAATGATCCAAACTTGTATACAATATTTTCTTATCTATTTTAAAGGAAACACCGAAAATTGTACTATTTCCACAGCATGTAATGTTTTATTACAGTGATGGTGCTGCATAATTTATATAACATGCGAATATCAAGGTAGCAATCAGAGTATTTTCTAAACATATCAAACCGTGGTTTTAAACAGTACTATATTGACATCACGCTAGTTCGACTACATAATTGATAATTTGAGTGACTAGTTCAGTTAAGATATCTAATTGGCTGGTCTATTTAAATCATTAGCCGATGAAAATGAGATTTCGTGCAACGGGTTGGATTTTTGTTTTGGACCAAACAATGCATTTATGATTGAACTAATTACTTTTCAACAATGTTTTGGACAATTTATTGGCACTTTTTTATGTGTTTTATGTATATTATGTAAGTTATGTTTGTTACAAACAGTATTGATATTTATTTACATATGTCATTAATAGAACTAAACAAATTAGACATATGAAGTGGCATTTTTTTATCCATGACTGGCATATAGAATTTTAAGATTTCATTATTCCAATGAAGAAATTTTCTTACCGCAGATGGCCCAGTTCTTTGTAATTCGATAGTGTTTGGGTCATACACCTGACGTAAATTGGTAGTCCATGGTCCAACAGCTCGTATATGTAGACTTAAGAAATCTTCATGTGGCGCAGATGTTATTGTGAATGGGTGGAATTCACTCGATCCAAGCTGTTCGCAGGCTAGTCGTAACCACTGGCCAGACTTGTAATCAAAGTCCGACGGTCGTTTCAATTTTAGAAACACAACATCTATAAAAGAGATAGTTCAAGATTTCAAAGATTATTTTATTCGGTCTGACACCTATTACTTAATATATAAAAATCACAGATCTTCAGTATGTCTAGGGTACAATTTACATATCTGGTGAATATTGGACAAACACTTACCTCTGGAAATCAGGTCTTCTACAAATGCAGAAGTGGGATTTGTATATGTATCTTTGACATTCTGAAAATTTATACTTTAGTATCAGATATTTTATATTCTATCTTGATCTTATGAATCAAATTATGACACGGGAAATATTTACACAAACAATACTTTATTATTCTTGAAACAAAATGATTGATATTGCAAATTGTATATCTTCGTGGCCGATTGGTTAGAGCATTGTGCTTTGGACCATAAAGTATCTCACTGCTGGTCAGCAGAGGTTCGAACCTCGCTGGAACCCAAGCTGATGTTATGTGAGACAGCTTGCTTGTGGAAGGCCAGTGGTATAATCTAACCGGGTTCTCCCCTCCACCATTGGCGTAAAACATTTTTCAAAATTCAAAAATGCATAGTTGCAGACTTTTTAACACAGATAATTGATTCAACTTGAACATAACCATGGACTCACGGCGGGTGTGTCCGGTCAGCAGGGTATGCTTTCTCCTCCATGGCATCTAATCCCACCTCACAATTTCCAGAGGTCGGTTTTTGTCCAATGTTCACCAGATTTAAATTTTGGTATCCGATATTTTTATATTAACACTTTCCGAGAATATTGCATCAGAAAACAAATGTTCCGAGTCATCGGTCTTACTTCGGTTCCTGATTGACAATGTTTTATACAAAATCTTTAATGAAATGAAGTTTGTAGGGTTTTGATTTTGTTTTTAGCACACACACACACACACACACACACACACACACACACACACACACACACACACACACACACACACACACACACACACACACACACACACACTTACCTGATGGCAAATGAACGGCCGATATCACATTCACTTTGGTCTTCCTACGTTGAACACTGATAAGTTTATCAATAACAAATAATGTTGCTGGTCCTATGAAAAAGTTCTGAAATAGAGGTGGCTGTACCAACTGCTTAGATCCATGTAGAATAAGTAGAACGTAGACCGGTATGTAACACTTATGTGTCAGACCAAATAAGTTGTACACATTCTCCCGAGCGTACGGTAGGGCAAAAACATAGATGATGGTGACAAGAATGACCAGCAGTACTCCAGTTAATCCTGTCACGGTTTGAAATGTCCAGTAATGGAAAGATGATAGCTCGTCTGTACTGTTGAGAAATATATATATATATATATATATATATATATATATATATATATATATATATATATATATATATATATATATATATATATATATATATATATCAAAGTTATCTGTTATATAAATTCATCACGTGTTAGATTAAATATTTATCATTATTATTATTTTTATTATTATTATTATTAGTATTATTATTATTATTATTATTATTAGTATTATTATTATTATTATTTTAGTTTTTTATTTCATCTTTCCAACAAACATGTACACAACGGCAATATCTGGTATAATGAATCTGTGATTAACAATTTTCAGAGGGGAGAAGATAAAAGATTAATAGTGATAGTTTTATACATATTTTAAAGGTAATTTGGGAATCAAAACATGTTTCTAAGCAGATTCCAACTTTCAACAGTATAACATTTTTTTTCTCTAAAAAAAATAAGAAGCAGAGTACATATCACCATTTTAAAATTATTTTATGAATTCTAAAGCTTCTCTGTAAGAAACATAGATTATATATAATTTGGCAAAATTTGTTATTTGACCTTGTATGATACAACTTTAAAATTGGAGCTCAACGGATGAAGTCTATTGAGAGAGAGAGAGAGAGAGAGAGAGAGAGAGAGAGAGAGAGAGAGAGAGAGAGAGAGAGAGAGAGAGAGAGAGAGAGAGAGAGAGAGAGAGAGAGAGAGAGAGAGAGAGAGAGAGAGAGAGAGAGAGAGAGAGAGAGAGTTGTGCGTGTTGAATCTCGTCGGATGAGTCGAACGGCAAGTCTTGATTTTTAGATAAAAAAAATATTCATTAAAATTTCGGTTATCTGGAATTCCGGATACCTCAGTGTAATAGACCATATTCCAGGTGTTCCATTCCGTTTAGATTTGATGTTATGAAGTGTACTCAAATCACGCGACTACAACTGAAATTCGGGCAAGGTCCTTTCCGGTTATGTTATACCTACATCGAAGGCATTCAGTGATATTTTCTTTCGGTTCATCAGCGAGGAAATAAGTTTAGATAAATGCTCTCACAGTATACAGTAGGTTGTTTTCTAAATATTCCACCTATCACTGCATGATATCTATATCCCAGGTTATATATACGATAATCTGCTTAACCGGAACTGATGTTGCCCAACTTTATGCTATGAAACTACATAGTCATAGTATCATGACGAACCGTGACAGAACGGTCCAATGTGCCGGTTGCGTGGTATTTTAGATAACAAAATTCCACTGTGTGTGATATCGTATCATGTTAAATAACAAAATATTTTGAAATAACGAATTTGTAAAATAACCGGGCAATATTTTGATTTCAGTTTTTAAAAATCCACCAACCTCCTATAATACTCCCTGAAGTAACAATTCAAGTCCTCTGACGACTGCGTACTGATGTGGTAAAGGTTCAAGGCGTGACCAATGCAATGTAAAGCTTGATAAGAAAGAAAAATTACAACCAAATCAATATGATTTTTTTTCATAAAAAATTATTTTTTCTACAATGCTACCAACTTTCATAACAAAAAAATTGAAATATAATATTTTGTGACGCACAATAAAAAAGTATTACGTGAGATACACAGTCATCTTATCCTGAAAAAGTGACATAACCTTACAATCACAGAAATATATTTTATTTAATTGCAATTTAGTTTTCTTTAGTTTCGTTTTCGTTCAAACATTTCCAAATTTACAGAAACCTAAACGATCGAAAACCGAGCCGGCCTGGCTCAGGTCGTAGCGCGCTCGACTCTAGATTGTGAGTTCGAGTCCAGCCGGCGGTAGATCGGATTCCTTTTCTTCCGATGACAGAGTAAAAATCCAAGGTCCTACGCCACAGTAGGTGTCTGCACATTAACGAACACTCATTGCTCAATGATGGTAAGTGCCGAGGATAGGCCAAGCTTTGAAGCCCTTCACTGGCATTGGTGACGTCTTTATATGAGAGAAAGATTCTTGCGTGTGACGTTAAACAGCAATACAACCATCCAATGATCGGATATCTGGGGCGTGTTTGTTTTAGCAACTTTCGTTTGTTATCGTTT
>BROG01000717.1:82500-110000 GCA_030159075.1 Atrina japonica | reverse complement strand
CAGTCCGTTAACCGAGGGATGCATAATGTTAAATGAGAAGTAACATTTACTACACTGATAAGATATAGAAAGGCATTTGATTCATGGTTTTGTTCAAGTTGTTCTGCATGGAATTAAAAAATCTTAAGATTAAGTAGAACAATACAATAATTATACGATGCGGTTTAAGGGATAAATTTCACATCACATTTGAATACTGAAAGCATAGCCAATCAGGGACGTTTATCAAAATAATGATTGATACGGACAAATTATGACTGCCACAAATTAGTAGCTACTGGAGTTAGAAAAAACAAACATCTTTATAACACTTATATTTAATTCGTGAAAATAAATTACAGTAGTGACCTGTGATTCATGTAAACACACAAGAGAATTTAATTTGTGACATGCATGTGTAATCAGACAGTTATAATAAAATTCAATACGCCCATGCAATACAAATTACTATTTTGCACTGTAGTTGGATACAGAAATTCCACCAGAACTGCTTATTTAAATGGAATTCCATTCATCAAAAATATTTGACATTTTACATTCATCCAAAGTATTTGATGACGTCATTAATATCACATTCATAGCGCGGTGTTTTGGCATAAGTATATATTCCCCTGTGGTATGAAAGTTAAAAGAGGAATTAATATTAAATATGTGTACAAAATCAAATAAATAAGGCGTAGGTTATAAATACAAAATCACACATATTTTTATCCGTATCCTCAGAGTACACTTCGCTTCACTCTATTGGAATCCTTCCGCTATAAGGATCTCGTGCAATTTGCTGACACAGATAGAAACATGTGTGTAGTTTTTTTTTCTATGTAATTACGTTATCATCATATGAAATTGATCCCTCGTCAGTTTCCCTGTTCTCCTCAGATCATACATGTTGAAAACCATTCTGACTTTGCCCTCTGCGTCGTCTGAAATTCATATACATAACCATATATGGCTATATTTAAATAACCTGAAGACGTACATGCAAAGCAATTAAATTATATCTCATTTAGTACTTGAATGCATGCATGTATTATTGATTAAAACAAGTCAAAATACTCACAAATAAATTTACTTAATTCCGTATAATATGCATATATCATAGACTATTAGTGTTTTCGATATTAATCTTATTATCATTAGCATTATTTATTATAAAAAGCAAAAATGCAAAAATCACAAATTAAGCATTTTTTCACCCCTGATACGATATTCAGCACGTGCCCTTCATTGTATATCCTGTGTAAACGTGTCTGTGCTCAGTATTGTTAGACCCAAGATTGCCCAAAATGGGACGCAAGTCATGACACGAAAACATAACTTTTGTAATAAGTTTGTTCCTCTTGTGGATAGTACGTCTGTTTACCATTGTAGTTTCAAATACATAATGAAAATAACGATACTTAACAAAATCCGTTTCACATGACTACGGTCCTTTTATTATTATTATTATTATTATTATTATTATCATTATTATTATTATTATTATTATTATTATTATTCTTTCTATCATTAACATTATCATCATATTACCAGAACTCAGAAGAATAAACATATCAAAGAATTCTTTAAATCCCAAAAATCCATTCCTATCATAATCGAACAGCAGAAACATATTCCTAACAAAAATCGAGTCCGGGCGCAGTCCAAAAGCATCAGCAAATTCTGTCTTTGTAAGTTCAAGACATCGGATTTTGTTAATTTCTTGTGCCGATAGATTTCCTATTTGCATTTCATGTGGCGATCTGTCGAATGCCTTTAAAAGAAGTGTATATGAAATATTAGAAAAAAAAACGGTGAATAATAATAGATCAGTAAACGAAGTATATAGGACAAATTAATGATGCATTTACCAGAGTTATTAAAAATCACCATCATCAGACTAATAAAGAAATATCTTAACGCATGTATGGGTGCCTGACTTCATATGGGTTTATGCAAATCTATAGAGGAACATTTAACGTCCTTTGACTTTTATGCCATGGCAAATGAATTTGATATCAAATCTGTGATTACCATTTTCTTAGACTGACAGCATGTCAAAGTCAATCACTTCCAGTTTGAACGAATTTTCAGTTATCACCAGGAGGTGGCATTGATTTCTAGTCCCTTTCCCAATCTTCTTAGGCTACCGCTCATATGAGCTAACACGGTTTGCTAGTATATAACAAAGGTGGTCAGGTTATCAATGTTTTTAACAATGTTTTGTTTTCTATAGCATATTTACATTTTACCTGAAGCTAATTACCTGAAGACATATCACCCGGAAAAATTGATCCAATATCTTTTTGCGTTCCTCTTTTGTTTCAGCATATTCAAATATACTATTCTGATTCAGTTTGGTTTCCTGGTACCTAATATGTAAATCTTGTAAAAATTGCAGAAATTTATTCCGGAACTTGTTGCGTCCTGCTTCAGTTGCAAAACGTAAAATCTATAATATAAAGAATAAATAATTAATCTCAAATACCTAACTAAAATCTAGAAGTGTCCAGGATACATATACAAGTCTGGTGATATTGGACAAAAAAACGAACCTCTGGAAATCCACAGACGGGATCAGGTGTCATGGAGGAGTAATCATCCCCTATTGACCCGTCACACCTACCGTAAGTCCAAAGTCAAATTCAAATGGAATAGATGAGGGAGAAATCCTCGTCACAATTGGTACAGACGACTCGACAACCGCTATCGAACAGGTAACTCAACATTTCATTTAGTGAAACAGAGTAATCGCAAACAAGGCTGTTATACCGACCGCCGAAATTATTTTCAGGTGAATTTGATAAAACCAAACAAATTATGTTTATAGATCAGGGACATGCCTTTATATATCACAAGATGTGTCAGAAGATAACACAGCTAATATTATATAACAGGGTATTTTCGAGTTAGCCCGAATTACCGTTATATTCCTGCATTTAGTCATATGATTTGTGAAAAATGCTCCTCAACGTTATTTCCGGTTTCGGTAATATAGAAATAGTCCAGATAACGCAGTTGGTAATAGCATCTTGCTAGTGTTTGGAAGGTCCTGTGTTCGATTCCCGGTTTGTCCGAACATTTTTTTCCCTATCTGCTATATTTCAGTCATTTCGCGTTCAATCAAATGACCCACTGTGGTATGTTTTTAATCTCTTGGACTTATTTACACAAAATAACAGTAATGAGCTAAAACATAAAGATATTCCATATACGCTACATACGTTGCGAAGGGAAATATAAAAACCGGAAGAACATATGAGGAACAAAAAAGAAAAGGAGCGTATGTAGGATCATAACGATTATCCGGGCTAACTCGAAAGTTTCCTATTATGACTAGTTTTTAAGAAGTGGGTGAAATGACATTATGTAGGTCATCATTTTAAAGGTCATGGTACCATCTGAAACGATTGATCATCAGGATTATTTGTTCTACTCTTTATATGTCGAAATATATAGTCGAGATTTAAGATTGTGAAACGCAGGTCAAATGCATGGGTCAAGGTTGCTAATTTAAAAAAGATGCAATCTCTCATCAGAAGTCACATCTTGAATAGGTTTAAAGATAAACCCCAAGGTATTGTGAAATATCAAAGTCATACCCCTTAGAGTTATAGTAACTATTTGTTATTACTAAATATTCTATATGTATGTTGGACTCACAGCGTTCCATTGAGCAAGCTGTCAATATTAATGTAATCTTGAAAAGGGGACATAACCGAAAGAGCTATGTATAGACATCATTTTGGAAAACAATCGCCAGTTGTCAGGTTATGATGGACACAGCATATTAAATAGCATGCATGTAACTTTACAACTCCAAGACGCTTAGACGTGATGTACTGAACAACATTGGCCGTACCAAATCAATTTCACCAGCAACTCGAATGGACAATACATTACGATCGACATCTGTTGAAAATCGACCATTGACTTTTTTCTTGGAAATATTCCGTAAATCAATCATCCGAAGTGGAACGTTCCTTAAGTCAGTCACATGGATTTTCATCCGATCTCTGTCAAATTTTACCTTCACCATTCTCTCGCCAGCTTTTCGACCTACCCATTCAACAGCTGAAAAATCATTTGTATGAATAGCATTTCTTGACTTTTACATATTTTACATAATTCAGTTTTTCTTTTTAATTATATATGTACTTTCAAAATCAGTCTAGTGTAATATTTAACCGAACAAGTTGTGAATGGATTATAGTTTAATTAGATCTCCGTATTTGCTTAGTGGTATTTATCTATAATATTTGGGATATGCTGCTTGTTTGAAACCATTTTACATTGGAATATTACTCATAAATACATTTACACTGCAAAGAATGAACAGGTAGATAGACAGACATACAGCCGCCTACCAGATAGATAGATAGATAGATAGATAGATAGATAGATAGATAGATAGATAGATAGAAAGATAGAAAGATAGATAGATAGATAGATCGATCGATCGATTGATCGATAGAGATAGATAGATTGATTGACCGATTACCTTTAAACTGATTTGGATCGTCGTTAGGTCTGTGAATAGTACCACGTGACCTTACATTCTTCAATTTCTTTTTATTCTGTTTAGCCAACATAATCATAACACCAAACGTACCTGTTAATTATGCCGTGAAGGATGCCAAATAAGTTTATTTCATTACTGAACTTCCACAAGAAAAACAATATTTTAAATGACCCTTTACATCTCTCTTAAAACTTAAAAAGAATTGTTCAATGCATTTGTTATCAAAAATGTATCGTCAAATATCCTCGAATATATAAGTAGTGGCCTAAATGCCACCTTGCATCGCATTTCAGACCATAGATATACAATCTCTTGATAAATATCTAATACGTACAGAACATGACTTAAAGGGGCATTAACTGTGGTTCTTTTCTTCAAATATGTTCTCCCTTTTTTACAAGTTAAACTGATAAACAATACAAAAAATAAATGTACACAGGCAAAAAAAATCTTAAATTACTATATATTTGTGAAATTGCTTGAGGAACCCAGGTATGACACTTTTCAATTGTAATTGATTAACTCAACCTTACGATTTGTATATGAATACCATTCTGACTGGACCTAATTTTCACAAAATATATAGGAATATGAGATCTTGTATACCTGTGTACACTTATTTGTTATTGTACATCAAATACAAGTAGAAAAAAATAGCAAAAAACTCAAAATACTTTTTCTTGGTAAACACAGCTCGTGCCCCGTTAATAAACCACAAAACCAATCAGACAACTTTGAGTTGGTTAGGTTGTCTTATTACTGAGGTTCCACTATAAACACACAAATCACATAGGAGACAATCTCGCATTCAAGTTTAAATGTTCTGTTAAAAATTCTAAATGCAGATATAATGAGTACATAGTACACTTAAGAGACCACCTCGCTAATCCGACCACATTGCGTCAATTAATAAAACTTAATACCAATGTTCCACTGTATATAGAACATCTCAATTCTCGATAAATCGTCAACTTTTGTCATTTCGAAATTATGGAGGTACATCGAGTATGACGATGAATTGAATTCCTTCATCCTGGGAGAAATAGAGTTACCCTTAAAACTTGATACCAATGTTCCACTATATATAACTTCTCAATTCTCGATAAATCGTCTCCTTTTGTCTTTAAGAAATTATGGCGGTATATCGAGTATGACGATGAATTGAATTCCTGCATCTTGAGGGAAATAGAGTTACCCTTATTTGGTATAATAGATATAACCTTAGTGAATAGAAAACTGGACAAAGGTTTATATCTAGTAATTATCTAGTAATTATCTTGTTTATTTAATTCTTTAATTATCTAGTTTTATTACAGCTTCTGGATTAAAGCAGGTGATCTCTAGTGAACAATTAGCTGCTTCACCATGATTCATTATAGACATTTGTTCCAAAAATAGAGTGACGGATGGCTATTATGGATTTGGCGTTATAACAAGAATGCTATATAGCAGGAAAAACTTTCCCGACAAAATGTGATTTATTGTGAGAAAAGCGATTAATTGAGGGGCAATTATTCGATAATTGATTGTATACATGTGTGACTGCTGTTGGTGGTGGTGGCGGTGGTGGTGGTGGTGTGTGTGTGTGTGTGTGTGTGTGTGTGTGTGTGTGTGTGTGTGTGTGTGTGTGTGTGTGTGTGTGTGTGTGTGTGTGTGTGTGTGATTTCATTCGAAACATTTTAACATTACAGTCGAGTGTTTGACGGGGGATACAATCACTTTTAAGTCTACACTATGATATGAGATTGATATCTAATAAAGATCATACATTTATCGAGCAACCAACCTAACATATTTTCCGACAAAATATGACATAATACGTTTACGTACCAGGTATCCATAAACAAAGAGACAAAAATGTAACCATGTAAGAAAGTTCACTTCCGGTAAAGTAGTCATAGGTCTTTAGTTCTGTGCATTTATCAGATACAGAGTCGTTATAAACGGTGTGCACGAATGATCCACAGACATCTGAAACAAACAAACTTTAAATGATTTACACATTTTCGAAATAGGTTTATGGTAAGCCATGTATAAACCTTAAAAATTATCAATTAAATCAATTGACAGAAAGGAATGATGATGATGAAAGTTTTCTTACCTGATTCTTTAAGTATGAAAATATCTGATTGGATTTCGCTGTCCTTCACATTTGTGACTTTTAGTATTATGTCCTTCAATGTCGTGTTCATGATCTCTGCTATCACCTCATCCGAAAATTGACGATTTCTGTAAGTTATAGAGTAAACACCAACGTGCTATAAAAGCTAGATCCACAAGGTATAGAGTAAACTCCAACATGTTATAAAAGCTAGATCCACAAGTTATAGAGTAAACACCAACGTGTTATAACAGCTAGATCCACAAATTATAAAGTAAACACCAGGATATTATAATAGCGAGCTCCATGACATATAGAGTAAACACCAAAGTGATATAATAACGACACATAAGTTATAGAGAAAATGCCTACGTCTTATAAAAGCAAGACCTACAAGTGAATATAATGTACAAAGGCAATTAAGAGCACGAACAGTCCTGAACTTGTGGGAAATCAAAATATGGGATCAGATGCACTGGCGGAGTGAACATACTCTTATTAATCGATCACTGTTATTCCATTATAAAATGTAAACAAAAATTATGTATTAACCCTGGCTAATTCCTCATTTACAAATTGATTTTGAAATAACTAAATTATCTATAACATGCCGCATTGCTTAATAGAATTTCATAGATGTATCTAAATGTAAAACTAACGTTAATACATTTCCATGTGAAAATAATACAATGTACTAGTTTTAAATCTTAGCGTCTGAAAAATGTTAAGCATTAACCCATTTAACGCTACCGGCTACAATAACAATAGAATGGCCTAAACAATAAAAAAGATCATATTATCTAGATACTTAAAAAGGGTTAAAATGATACAAACATATCTCGGTTTTCAAACCAAAATCTGTCGCTATGTCGGATTCTTAGAAATTGATCTAATAAAATTTTCTGGAAAAGAGGTCCCGGGCCATCGTCAGTACTTTCCAGCAATCCACCGACAAACAGGTCAAGGTCATTTGGTTCTTGAGAATTATTGTACAATTGCTTCAGTTGACGAATTGCCTTAAAAAAGAAAAAGATAAAATTATATGTCGCAGTGGCTTAAACAGAGCAAGGATAATTAAGTGAAGTCTAGTCAAGAAATTTCACGATATTATGATATGATGATATAATAATAACATGTTAATTGATGGGCTCACGTGATCGAGTGGTGAGAGCATCTCACTATGGACCAAAGAGTTCTCACGTCTGGACAGCGCGGTTTTTTTATCCGTACTGGAACCTAAGCTGATTTTTGTGAGGATGTTTACCAGTTTACTAGCAGAATGCCGAATGTCTCTTCCCGGGTACACTGTACCGCCGCCATATAACTGAAAAAAAAATTGGGGAAAATACTATTCAATTGCGAATCCCAAACGGGATGGGACCAGATGTCCGGAAGGAGTCAGCGCCCGCTGTTAACACGCCACATCCGTCGCCAGAACAAAATTTTAGCGAGACATAAATTAACGACACATGTTAAATAAAGAACAAATCAGCTTAGTCCAAATAAGTTAATTTTTCTTAAATAATGGAACTCTCTGTTTCGGCCATATTCCATTATTGGCTTACATTTACAATAAATATGTAGATAAACCATTTGATATACGAAACACCTCGTCCCTTAGAATACGACAAATTGCATATGATAACGGTTTCATCATTAAGAATTAAAATTCGGAAGTGCTAAGGTATACTCGAAATTCAAAGTCCATTAGAATGCGACAAATTGGATATAAATAATGGTCTCAACATGAAGAACGACTGCGAATCCAAAACAGGATAGGACCAGGTGTCAGGAAGGAGTCTACGTCCCTTGTATGATGACATAAACCCGTATATGTCATCATCCCATACATTACCGTAACATAAAACTTCTTACATCCCAAATACTTTTCACCACCTCCCTTGCACTTATGAAAAGTCATAGAAACTCAATAACATATAAATCAGGCTCAGATAAATTATAAAAGATCATTTGAGGAATTGATGAGTCTTAAAATCTTCATACTTTCTGTACTTCAGCCATATTATTGTCGACGTTTATATCCGACCACTTTGTTATTCGTTTCAATTTGAAGAACTGCCTAATATCATTATAATCTGCTAGTCCATGATCTCTACCACGTTGTATATTAAGGGCAGCCAAGTCTCTTTGGGACCACTCTAATGGACCAAACGTATTCTCTGAAAACAAGGTATGAACAATTTTACGAGTAGCTAGTTTTTCAAACATTCTTCTTGTCCCATCGCCTTTTAGGCCAAACGGACAGTATTACATATTCCGTCCACTCTATCACTTATTGATTCACATTACCATTAACCAAGTCCTTAGAATACCGCATAGAGGATAAACTAAAGTAAGATATAACATTCGAAGTTTAAAAAAGATAGAGGACATATATCCGGTCTTAAGCAGTTTTGACAATGCATTTACATCAAGAATGTCATTTTTCATTAGGTATGTACTCTTGATTCTGTGTATATTCCAATAAAAACAGGGAGATATGATAACATATATATATATATATACTACTTTTGTCTGAGTGCCCATGTGTGCGTGTGTGTATGTGCGTGCGTGTGTGTATGAAAAAGAGGGGTGACGATAACTAAATCTTTTGTGCAATTGAAAATATTTCATTTATCTCCGATAAATATAAACATACAGTTTCAAATACCTAAAAGATCTGACGTTATAATATTATCCTCCCGTTCACTTAAGGTGGACGCCATTCCTCGAACCAGATCGTCCACCATTGTTTCTTTGCGTACAATTTCCTTGAATGGAAATAATTATTTTCTCAAAAACATACACTATTATATGCAAGTGACACCGAATATGCAAATATAGAACGTAGAATTGAATTTACAACTGTCGTGAGAGCAAACAAATAAACACGCAACATACAGCAGAACCAGTAAATAACTTGAGCTTCATAAAACAAGTTCAACAAACTTTTGTTTATCATATGGTTCACGTTCCTTAGAAGACAGTCCAGAACATTTGATTCAGGGTCATTTGCTTCAATAGCTCTCTAATAGTGACAAAACAATACAAGTCTCACAATTAAAAATTAAGCAACTTTTATAACAATATAAACCGGAAACACTCATAAACTGTAAGTTATTTGCGTAAAAATGTTTCCATGTTACTTATTCCAATTATTTACAAGTGTGATAACGATACCTAGAAGGTGACAGAAATTCAAAGAAGACATAAATATTAGTATGTTTTGAACATAGCTAATCATAGTCAGACTATGATTGTGAAGGGGGTCTGTATATATATATATATATATATATATAATATATATATATATATATATATATATATATATATATATATATATATATATATATTAACAATTGATCGGTCACAACTATAGCCTTCAATTAATATATTTACAGATGTCGTCCTCCTGAATTTACAGATATCACACATCAGAATTGATCGATATCACTTTTCAGAATAAAGATACCATATATTAGGATACTGTTATATCACACATTAAATCATATTGATACAACACCATATTTCGTGTATGTGTTCAGTTTTCACCTGATTTGCATATTGTCTCCTGAACATTCTTTCGAATAATACTTTGCTATTTGTGATTTTATATTTTGACATCCTTGATCATTTCCACGCAGACTGACTTGCTTTTCCTTGATTTTAATTTTGTTGTGTTGCTTTATATACACGAGTCGTATCCAACATCGTGTCATGATTTATAAAATGTCATTACATTGACACAATCTATCTTATCTAATATCTCGGAATGATTTTAAAAATATTTCATCACATTGACACACAATGTGTTATAGTATCTAACAAAACTTTACAGTAAAAATTGCCTAAATGACATTTGTATAGAAGACACCTGCCTATACATGCCATTCAGACATAATATTTGTTAACTTTTTGATAGTGGATAAACCTCTATATGAATGTCATCTGTCTATAACAGCCATTTTCATTCTTTATTTTAGTGGACGTTATAGACAAATTTGACTGTTATCTTATAAAATATGTACAGTACAAGGTATCATCTATTTTTACCAAAAAAAAAAGATTTTTATTAGCAGCTTGAAATGATGTTAAAATATGTACCTCACTTTCCCAAAAGGTATTGCAAAGACGGATAATTGATAAACCCTCTTTCTGCATTGAAGATGACGTAGGATGCTGGTGACAGGAATGATCAGCTCCTCTGTAATAGACAAGTTTTATGAAATATTTCGATATAATTATAATCATATTGTTGTAACAAACACATATAAGATTCGTTTTTTCCATTTTATACATTATGCAATTGTTTTATTGTATAACACTATGATTGGCCAGATCTTATGTCTCATATTACATACATGTATAATAAACCATCAACAAATGACACGAAATCCTTCATTGGCAACGTTTGCTGAATCATTTTTGACAGAAAAAAATTGTAATGAAACAATTTTAAAAATGGAAAAAATGTACGGATTTCAAATTTAATTTATCAATCATTGACAGAACTTATCGAGCATATACCCTTATACCCAGCAAAAAGTGCGACGCATGTTTTACGTACGTTTGATAAAATCTGTAAAATATGTTTTACATACGCATGCGTGGAATACGCATGTTGGGGACATAATGTGTTTTTACTTCTGTTTTATTTCATTCGTAAATCATCCGTTCAAAACTGATGCAAAATATAACATCAGTAAAACATGTAAATCATGTTTTCAAACGTGTTGTTGAATATATATGTTGATGTTTTATGCATGTCATTTAAAGAATTATTTATAAATTAGTCAATTTCTTTAATTCAATAATACACTTTCTTGCATATTTAATTCAATAAATGCTATCAGTTGAGAGATGTAAATAGATAGATCCCGCAATCAGAGAACAGTGGGTATCCCAGACTGGGTCACTCAATCAGAAATCATTGGATATTCAAGCCTAGTTCCCTTGACCCTTTCACCCCTGAATATCTGAGTGGTATGCTGTTTTCTATTGTTTAAAACTAGTCCATTACGGTCTGTAGGGTTGAAAGGGTTAATCAGAGAACAGTGGATATCCCAGCCTGGGTCATTCAATCAGACATCATTGGCTATCCAAGCCTAGTTCCCTTAACCAGAAAACAGCGGGTATATATCCCAGCCTAGATCACTCATTTAGACATCATTGGATATTTAAGCCTAGTTCCCTTAGAAGAAATAGCGGGTATATACCCCAGCCTAGGTCACTCAATCAGACATTATTAGATATATAAGCCTAGTTTCCTTGATCAGAAAACAGCGGGTATATATCCCAGCCTAAGTCACACATTCAGACATCATTGGATATATATCAAAGCTAGGTTCACTCAGTCAGACGCGATGGGTTTTGCTTTACGCCAGCATACATATTACATACATTTAACATACGTAATTCATGTTTTATTACATACGTTTTTCATGCGTTGTCCTCAACAAGCGACTGGCATATGTTTATAAAATATGTTTAACACATGTTTTACGCATGAAAAACAGGCTTGCAACATTTTATGTATATCCCCTCAGTGCCCTCGGCATTTCATTGAAAATCATATCTTGACGGATCTGCAGTCACACAAGAAAAAATATCATAAATAATATAATTTGAGGTTATACTTATCAACAACAATAGTTTACCTAATCCAAATATGTGATGGTATAAGAGTGTGTCCGAAACGCATAGCGGCTGTCTGAAATTCTTGAGAAATGCCCGGATGTAGCTCTGATTCATAACCATTGAAATAACAATCTCTGTGACATTCTATAAAAATAAATTATATGTTAAATTTGTTGAAGAGACCGCATTAAATATATACAAATATTATATCATGAACGACTGTCTAATGGACGAGGACGTAACCTGAAAGTTATTAAAATATGAACATGAACTCGAGAACCGTCCGTCAATGCTAAAAGTCGAGCTGATTTATTTGTAAAGAGTACTTGCCTGTTGTATTGACCTTGTAGTATGGTGGGATGTAAAAAAATGATTGATTCTGGTAAATCGCCATCCATCTTGGTAACCAGTCATACATGACTATTTTCTAAAAATAACAAGTTTAAAGTTAATTTCGATGACATCGTGTATGTAGTCACCTAATATATGACAAGTTATATATAATAAACTTACAATCGATAGACTGGATTTAGTTGTGTAATTTTTTTTCTTCAAATCCAATCGAAATTTAACAATGGTGCGGGAAGTTTTGTTGAGAATCATGCGTGGCACTCAAGGACGTCGTACAATTTACGTGACCTTTGGCCGCCCGTAAGCGCGTCAGGTAGCTGTTTGACACAACAACAATCGCTACAGTCTAAGATTCACAAGTAATCCCTTCTCGATTGTTGTCGAGTTGTACGATCTACCATTGAAACTACATCTACCAGGGCAGCTAAAGCTCACAGGGTAGGTACAAGTTCTACATACACAATTGTGACAGAGGCTTAAGTGCATTATATCAGAAGTTGGGTTAGGATGGATTAATATAATTTGTAAGCCAGTATTGTTGGTGGTATTCCAGTAGTGGAACGTTTCCCGCGCAAGCGGAGAGATCAGGTTCAAATGAGAGCAGACGTATGACTTTTTAAAACAGGTGAGAACTGAATCTTTTCTAAAAGATCGGCTTGAGAATAAAACCCATGATTGTCGGAAGAAACATCAACCGAGATGCTGAACGTCAGACGTGGTTGTATAACATGTGGTGTAGATGGCGTTTTTCGAGACAATTGATTAAAAAACTAAACGAATTAAACAATTCGAGTATATTTAACAGTTTACCTTTTTTATAAAATGGAGTTTTGTGTGAACATTTTGATGCATGTATTAGTATCAAATAGTCATAGTCGTGTAAACAAGGTAGGGAAATTGAAATTGAATAATTATCATCACATTATATTTCTTCTAATTCAAGCTTTAATTTATCGCTTTACGGAATTCATATAAGGAAGTGAACTTCGAACCTGAAAATAAGCGATGACAAGTCTTCTTGTTTCCTGAAACAATTTCTCTTCGGTCCAATCTGTATTTTCTCTGCGTAATTCATCAGCTTTGAAGTTATGAAAACGAAACCACAGCACCCCAAACGTTAGCAGAAAGGGGTTTTCAAACCCTCTGGCATTACCTAAGACTATAAAAAACAATTTCACATCACCTTAATGGACAGACACCACCAAATATTTTCCCATAGGCCTCAATGCTAATTTACAAAACTTCAGGTCACTGTCACTCCCATGTTTATTATATCTAGGTCAAATAAGTACCCTGTGGTGAAAGATCAATATTTTTGATAACAAAATTTGCAATCAAAAGTATAGGTTGCCGTTGCATTTTTACTTCAAATTTTCACTTGTTTACAACTCGTAGTACTCCGCACCAAAGGAAAATATCTATTCTCATATGACCCCTCCCTTTCAATTTTCAACCGTCAACCCTATAATTTCCAAAGTACTACCAATATTCATGTATCTTTTTTATCACCTTTATTTCACTTATTAATGGCAAAACTAATTTTTTCATTTAATGACCAATCAGATCGCTGGGCTCATTTTACCCTCCGCACAACTTTGGGTGTCCAAAATGTCTGCGCCCATGTTGTAAACAAAGCTGGTGTTTTTTCCTATAGAAATTAAATCTATCAAAGATCTATATATATATATATATATATATATATATATATATATATATATATATATATATATATATATATATATATATATATATATATATTTATATATATATATATATAATATATATATATATATATGTGTGTGTGTGTGTGTGTGAGTGTATGTGTGTGTGTGTGTATCATTGTGTCTCAAAATAGATGTGATTTATTTGTATACAGTCATGAAAATATTATGAATAATTTATCAATATCACAAAACGCATAATTGCTATAAATACCTAATCACTGCCTTGCAAAATGAATAGTGAATATGATTAAAACTAAAGTTTGTAAGAGTGGGGGAAATAAATTCACTCAAAACCTTAGTATATGTACTGAAATTACTTAAACTCAGTCTGACCTTAGCATCATAAAACTTGAGAGTATTCTTAAGTGTGAACATAATTCTTAACTTACCATTACTAGCCAATCAAATTGCAAGCCTAGCTGGTAGTGCGGATATGGATAGTCTAAAATTTAAGAACATTTCTAGATTTTCTGCGGCAGGGATCATGTACAGCTAATGGTGATTTTGTGCATTTTCAATTTTTGTACAAAAACAAAAACTCACGAAAGAAGCGACTGACTGGTTTCAATCGATGTTCCCTTGGCAACGGAGGATTGGCAAATGGTAGTCTTATATCATTTGGTGACGGAAATTGAGTGTGAAGGTTTAAACCTTGTCTTCTGTTTGATGTTGCAAGTTCTTCCTCAATATCCGTTTTCAACCAGCCGTTTTTAAATTCTCTAATGGAATCAGTCCATGCTTTGGATGTTCCATATATAACCCCTCCATCCAGGTATGGCGTAACTTCATTTAACTGTTGAAAGAATACGTTAAAGTGATAGAATATTTCTATCATTAATAATTAATCAAAGGAGAAAATACTAATATGACAATTAAAGTGTTCGTCATCCAAAACAGACAGTAGTATCGACAAAGAGAAAAAACGACGCCATGGAATACTCAAAACACTACAGACACTGGAAATACATGGTCATAAACCTCAAAGAGACATCATCCTTTATATGTGACATAGAATGTTATCAATACACCATTTTCGACTTGCTCCGTTCAATTTTGTCGAAATAGTTTGTACTCAGATCATGTGACTTCAGCAGAAATTCGAGCACTGCCACGTACGGCTTTGTAATGTTTTCATTGACAACATTCAGTAATATCTTGTTTCAGTTCACCTTCGAGGAAAAACGTTAATATTAATGTTCTCTCTTGTAAAGATGGCAAGTGTCATCACTTTTCTGTAGGCTGCTTTAAAATCTAACACATATTACTGCATGATATCCATAGTTCAGGTCATATGACCGATAAACTACTTTACCGGAAGTGACAATGTCCTTCTTTTCTCTTTGAAATATTATATATATATATATATATATATATATATATATATATATATATATATATATATATATATATATATATATATATATATATATATATATATATATATATATATATATATATATATATATATGCATTTTTGAAGTGGTCTTTCAGGTGAAAGAAATATTTTTAAGCAAACAATCTTCGTCTTGCACATGGAAATTTCTTCTCGCTACCACTATGTTTTTCCTAAATGTATCCTATTCAAATGGGAAATATACGAATTTTGAAGTTACATTCATTAAATGTTCACCTCATCTAATATAAATAAACATTATTGCTCTGTTATGATATTGTTTTGTTATTTTTTATTGATATATTTTGTCGCCAAAACGTCATTTACACGTGACATTAACTCTTTAAAGAATCGGGTATAAATATTTTTGCTGCGAAAGACAGCTGAAAATGACGTCGAAGTACTTATTCTGTAATAGTCATTTTGTTTAATGTTCCTTAATTTACAACAGTGTAATTACAGATATTCATGATGTCGCTTTTAAGAGATTAATACGCGTTACCCACATCTCGTATACTTGCTGGGTTTTAAAAACGCATTTACTTTTAAAATTCTAATAATCAGATGGAACCTGATAAAATTTTGCATTTGCATTGAATATACGAAAGAAATGTCATTTTATTTGAAATAAAAGTTAAAATTCATTAACGTCCATGATTATTAACAAGCGTTACATTTGAAACCCCTTCCTTTCTTCTGCTCGCATTCTGATTTTTCATATCTGTTTTATTTATTTATACCTAAAACAACGTTCAAGAAACATTGTTTTAGGTATTGTTTTAGGTCTTGTAAACAAAAATGAAATGTACAAGTGAAAAAAACACAAGGTTTTATTTTTAAATTTATTTGGGCAATGGAGATGCAAAATAAGGTCTTTGGCAAAGCATGGTCATTGAGTGATGTGGTAATTAAGCATTAACATATGAAAAATAGGCATTTATGTTTTACTTTCATATTCTAGAACATAATTAACTATTCTTATCTTGAATCTTTACATAGATCTACAATGAATTTACATTTAACTTCCGTTATCTTTTCTCCATGAATAACAAATTAAACACCAAAGCCTCACATTACTAAGAATCAATGAATTTATATATTTAGGTATGTATATATAAACTCTATATTAGAAAATTCATCCAGATTCTTTCTGTAAGGTAACCAGGTTACATGAATATTATCTTTTTATTAAGTTTATTGATATTAAAATTCAAGACATTTACTCAAATCATAAAGGGTAAAACCATATTCTGAGAATTCTACGCAAAAGATGTCTTGTATTTGATTTTTAAATGCTAAAAACGCGTGTACTATGTATTCATAAAAAGACAACCAAACATTACAATATTCTCACTTCGCAAAGAGGCGACGCCTAATATTACATGAAACACACACACACACACACATATATATATATATATATATATATATATATATATATATATATATATATATATATATATATATATATATATATATATATATATATATATCAGAAATTTCTTTTATTGATTGGAAAAAAGACTAACCTGTTGCCTGGGGTTATTGGGAGAATGGCCTGTTCTCTTGTCGTGCCGGCTACGTAGCAGAGGCATGTTGAGGTCGTTTTTGTGGTGTGGGTTGAAATGATGATTCTTTGGTACTCTAATGCTGATGTACTCTCGCGGGCACCCTGGGCGTTGTGAATCGACAATTTCCTCCACTATCTGTTGACCTTTAATACATATAAGAATGTGAATGATTTAATATGTATAAAAATATCATTATTTACTCCCAATGTTTTTCACTGTGGCAGAATTCATCTTGGATGTTTAACGGCTTGCTAACTTATTGACCAACTGTCGCCACATTTGGACTCGCCCATTTCAAAGAATGGTAAAGTCCACCTTCAGAATTCAAAAATGTATGAGTTTTACAAGAACTTGACATGTCTTATTAACTAACGTATGGATACAGCATGAGCAATGATGTCTGATGTGCAACGTATAACAAAATATTGGCGTATACCTGACGTTTGATTAACATCTTTAACGTACAATTAGCGTATCCTAATTATTGCAAGTGTTTTGATAAAGATATACGAGTTCAATTTTCTAGCTCTTCTTTATTTCTCCATGGATTTCCGACAAGAGAACAATAACAATTATTTGCTTCTCTCATTCAAAATAATGTGACAGGGCCTTGAGGTACACAGAGTAGTGCTTATTCCAATACACACCATAGGCGTCGGAACCGGGGGGATGGGGGGGCTTAGCCCCCCTCCCCACTTTTTTGTAAAGATAGACATAGGTGTTGAAAAAATTAAAAAAAAAACAAAAAAAAAAAAAAAAAAAAAAAAAAAAAAAAAAAAAAAAAAAAAAAAAAAAAAAAAAAAAAAAAAAAAAAAATGAGCTAAGCCCCCAATAAAATAAAAAAAAAAAAAAAAAAATAAAAAAAAAAAAAAAAAAAAAAAAAAAAAAAAAAAAAAAAAAAAAAAAAAAAAAAAAAAAAAAAAAAAAAAAAAAAAAATAAAAAAAATAAAATAAAATAAAAAAAAAATAAATAAAAAAAAAATAAAATAAAATAAAAAAAAAAAAAAAAAAAAAAAAAAAAAAAAAAAAAAAAAAAAAAAAAAAAAAAAAAAAAAAAAATAAAAAAAAAAAAAAAAAAAAAAAAAAAAAAAAAAAAAAAAAAAAAAAAAAAAAAAAAAAAAAAAAAAAAAATAAAAAAAAAAAAATAAAAAATAAAAAAAAAAAAAAATAAAAAACAGACGTTTCTGGCGTATGTGTGTGTTTTAAGTTGGTTTAGCACCCCCCCCCACTTTCAATTTGCTTCCGACGCCTATGCTCACTTTGATTGGGCCACCAGTGCAATACATCCAGTAATATTACTATTTTTTGTTATTTTCGCAGATGGATTTTTAATAGCATACATCATATTCATAACTACGTTTACATGATTCGTTGTTTCATTATATTTAAAATATAACAATTTTGTTATTATATACTTGCCAATAATTAACATTTACAATAGCAAAACAAAACGGAACTATTTTGCAACATGCGGAACAAGATAGTGGATTTCACGATCGCAGTAATTTGGTTTTAATTTTAATCGAATTACCTCTAAAACTCTAGAATGATGCAATAAATAGTTTATATCTATTTACTGGGTATGAGGAACTAATGACATGAAGCGGAGGAAAGTAGTTGTTGTCATAGAGGACAACAAACTTACTTTTGTCCTTATAACTCGTACACAGGCGTTTTATTATACGGTTCATAACCGATTGTCGGTTGTCGAATTGTTTTAATATATGATACTGGAGAGAAAAGAACTAGTGACCATTTCCGTTTGATCAACAACCATAAAATAATAGCATTCCAAAAAATCATTTACCGTAAATACTCCAAAACATCGCAATCTTCAAAAAATAAATACAGGAGAATATTCACGCACAGTTTAATAAAAGCCGTTTTCATAAACAGTTTGTGTCAAAAATTGTTTACCTACCAAAGAAAACCAACATCGATGTGCGTCCGCGCCTTGACCGTAATCGTTTGTTTCCTCTATGGGCATTCATACTAAGAACAAATGGGTTTGGACGGTTGCGACCTGCTGGTTCATAAACACTATCATTGTATTTTGCAGGGGAGCGACGTAAAAGTTGACTATCTATGAAATAAATGCATTATATTACAGAAATACACAAGTTTATAATAATAATAATAATAATAATAATAATAATAATAATAATAATAATAATAATTATTATTATTATTATTATTATTATTATTATTATTATTATTATTATTATTATTATAAATATATTATATTATTATTATTATTATTATTATTATTATTATTATCATTATTAATAATAATAATAATAATAATTATTATTATTGTTATATTATTATTATTATTATTATTATTATCATTATTATTATTATTATTATTATTATTATTATTATTATTATTTATATACGTGATTCACCTGTATGAGTATATCATGAGTAACATGCGTATTAGTATATTATGTTCAGCACGTGTATTAGGATACGAAATCTCAGACACAAAAGTATAAATCTTCAGGATGTCCACAATACAAAACAAATCGGTGAACATTGGACAAACACGGAACTCCAGAGGCAGGATCAGGTGCCATGGATGAGTAAGCATCCCCTGTTGACCGGTAACACCCGCCGTGTGTCCACAGTTAAATCCAATGTTTTCCATATGTATGAGTATATCATGTTCGCCACGTGTATAAGTATATCATGTGTACCACGTGTATAAGTATACCATGTGTACCACGTGTATAGGTATATCATGTGTACCACGTGTATAAGTATATCATGTGTACCACGTGTATAAGTTTATCATGTTCGCCACGTGTATAAGTATATCATGTGTACCACGTGTATAAGTATATCATGTGTACCACGTGTATAAGTATATCATGGGTACCACGTGTATAAGTATATCATGTGTACCACGTGTATAAGTATATCATGTGTACCACGTGTATAAGTATATCATGTTCGCCACGTGTATAAGTATATCATGTGTACCACGTGTATAAGTATATCATGTGTACCACGTGTATAAGTATATCATATGTACCACATGTATAAGTATATCATGTGTACCACGTGTATGAGTATATCATGATCAATGTGTGTATTGGAATATCATAATTAACATATCTATTTTATATCCTGTTCACCACGTGTTTCCATGATCACCACGTGTATCAATATATCATGTTCACCACGTGCATGATCATATCATGTTCTTCATGTGTATAAGTATATAATGATCAACGAGTGTAGTAATATATCATGTTCATCACGTGAATGGGTATATAGTGTTTACCACCTGTATGAGTATATCTTCTTCAGTATGTGCATCAGTATGCCATGTTCACCACGTGTATAAGTATATCGTATTCACCATGTGCATGAGTATATCATGACCAACACGTGTATATCGTTTTAAACCACGTTCATAAGTATATCATGTTCATCACGTGTATAGGAATATCATTTTACCACGTGTATGAGTATATTATGTTCAATACGTGTATTAGTATATTATGTTCACCATGTGTATAGGTATATCGTGTTCACCACGTGCATGAGAATATCATGTTCACCACGTGTATAGATATATCGTGTACACCACGTGCATGAGTATATCATGTTCATCACGTGTATAAGAATATCATGTTCAATACGTGTATAAGTATATTATGTTCATCACGTGTATAGGTATATCGTGTTCACCACGTGAGTATATCATTTTCAAAACGTGTATGAGAATATCATGATCAACGTGTATATTAGATTTGCATGAATATTAATATCTCATGGATGCCACGTGTATGAGTACATCATGGTCGGAATATGTATTTATTTATGTCGCTATTCTCATGCACTTCCTCATGCAAAATTCTCGTGCAAAATAATGCAGCTTTAAATGAGTATTATCTGTGTTTACCACAAAAAAATTCTCCTTTTACTACTTGTACTTCATGAAATAACACATAAGTGCTATACGCAGATATAAAAAAAATCCTACATTCCTATATATTTTGTGAAAATAATGTCAGGTCCAGTGTTGTATGCATATAAATAAAGTAAGGTTGAATTAATTAATTGCAAGTGAATAATTACCAAACTGGGTTTCTCACTATTACAATCTGGGGTAACAAAGTATAAATCTTCATGATATACAGGACACATAAGCAAAAACGGACCTCTGTATAGGTGGGATCAGGTGTCATAGAGGAGTAAGAATCCCCTGTTGACCGGTTACACACACCGTGAATGTACAGTCAAATCCAAATGAAATAAGCGACGACAAATCAACGTCACAATTGGTACAGATGTCACTTAGTGAAACAGAGTAATCGCAAACAGGGCTATTATACCAATCGTAAAACTTTGATATCAAAGGAATTTTTCGATATCCCTGTGTGAATAACTTAAGTAGTATATGAAATATTCGTATGTTTGACACGCCCTGGCAGGTGATTGCGGGGTATCACTACTTAAACATGTTAAATGTGGAAAATTTACTATGTGAAGGTCGTAACTGCCGGGTTGGCCGTATAACCTGGCTGTTAATTTCCTGTCTGGGTCTTTATTTAGTGCTTGATTCTGCTGTATCTTTAATTTCTAGTTCGCTGGGATATATCGCAGTAACATAGGTATGAAAATTTTTATTATTAATTGACAAAATGTCGCCGATATATCTGAATGTCAAATTAAAGGCAATCGCTATTTTTTTCTTCTTTTAATTCAGAAGCTTCCGAATAAGGTCTGCTACGTATGAATAAAGGAACAGGTCAGCTAGTTAAGGGATACAATTAATTCCAATGGGAATGTCCACAGTTTGTTGAAAGACCTGCTTTCCAAAAATTACAAATATACTTTTTATTAGAATTTTTCACAAAATATATAGGAATGTAGGAATTTGTATGCATGTGTATATCTCTTTTTGTTATAGAATACCAATATAAATAGAAAAAAGGGAAAGAACAGATTTTTGAAGAAAAAAACCACAGCTTATGTCCTTTTAACATAAAATTGTAATACTGACCAACGGCTCCCCAATCAGGGTGACCAATATTGTTGTACCAACCATCTTGTGGGACGGATTCAGCACTTGATGTCTGTTGTTGATTTCCGTTTGTTATTTTACTTTCTAAAATATATAAAGCAATTCAGATATTATAAGAATATTCTTTAAATATCTCTTTTAGTTAAATATTGAGCAAATGGACTATGTCGGTATAATCACGTGTTAATGAGGATTTCCTCCTTTTTAATACACTTTCGATACTTTTCCTGGATAACAGTTAATCAATTGCCAGACAAATTCTGACTTTGTGTCTCTCCACACACAAAACATACACACACGAAAGCCCATACACATGCATGTACATATACGCGCACATGCACACAGACACGTATATGCATATATACATACGTACACTTATATACATGTATATACACATATACATACAAACACATGCATATATGTACACACATTTACATATACACATAAACATCCTCATACATAAACACGCATACACACATGTACACACATGTACATGTACACATTAACACATACATCCACACATATACACATCAACATACACATGCGTACATATACACATATCAACATATGTACACAAAAACATACGCACATGTACATTTACGCATATGCATACACGCATATACTTAGATATACATATCCACATACGTACACACAAATAAATGTATATATACACACCTACACACACATCCACATACGTACGAACACATTCACATACAGAGAGGAGGTGTGTGTAACAAATAAATGTGAAAGAGATGTGACTGGTCATGGCACTAAGTGTATATAGATTTATAAATATTATATATATATATATATATATATATATATATATATATATATATATATATATATATATATATATATATTTGATATTAGTTTTCTTGGTACAGCGATAAATATTTAAATAAAAAAGTGTAGAACATCACAATTTCTTTCTTTCTTTCTTTAATCCGTGAGCGCTTTCACCATCGTGGTTCTTATATATATCTGTGTGTGTATGTGTGTGTGTCTCACTTTGCATATATGTTGTATAGATTGATGGACAGACGGATGGATGGATATATGTTTGTTTGTATGTTTGTATATGAATGTGTTGTTATTTAAAAATGATAAGTTTCAGTGAATTTCCCAAAAATAACATCTTTTAAAGTTAAGATTTATCTGAATGTAAATGTCATAGTCATTATATCATTTGAAGCATTAAAATCTTCTAAAACTGAAACCTACGTATCATAATCAATAAAACACTTCAAAATTCTTAAATTCTTATTAAGTAAAAATGAAGGAGTACCAATGGATTATCGCAACTCCAAGTCCAACAAATAAGATATAAATGAAATGAAGAACAATTGCGAATCCCAAACGGGATACGACCAGGTGTCCGGATCGAGACCTCTGCTAGAATACCACACACGTCCCAGATGTTACATGGAAACCTCTGGAGTTCTGTGAAAAGGTCAAGCTCGGTGAAAATGTCATCAGCTTATTTTAAAAAGATTGGCGAAAGGGAGTCACTGTAGATGGCCTTGCTCCGGAATACTTTTTAATATACCTGAAAGGGGGACTTCATATTGTCAACAAGAGCGACCATAAAACGTTCTTAGTGACGTTCCACAACGTAACCTTGTGTGAGTTGTTTATTGAAGTCCAAATATGTTTTGAATACACTAATATCCCTTTCGGTCAGACAAACAAAATTGTCATATTGTCATGGTGAAAATGCCATAAAATGTGATACTACGCAATAGATACCTAAATCCGTGTTGTGTGTTAATTTTGATTTAATTTGATTTCGAACAAGAATATGAGTACACTTTCTTTTTAACAAATAATGTTTAATGGGGCATTAGCTGTGGTGTCCAAAGGAAAATTATTTCGTATTTAATCATTTAGATTGATGTACAATAACACATAAGAGCTACATACAGGCATATACAGGCATATATACATTCTGATATTTCTATATAGTTTGTGAAAATCAGGTCAGGTCCAGTGTGGTATGTCTATACAAGTAGTAAGGTTGAATTAATCAATTGCAAGTGAATAATTGCCAAACTTGGTTTCTCAAGCAATTTTCACAAAATATATAGGAATTAAAGATTTGTAATGTCTGTGTATTTCTTTTTTGCTATCGCATACCAATCTAAGTCGTAAAAAAGGAAAGAATTGTTTTTAACTTCCAGCAAACCCCAAAAGACCCAAACTTCATAAATGTAGATTCGAAGCTTACTGTGTTACTTTTCATTTATAGATTGTATCTATTTACCAAAATACACACAATTCATTTTATTTAATTGTTTTACAAATTCCAGGAGTGAATTAGAGCCATATACACTAAGACTCTTTGTGACTTATTTACATCTAAAGGCCCATGACCGGTCAAATTGAACTACGTGAAATATCGTAAAAAACTCTACGATTCACACATTATACAATTTAAAGACATACCTAGCAAAACTAGTACACACATGAACTGCAAATAGTCAGAAAATGATAAAACCAACATGATACGAACACCCCTCCGGTCATATAAACAATTGAAAAATCCTACATATTTATTCCTAAATTTGCCATGAACTGTAAATAAACAGTATACGGAGCCCATTCGTCGTAAAACCATGGTCCGGAATCGCTATGCTCTTTCCTACCCGTGGATTCATGTGTCCGAAATCACTCATGCATATTTTGTTTTTATTTTTCATGGAGCCTCAGCGAGTAAACGGTGCTCGCGCATTCGTCAGCTAATCAGATCAAGGCTATTAAACAATTTCAGAATTTTCAGACTTCGCGATATCTTCCGTTGCCGGTCACAACTACTGTGATTGCATAAATTGAACACACTTACTCCTTTATTAACACATTAGCTACGAGTGATTTCGAGAACATAAGACCACGGATAGGCAAGTGCGTAGCGATTTCGTACCGTTGTTTGCGACTATGAGGGCGCCCATCTATATACATTCGGGGGGTCTAAATTTCTTTGTTTTCAAAACCAAAATAAAATCGCCAAAAGCCCGAAAATTGCAACGACCCCTTTATCTTATATCCGTATAACCAGGCGGAATGTAGTCTCGTAAACCCTTTCTTGACTGACCTGCACACGTTCAAATTTAAAGAATAAAGACAATAAATTTACACTGACAAGATTAGTGTCGTTTTTTCTTGTTATCCTACCGACGAGTATCCAGTGGGGAATAATTATTTTTCCTTTAAAGATTGTCATAACCGAAAATTTTGTAGAATCATCTGCAAGATAATCAAACGGTTAATCCGCCTGTCATGTTTTACCTCTGCGAAGTACTTCTGAGGACAATTCATTTCCACAGAAAGTTGTATGTCATTTCAATACCAAACGACATTATTGTAATCACTATGTTGGCAAATACATGTATACCTTCATAAATAATTTTACAATCAAACAGACTATGGGCACGAATGAGTTAATCGAAGGGAACGAGTCAGGTAAAACATGTGTGGTACAAGTTAACCAATTCACTTAGGTACAAGTTGTGATGGATACGAGATGACAATAACCCATATGTTGAACTTATTCATCTGAGGTTGCCTTGAATATTACACAATTTGTATTTATTGTCGTTTCGAGTAAAAATCAGTTTTTTGATCTTCAAAGTCAAATTGCTAGAAAATATTGAATCACTTAGAAGCATAATTAAAGGGAAGATAATAACTTTATATAAGCATTTTGCAAAGCACGTTATCATTTAAAACAAAATTAACAACCTTGCTGAGCGTAAACCGCAAGTCATTGGCCTTTAATCTAATTAAAATTTTACAAATCACAGATAAAAAGGTATCAATCGCAAGCAATATACAACAAGATCAGGAGAAATCTGGACACATACGGATTCAAAACACATACCCAACATGGTCAAATGTATGTTTTATATTTATAATTTTTGGTGTTAAATATATTGTTTCAAAACAATATAATTATGGTCAATTACCAAAACGATAAATTTACATGAAAACAGAATTTTGCCATATACATCACAATTTGTAAAATACAAAGTTTAAAAATAAATTTCTAAATATCATGAATACAAAATATTAAACTACTTACCCAAAAACACAATGACAAATAAAAGACCAATAATTAGAAATCTGGCTGTATCCATTATCATTAGTCTGATTCTAAACATATGAGGAAGTTTTAAAACCTGTGTTGTATTTTTACGGTTCGGGGTCATTCATAAAATAACGTATCCGCTTATACTTTGATCTAATTGATTAATCTATAAATAACTTTGTGATGTTGAATGAAATGTAATTTCCTTCCTTTTATCGATTTCCGGAAGTATGTTTTATCAAATAAATAAATAGAGAGATAGATAGACGGACAGATAGATAGACAGACAGACAGATAGATAGATAGATAGATAGATAGATAGATAGATAGATAGATAGATAGATAGATAGATAGATAGATTTGATAGATAGATAGATAGATAGATAGATAGACAGATAGATAGATAGATAGATTTGATAGATAGATAGATAGATAGATAGATAGATAGATAGATAGATAGATAGATAGATAGATAGATAGATAGACAGACAGACAGACAGGCAGATAAAAAGATAAAAAAAATAAAAGAATTGACTCATATAACATTGAATTTGTTAATTGGAAATTAGCATCAGATATGTGATGCTAGACATTGTATGTGTCAAGTACATGTATATGGAACCCACTTTCTCTCTTTTTCTTGCTCTTTACTTCTTAACTTCATTCTGTCTTTCTCTCCTTATCTTGGATATCCATTCCTTACCTCATTCTGTCCTACCCTTTCTTCAGTACATGTATATGTGTGTTTGCGCATGTATGTTGTACGTGTGTCATGTTTAGGTTTGGGTATTATACATAAATATATATTATTGTGCTCGTGAATATATGTATATGTTGAATACATATATACGTGTGGGTGAACGTATAACTATGTATACATGCATATTGAAAAATTATATGTACACCAATGGGTGATATAACTGTTGAAGTAATTTGTGTAGCTATATTCAGTATATGTATGTATGTGTATATGTATACTAATATCTTATTATATGTATGTGTATGTATGTATATGTGTGAATATATGTATGTATGTATGTATGTATGTATGTATGTATGTATGTATGTATGTATGTATATGTATGTATGTATGGTATATGTGT
>BROG01000717.1:0-77500 GCA_030159075.1 Atrina japonica | reverse complement strand
GTTTCTGTGACAATTACTGAAGAATTTTACTAGAATTTTTGGAAAGTGTAGTGAATGTTATCTTAACAAATTATTATTGGACATTCAATATAACAAATATTTACCGTAGGTACTGATAGGCCAGTAATAATACTGCACACAGCGCCACCTAGTAAGCCGAGTCTGTTTAAACCTGACAATACGCTGGTAAACTGTGGAGCCAAATCGTGTACATTGACCTGGTAACCAGATATAGCCAGTCCACTAAAAGCAACACCAATGCACAGGACGATCAACGCTATTTCTCGTCTGTCTATAAATCTCAGACCGAGTATACAACATGCCTCGACTCCAAAACCTAGATAAATACATTTTGATAAAAAATACTTTGTGGTTACTTCACATAATTTTAACTGTTAGATTAATTGTCAGGCAATATTCATTAGGGGTCGTGTTTTATGCATCTAATAAAAACATTTTTTCTCTCATTTGGGAGCCTGTACAAGCGACAGAACCCGGTTACAGTGTACACAGGAAGAGATCACCAGCCTTCCGTAAGTAAACTAGGAAACTTTCTCACAAAAATAAGCTTAGGTTCCAGCGGGCTCGAACTTGAGCTGACAGGAAGTGAGATTTACGATGCTCTGACCACTCAGCCCCTACATGCTAAGGAAACCGTCAAAGGAAAATACCTTTACCGATCAGTAGTCCAAGTCCATAAAATCAAAGATATACAGACAAAACCTGGATGGATCCAGGATTTCTCGAGATACGGAAAAGAAAGAGGATATAATTGTTTCTCCGAGCGGAGGGAGGCGCGAAAATTTTGGTAGGCCTTTTTCTGGATTCCAGAAAAGGTTTTCTATATATTAAGGTCATCGAAATCAAGTGAATTTTGCATTTTTGTTTTCAAAACAGAATTTAATTATGACTTTTGTGAGTTTTATAATGTTTGTCATGCAATTTGTTTTTACATTACACCACACGGTATATTTTGAAAGACCAACGATTTGCCTGAGACAAGTTCGGCAGCAAGTTTCATAATCAAACACGATAGGTGCACGATTGTAAATTGACCAATCGCGCTTATGCCTTGCAATCTGTAAAACAAATATTGCATCAACTTTCATTTAGTACCGACTTACTGTTTCGTAAGCACAGCAACCCACCAAAGACTCGCATCGATCTGAGCTTAATCTTCTTGATGTAGTAGTCGAACTACTAGATGGAAATCAGTTTCATCCCACCATATGTGATTTGTTAACTCCTTAAATAATAAATTCCTGCTTCCAGGTTGATTGTTATTGATTTAGGAATATCATGAAAATCAAGAATGGAGTTTTTGTCAATACATCTTTGATCTATATACAGCGACTCCGTGTTTACTCTGTGGTAAAACCATGCTATTTTTCAATGAACATTAGTTAGGTACGTCATTATAGCTATATTACATAAGAAACAATCCAACCAACATACGAGTTTATCAAACCAACAGTAGTGGCAGTTCAACGAGAGATTTTGCACGCTTGAGATTGGGTTTAACTTAGGAGATCATGTGAAAGAAGTATGATAGAACCTTCTATGACCTCACAAAATTTGATTGTGTTTATTGATTTAATCTTTGAAGTTATTGAATAGGTCGTACAGGTCTCTAATCATTATCTTCCAATATGTGCATTTATCATATTGCCATTAATGATTACTTTAGCAGCCTCGTTTTCACATTGATTGTCGGTCACCCGACGTTGAAAACGGAATATGTATCACGGGCTGGTATTCCCATAGAGTAACGTTAGCCATAAGAAGACACTTGGTGGAATCCTGAAGTTGTGTCTAACACTGAAAATGCCAAAGCTTTGACAACTTTAGGTGATTTATCCTTTATATTTGGTACCATGTTATGCTCCTGGTTCAAAGTTTTGTTAATTTATTTTCATCAACGAATTTTCCCACATTGAAAACCGCGAACATTTGAGCATACACACAATGTCACAGGAATATCGAAAATCGCGTCTGATGTCAACGTTCCGCAAATAATGGCCAGGTTTACGATTACTCTTGTTTCGCTAAATAATATGTTACCTGTTCGATAGTGGTTGTCGAGTCGTCTCAACAAATAATTGTGACGAGGAATTGTTACTTACTCATTTCATTTGAATTTGACTGTGAACACGCGGCGGGTGTAACCAGTCAACAGGGGATGCTTACTCCTCCATGACACCTGATCCCGCCTGTGGTTTCCCAGAGGTCCGTGTTTGTCCAATATTCACCAGATTTGTATATTGTATTCTGAACATTCTGAAGATTTATACTTTGGCATCTGAGATTTTTATAGTACTTACTTATTTGCTTAAACTTATCTTGAAACTTGGGGATGTCCGACCATTTCGTATTTATATTGTGAAAATGCTTTAGTGGAGCCGCTGTTAGCCTGGCTATCTGATTGAAATCGAAATCCCTCTACCGTGTGACGAAATAAATATCAAACGTAAACATGTCAGTGTTAACGTTATCTACATCATTTCTAAAAAAATACTGAAAGTTTATAGATAATGTCAGCCCCTTTTCCTATACTAAAATTAATAAGCATATCAGACACTCAATATCTCCGTTGTGCAAAGTGGTCATTGTCGCCGTTTAGTACTTTGAGGACCACTACTTCCTTACCAGAAAATTGATGCGTTTATAAAATCAAATGCACTTGGTGGTCTAACTACGTCGTGGTGTATATCTACTGGCTTTCCTTTTATCAGCGTACTGCTGTGTAAACGCTCGTTAACTTCTAAATCAATATTTCGAGACACATTATTGCTGTCAACTTTTTATATAACATGAAATAAAATGAAATTAAATGACAGTCAACACAAACATACAAGACAAACGTGTTTATACCGGTATGTTTGTACATCATGATGAGTGTAGTCACATTTGAAAATCATAATTCGTCACCATTGAAAACTGACTGGTACTGTTGTAAAATAGTTTACTATTTTTTCGTATCGAAAAAATATTATTCTCGTATAATTATCATTTTATTAGGTTATTCTGCCAGTAAAATATAAAAAATCTCAGTTACCAAAGTATAAATCAATAGAAATTCCAGGACCTAATTAATTATGCACTCACCCTAACTCCGACGATGCTTATGATAGGCTAAAGGCCGTATGTCTCATTTAAAACTACATTATGTAATAATTAGAGTCGCATCTATTATCATACTGATATAACTGTAAATAAATACATGACATCTAAACGTGCTTTCTCTCTCTCTCTCTCTCTCTCTCTCTCTCTCTCTCTCTCTCTCTCTCTCTCTCTCTCTCTCTCTCTCTCTCTCTCTCAAAGAAAGAAGAAATTCATATAAAAATATTGGTTTTCACGATATGATTATATTTCAGCAAATAAGCATATTATACATACCCACACATTGCGCAATCTTTCGACCGACTGTTGTGCTAACCAGATTTGATTTGATCAATTTGTCAAACAGGACTCCGCCTGTTACCGTCACAATTGTCATGAATACTGCTGGGAGTGCAACTTCAAAACCAATCTGTATAATAAATAATTATTCACGTCATTTAATAAAAAATATATATAATCACAGATACCAAAGTGTAAATCTTTAGGATTTCCAGGATACAATACACAAATCTGGTGAAACTGGACAAACGCGAATCTCTGGAAATCCATAAGTGGGATCAGGTGTCATGGAGGAATAAGCATCTGGTGTTAACCGGTCAGAGTCGCCGTGAGGCCACAATCATATTCAAATGAAATAAGTGACGAACAAATTCTCGTCACAATTGGTACAGATGACTCAACAACCGCTATGAATACGTTACTCAACATTTCATTTATTGAAACAGAGTAATTGCAAACAAAGTCATAATACCGACCGTAAAATTCGAGGAACGTTGACGTCAAACGCGATTTTTTATAACCTTGTGACAAATACTTGCAAATTGTCAGTAATACTTACAGTACTTACTTGGTTTTTCACCATGATGTAGGTGTGGAGCTCAACTGATGTTGTTTAATTGACAGAAAAGATCTTCTTGAACATTATAAATTTGGTATTATGGTTATAATATTTATATACCACTAGGTCGTTGCCTCTGCTGGTGGACCCTTTGAGTCTCCGAGGGTATACATAAAACTAGTACCTGGTATTACGATGCCAGATAATAATCTTATACAAAAGTAATATTTCGCACTGATCACACCATTTCAATTCTAAATTCTCCAAAAGCTAAGATAGTCATCTTTTTATTGTGGTTACTCATAGACGGATTTTGCTATACATTTAGATTTATTGTTTGGCCTTGTATGATGTCACTTTCTGTTTAGATTATATGAATCTTTTATAAATTAGAGCTAAACTGATGAAAAATCGGTATCCGTTGTAGGTATATCAAATGAACGTAATACGGACACGTGATTTTGAAGGATCTCGTCCTTTGAATGTGAGCTACGTGTGTATGTAGGATTTCCAGAAATTGTATTAAACCCATGTTCTTCTAATAAACAATTATAGTAATGTGCCTCACAAATAAAAACCATATTATTTAGGCTTTGTCTGCTGGTACCAGTACATATTGGTCATGTAATATATCCAGTTCAGTTACTACGTCTGGATCATTAAATAAAGAGGGATAACGTGATAAGCATTTGAATAATTGAACATGCAGTCAGCACAACGTATACGAGTTCCAGTAAACCGCCATGCTGACTGCCCCCCCGAGTTTGTTGATATCACGTGACTTTGGTATACAATAACTCGAAAAATCCGAACAAAATGAGATGGTGTATTGACGATATTCGGCGATATATTATGTCACTTCATCTGCGAGGAATTAGTTTTTGTTAAATTATCTCTTGTAGATATGAAAAGTGTGATCACTTTCCTGTAATCTAATTTTCAAATCTGGCACCCTTTACTTCATGATATTAATATCTTTGGTCATATAGGCAATAAACTGCTTATCCGGAATATAGCGATGCCCTACTTTGCTCTAATCGTGAATCGTGACGTAACAAGACAACTCGAAAAATGTCTATTGATTCGGACTAAATTCAATAAAGTATATGTCGTACAGAAGACGGTGGTTTTAGAATTAGTCGAGGGTTACATTTGTGCAACAGCATCACTTAATTGTCCAGTATGACAACATCCGGTCCCATGTAGCCAGAGTTTGTAAAGGCTTTCACGCAAACGATAACATTAACCCACTCGACTGGCATCCATATAGTCCAGATTTGTTTGTAGGACGAACTATACAGAATGGTAAGGGGCGTCAGAATGCCCCCGTTATTATAGACCAATTAAGAACAGTCTAGTTGGGTGCGTACGCGCGAAGGGCATACAAGATGATATTATTAGCATTTTAATTGATTGAAGTTGAATTCAAGATTGATTCAAAACAATTCAATTTCTTAAATAGGGAATCTCTAAGATACAATATTAAACATCTAAATGACAATTAAAACTGTAAAACTGTTTTACCTCTGCAATATTTGTTGAAAATGCGATTTTGAAGTACTGCGGAACGCCCATTATCGTCATCGAAAAAACCCAGTCTCTACAGAAACAAGCAACCACTGTTGCCCACACTGGTAAAGATGTAAGAATTTGACGCCATGGTATATTTCGTGCCTGTGATAATTAGATGTATAAATTTAACAAAACGTTTACATATTTATTCATGACAAAAATGTCTAAAACATAAGACTCAAATGCATGATAATGGTAAGAAATTAATTAACATAATGTATAATATCACAGGTTATACCGCCATATTTTGTTTTCCTTCACTTTGCTGTATAACGGGTTTGGCAATATATCGATATTTACCATTTTCGAGGTGTAGTTGTTTCCATGCCTATAATCCCTGCTGTGTATCATATCCTGTTTACAACACACTACCGAGTTTTCTTTTGATGAGCTTCGCGGTTGTATTATGAAGTAAACAAGGCAGAATTTGAACGATCGCTGGTCGCAGAGATCAGGAGGTTATCATACTACAGTATAGGGTGAAGAAAAATAGGGAAAAGGCAAGGGAATGTTGAAAACGGTCGCTAAGATGGGTTAAACTGTAAATAAAAACATCTCTTCATTTTATGACCAAAGGGACAAAATTTTAGTGACGTCAAATTATCAAAAACAGGACTAAAATCTAAGTAGGTCATTTTTCTCACACCTGATTATTCATCTGGACTGGCGATACTATCGAGGAATTTGACATGCATGAATGACCATTTGTACTGAACGGAGTTTTTGTGTTATAACGGGGGAATTATACGGGAGGAAATTTGTTCTTCAAGAATAGTTATGCTAGTTTGGCGTAATAACGGAGGCGATATATCACGGGAGAAGTATATATAAATATATAAAATATTATATATAATACTAATATATATTAAATATAATATCTAGTGTACATATAAGCCTGCCAGCCTTTAACAGCGATAATCATTGTATTTATTATATATTTGATGATAATTCATAGAAATATTTTCGTGTGTTGCGTCGAAATATCATTTTCAGATAAATTGTGTTATTACTTAACTGGTCAATATAAAACATCATATACCAAAGAATTAATCGAAAAAAGGTTTATAATACAATATATAAATTAGGTGAAAATTGGACACTCACGGAAAGCTGAAAATCCAGAGATCACGTGACATGCAGGAGTTGATCGGTCACACCCGCTGTAACAATCACTATCGATCGGGTAATTCAACATTTCACACCGAGCCGACACGGCACCTTTTGGCAAACTTTTCCATTATGAAGTCACAATTAAATAGCCCGTCAAACAGTTGTGTCATTATGACATCACAATTGAATGACATATAGACACATGGGCAACCATGTGTTAGACTCTTTGCGATAGGTCAATTGCAAACAAGGTCATTATACCGTCTGCATAAAATTTAAAATGTTCACGATAAGCGCAATTTCCAGTATCCTTGTGACAACAGCTTATCCGTAAGAAGTTTGTCTTTGTTATCCTCTGTTATCGTTTGTTTGTTGTTTTATATTCCGTAAAGAAATTTTCACTTATACTGAGATGTCACCAGCTTTAGGTGATGCTCTACAAATTTTGACCTGTATTATGGACTAACGCCAATGCAGTGATGGTTCTTTTACTTGTCACATCTTCCGCGACACGAGACATCAGGTTTAAGTCTCATCCGAAAGACTCGTGTCTTTCACTTCGTATTCCGATCGTTTGGCGAAGGAACAGAAACTACCATTTATATATAGTCTTTGGTATGACCCGGTCCGGGAATCGAATCCTGGACCTTCTAATTGCCAATCGAACGTTCTACCACTAGAACAAGTGGTGTCTTACACAGTATAGGTCTTCTCTAATTTTGTGGGTCTAAATTGTAGAAGCAATTTGTACAAAAGCACATGCATAATATTTAAAGGGGCATTGGCTGTATTTTCTTCATTTCCCACCCATTTTACTACCTAGATTGGTATACAGTAACGAAACAAAAAGATATACACTGGCATAAAAAAATCTTAAATTCCTATGTTTTTTGTGAAAGGTGCTGGAGAAACCCAGGTTTGGCACTTGAAATTGCAATTGATAAACTCAACCTTATTATTTGTATATGAATGCCACACTGTACCTGACTTTATAATCACAAAATGTATAGGAATATAAGATTTTTATACCTGTGTATAGCTCTTTTTTGTTAATGTACATCAAGTACAAAAAGTAAAAGTAGAAAAAATAAAAACAAAATATATTTTTTGGTAAACACAGCTAATGCCCCTTGAAGTCTGTGACCGAAAATTCAGAAAATTCAGTACAAAACATCTTTAAGATTAACAGTGAGCTAGCAAATCAAATAATTTAATTAAATTTCAAATACTGTTGTGTCAGAGCTTTGTTGAACACCTGGGCCTTCTCTCTCCAACAGCAACTTTTCTTTTAGACTAAGTCCTGAATGCTGGGCTGGAGTGTCATAAATAAAAAGCATCCACATTGCCGACCAAAAAACTCCACAACCACCTTTAAAAATGTAAACACGACTTTTATGCACTATACAACACCAACACAGAGAGAGAGAGAAAGAGAGAGAGAGAGAGAGAGAGAGAGAGAGTGAGAGTTTTTGTGCAAAGGCATACTGTATACAGGGTTATATTTGCCCCGTGTTATTTTCGCCCTAATGCACTTGCATCGCCCAGATTTATTAAAAATAGATGAATTAACCATTTTGAATTCGCTCAGTTTTGAATTCGCCCACTGACAATAACGATAAGGGCGAAAGGGGCGAAAATAAAACGGGGGCGAAAATTTTCCTGTATACAGTATTCTGTGAAAAACAAATCTAATTAAATGAATTATTTTTAGTAGGCTCACAATCTATTTTCTTTAATGTTTTCATTTATTACCTTAGTACCAAAGTTTTGGCATAAAACTTATTAAAACAATTTCCATAAAATAATAACAGAAGGAACTCACCATAAATATATAGACTAACATCCCATGAAACGATACATCCAGTAATTCCTGACACAACAAATGCGACTGCTGGACTCAAATATACACCTAATATATTAATGTATATGTTACGATCAATGATATTTGGCTATTAATGTGTTAAAAATTGGAATGCAAAAGAAGACGGTTTTGTAACGCCGTTTAAAAATTGTACGTAAAAGATAAAACATATTTCAAGATTATTTGTAGAGAGGGAAAAAGGAAGAGAAAGGATCTGGATTACGAAAGATTTCTTAATTACTTGAAAAAGAAAACGATCCATTGGAACAAAAGTATGATAATTCAATCTACTGCTTTCTATAAAGACATACCAGCAAAAACAAAGGTGACAATTCTAGTTTTTTCTGACTTTGGAGCCCAGGCTGATATGACTCCATTGAGGGCGGGTACACAGCATCCCTGTTAAGAAGGAATTATTTTTAAGTTAACATGGAACCCTTCATATCCAAAATGTATTAATAATGTAAGAAATCTTTGGGTTATACAGTAGTCCTGTTTTTTTCTTTTTTTATTATTTTTTACATCCCGTCAAGAATTTTTCACTTATATTGAAATGTTACCAGCTTTAGGTCAAATGCCACAAACTCTTACCTGTGCTAAGGACTGACGTCAATGCACGCCTGTCGTGACACGGGGATTCGCTTATCCGAAAGAATCGTGATTTTCACGGCATATGCCGAGCGCTTGGCGAAGGAATAATAATTACCAGTTTTAAAAAGTATTTGGTATGAACTGGTACCGCGAATCGAACCCGATACCTTCGTTACATCTCTGGTATCTGATCTGATCAGTGGTATAGAGAGTTCAAATTAAATTGCACCCTCTTACAAACATCGGCGTAATTTAAATATTTTGAGGCAGAATTAACGTAACTTATTCTGGAAACTGAAATCGGTGACTTTCGATATACTCACTATAAAATATTGTTTCCTTCATTACATAACTTTATAATATAAAATCTGTTACCAAAGCAACACATCTTCAGGATGTCCAGCATACAATATACAAATCTGGTGAATACAGGACATACTCGGACCTCTGGAAATCCATGTCGGGAGATTCACAACATATTTTACAAAAGAAATATATTGTATATATATTTGTAGCATAATTGACAGAAATGTTCTTTCTGATGTTTCTTATTTTATCACATAAAATATACAACATGACTACTATATTTTATTTAATAAAATAGGATACGTCTTGAGCATTATAACTTTGGTATTATGTTTATAATATTTGTAAATTATTGACGCGAACCACAAATCACATATATTAAAATCACAGATACCAAACTATTAAGCTTCAAGGTGTCAAGGAGACAATATACAAATCTGATGAACGTTGTACAAACACAAATCCCAGGAAATCCAAAGGTGGTATCAGGTGCCATGAAGGAGTAAGCACAATGTGTTGACCGGTCACACCCACCGTGAGTCCACAGTCAAATTCAAATGGAACAAGCGGGGAATAAATCCTCGTCACACAACGATCTAGGTAGCTGAGTGTTACAGTAATTTGTGAAAAAACTGTTTAGTTATTTATTATCGTAATATAGTATTTTTACTAATAAACATGGTTTACGCAAAAATGACCTGTAAACCTAAATGTATCCATAAAGGTTTAGATGATTTTCACTTATCTTTTTACAGTCTATGGAATTTAAAGATGACTTACTTCAAAAGTTCCCTGCAGAATCCTGATGCCTAGTACCAACACAAAGTGAACTTTAATTGCATACGGGATGACAAGCAACAATATGCTACTCATCAGTATAGCAATGCCACAGACCCTAAAACAAAAACATGAAATTAGTTATCACCTGAGACCCCTAAACAAAAACATTAAATTAGTTACAATCTGAGACCTCTAAACTAAAGCATGAAATTAGAAATTACCTGAGACTCTTAAACAAACACAATTTCGTTTTATCTATCAATATTATATATATATATATATATATATATATATATATATATATATATATATATATATATATATATATATATTTAAGCGACCAATAATATTGAAGGTTCTGAAGTCCATCTCTCTCTCTCTCTCTCTCTCTCTCTCTCTCTCTCTCTCTCTCATTCAACACATAACCATATATGATAATAGACGTTTCTTATACACAAAACGTATTCTCTTTAAAAACCAACATTTTATATATGTCCAAAACTTTTTTTTCAGTACCGTCACACAAGCTATGCTGTCACTCATGACTCGTGTATGTTTGGCACCACAGTAATTTGAAATGACGTATAACCCTTTGTTGCACTGTCAATGACTTCCGTCCGTTAAAATTTTATTTCTTACAATGAAAATTGTTGTCGAATTTATATATATATATATATATATATATATATATATATATATATATATATATATATATATATATATATATATGATAAAAATTCAGCAAGAAAAAAAAATGTGTTCTAAATTTGGGCTCGTGACATTTAAAATATATCGGCGGAGTATTCTATACCTCAGCAAATCATCTTTGTGATCTATGGATTTCGATGTGACGGTACGCATATTTTGCAAGTTTTTGTTATTAAAAGCATGATGACATCAAGATTAAATGGTGAATTTAACATGGAAGCTGTCAATCAAATATCGTTTTAACAGAAAAATCTAATATTCTTTTTGTATCCACATCAATGGCATGCTATTTTTGTTTATTTTAAGTCATAATTATATCGGGACTTTTTAGCTTAATTTTCACATTTAGTCTCTTCATATCTATCATGCAGATAAAATGATTTAACACTGCTCCATTTGCTATCAATTACATGAAATTTAGATTCTGAAAATATTTCATTTAAAAAACTGGTAAATACTATTATTCATATTCTAAATATAAAAACCACAGATACCAACGTTTGAACTTCAGAATGTTAAGGAGACACTATACAAATCTGATGGATATTGGACAAACAAAGCCCTCTGGAAATCCAGAGATGGGATCAGGTGGGTGCACTACAAAAGTTGTCCTATCGTCAAACTACCCTTCTTTGATACAATTGTATTTAATTTTGAATGGTGTTTTACGCCACACTGAACAATTTTTCACTTATATGGTGGCAGCAAGTTTTTAATGATGGAGGAGAGAACCCAGTTACAATGTACCCGGGAAGAGACTACCGGTTTCCGCAAGTAAACTTGCAAGTATTTTTCACAAAAATCAGCGTTGGTTCCAGCGGGACCCGAAACTTTGCTGACAGGAAAGTAAGAGACTATATCCATTTGGCCACGGAGGGCTCCTTCTTGATTCAGCTGGGTGTCATGTAATTGATATTGCATATGTGTCGTAAACTAAGTAACAATATTGATGGCTTGAATGACTGGACTGGAATGTCCAAATATCAAGTACTTACACTTACAAGATAATTAATTTAAGATAGTCAAACATAATTTGTTTTAAAAAATCATGTGAGCTATTATAGAGAATCGTTTCATTCACTTAATACTATTCTATTTCAATTTACAGTATTAGAAACAAAGCAAAAGGATGAAACCAGATTCGCTCACCAAAAAACTTGAAAAAGTCATAGTGCTGTCTGGAAAAAAAGTTTGCTTATATCATATTTAACCGCGACATATCATATACTCCATGTCTGATATTTAAACTCAATCAGACGTATGCTTAAAGCTGTCACTTCAATTTCTAAGCAATTCACAATTTTGAAACAAAACATTAAAAAAATGTTCTTTCCAGTAGCAGACAATTTAGCTGTTTCTTGGATATAAACAAGCCCCCCACCCACCCCCAGCAAGATGACAGTTTTATAAATCTGGTGAACATGGATACATAGCTAACGATGTGATGTTTTTAAAAGTAAAAAAAAATATCATATTTACATTTTTGGTGAAAATCTTACGGCCAGATACCCACCAAGCAATTGAGTACAAAAACTTCCTGTATAATATGCACTATGAAGATACTGTGCTGACGATACTGTCCAATCCGCTGGTAGATCCAATGAACCATTTATAAAGCAATAAAACTGGAAGCAAAATATTCAGTGTTTGATAAAGCATTAGAGCAGTAGAAAAGAAGATAATTTACAGAATACGACTATACCGAAAGTAAAATGATTGATGGCTTTATCAAAGTGAAGACCATCCTAATTAAAGAACTTTCATCTTTCATCGCTCCCGTTTTCCGGTATTTTGTCTGCAATGAAATCGGTTAGAGTGAACTCGTGGGTGTGTCATTTTCGACCAACGACCAACAACATTACGCCATAGACGAATCCATCAGATCCTCTACGCGACATATCAAAACACGGATGCGATGAGAAATCGACTTTTAACCCTTTCAACCCATACCACAATGGACTGGTACAAAAACAATGCAAAGAACATACCATTCAGATACTCAGGAGTGAAAGGGTTAATTAGATTGAGTGACGATATTACGTTATAATTCCTTATTATAAAAGAATATCGATCATAAATCATAGCTATGTTTATACTGTAGTAAATGTACTGTAATATGTTTGGTCCAGTTGCAGACGAACAGGTTATCACAAATTTTGATCTGGTAATTTTCCTGAAAGGACGATGCCTGCCATTAGTAAAGTACCTTGGTTTTGGATAACTAGCATTATATCATCACTTCTTTGCATTTTCTGTTCTTATTGTTGTTGTTTATTGTTTTTCATACCGTCAAGCAAACAATCGTCCATTTATATGGAGATATCACCATGTTTAGGTGAAGTGTTGCAGATGCTAACCTATGTGACAAACAAACGTTAGCGCGATGAAGGTTCTTTTTGGTTTAACGCCTGTCGTGACAAGGGCCCTCGATTTTGTCTCAACGGCAAGATCCGTGACTTTTACTTCTCTTGTCCACCGCTTGGCGATGAAACAATTACTACCTATTCGAAGTCTTGATGATGACCTGCTACAGGGAGCATCTTGCGAGTCGAACGCTCCACCACTAGACTACTACAAGATGTCCATGTCTCCATTTTAAAGGTTGTCTATGGTGTGATTATGGCTGGAAATTGAATACGCTTACCGTTACGGAAAATGCTTTCAACACCGGTATCTAATTGCGCATGGCCAAGATGACCCCATGGAACGGGTTTGGCTTTAACTTTAGTCATAACCCAGTTTCTTAATCGGGTGCTACTGGCTATTCGACATACCAATCTGAGTAATACATAAGATACGTATAAAATACGTTGTACATTACGTTGTTGGCAAACTGCCCAACATCGATGTCATACTTTCTGTTTTTTTTATATTTATTATCATTTTTTATTAAATTTATTGCTGTTGTTTTATACACGTAATAAAAACGTTCCAACCTGATGGTAGGTAGGTAATAAAATGATTTGAGCCTTGTAAACATTGCGATCCCCAAAGTACAATTCAGATAAATAAAGATAGTGACCGTATGCCACTTAGCTTCCATTAGCACATGGTGGTTGTCAGAACATGTGATACAATTATACATTTGACTCGTAAAAGAAAGTTTATATTAAATGTGTAGCAATGTATTGATAGCGTAAATCTCACTGTCAAACATTACACTAAACATTGACTGTTAAAGAGGTGTTAGCTGTGTTTTCCCAAACAATTATTTCTTTTTCGCTTCTTAGATTCTTAGATGTTCAAAAGCAATTAAGATATAGTGGAACCTCACTATTAAGACCACATGACTGACCCGTCTGATTAGTGAGGTGGTCTTCTAAGCGAAGTGGTCTTTAGGCGAGGTTCCACTGTATATACACAGGCATACGCATTCTTACATTCCTGTAGATTTTGAAAAAAAAATATGGTCAGGTCCAGTGTCGTATGCATATACAATTAGTACTTGACGGTCGATTATATCTCACTTCAAATATAATCATATCAGGCATGTCACCACCGGCGACGTTTATTTTGTTTTTTTAATTTTGTTGAAAATGAAAACCTCAAAAATACCGCGAAGCCCGTTCCTTCAGTTGGTGACAGAATTTCAGTTTAGTTATGAATTTGTCGAAGATTATGCCAGACGATGGGCCAAATATGAAGACATGGAACAAGACATGTTGTCTGAATGGCTAAAAACTATACGGTGGTTAATAAAATCTCGTATCCGGAACCTTAAAGGAACTATGAAAACACGTTATCCCTCTGTATTTAGTGATCAATAAGTGGTAACCGAGCTAGATAGATTACATGACCCATATGTACTGGTCCCAGCAGACAACGCCTCAAATAATATAGCTTTTATTTGTAAGGCACATTACTATAGTTGTTTATTAGAAGAACAACACACGTAGCCCACTTTCAAAGGACGAAATCCTTCAAAATCAGGTGTCCATATTACGTTCTTTTGATATACCTACAACTGATACTGATTTTAGCTACCATATTTATATTGGATACCTAAACTTCACGAACCCGATATAAGGAGAGTTACATAACAGGGTTCAGCAAATGTTCCACCAAACCTTTATCTTTACTCCCTACCAAGATACTAACAGCCGTTAAGGAGAAACGTCAGCATTACTGTACAGTTGCTTATACCAGAGGCGGTGTAAATCAGATGTGGATGCTTAAAAATTCTTAACAACCTTTAGAAAATTTGAAGGAACACAATTTTTCTAAGATTCACATTATCAAAACATACGACTTCTCTACTCTTTACACAACAATTCCAAATAAGAAAAATTAAAAGAAAGACTTTTTAACCTCATAGACAACTGTTATTTCACTAAAGGTGGTATCCGAAAATTTAAATATCTAGTGATTGGTTATCATGATACTTATTTTGTCAAACACCACTCTGATTCCACACATATATACATTGAAGTTGATATAAAAAGATGCTGGAATTTCTAATAGACAACATATTTGTAATGTTCGGAGGTGTGGTCTTTCGACAAATTGTTGACATTGCTATGAGAACCAATTGTGCTCCTTTATTGGCTGACCTGTTCTTTTATTCATACGAAGCAGATTTCATTCAGAAACTGCTAAATCAAAAGAAGAAAAAGTTAGCAGTGTCCTTTAATTTGACATTTAGATATCGCGACGACGTTTAGTCAACTAATAATGGCAATTTTCATACATATGTCAATGCAATATATCCCAGCGAACTAGAAATTAAAGACAACAAAATCAAGCACACACGTTTCATACGTAGACATTTTACTTACTGTAGACACAGACGGGAAATTAGCAACTAGGTTATCGACAAACGCGACGATTTCGGCTTTCCCATCGTAAATTGTCCACATTTAAGTAGTAATATCCCTCAACCACCCGCATATGGAGCTTATAGTTCACAAATGATATGCCAGCGCGTTTTCAACATATGAACATTTCATATAGAGGTAAACTACTCACTAACTAATTAGTGACACAGAGATATCGAAAATCGCGTTTGATGTCAACGTTCCGCAAGTTTTACGGTCGGTATTATAGTTTTGTTTGCGATTACTCTGTTTCACTAAGTGAAATGTTGAGTTACCTGTTCGGTGGCGGCTGTTGAAACGTCTGTACCAATTGTGACGAGGATACGTTCCTCGTGTACTTCATTTGATTTGACTCACGGCGGGTGTGACCGGTCGACAGGGGATGGTTACTCTTCCATGGCACCTGGTCCAAACCTCTTGATTTCAAGAGGTCCGTGTTTGTCCATTTTTACCAGATTTCTACCTATATCCTCGACATCCTAATGATTTATAATTTGGTATCTTGCAAACGTATGATTGCAAAACTGAGTTTCTCAAGCACTTTTTACAAAATATGATATAATCTTTGAAATTTGTATACATGTGAATTTATTTTTCTTATTGTACATCAATTTAATTGGTAAAAAAGGAATAAATGTTTTTGAAAAAAAACAATCAGTATCCCTTTAAATATGACATTACATTAGAACATGACGTGGCATTCAGTGATATCTTGTTTCAAGTCAACTGAGTGGGGGATAGTTATACTAAATGTTCATTCTTATAAAGTTGACAAGTGCTGCGCCTTTACTTTAGGCAACTTATCAAATCTGGCTCCTTTCACTGTAAGTGATACATATTTTGGTCACCTATGCGATAAACTCAACAACCCCAAGGTATGTAGGACACAATTTTCGTTGAAGGTGCATTATGTTACTACGAACCATGTCGGAACGGAACAATTCGGAAGAGGTATATTGTTCTCATATATAATACTATTATCTAATACTATGCAGCACTATTTGTAATATTTAAAGGTCATTCGCTGTGTTTATCAAAAACTTATTTCAAATGTTTCTCCTTGAACTACTTGTCCTTGATGTACAAGTACTTATAAGAACTGTAAACAAACATAAAATGTGTTATACTCCTTTACATTTTCTGAAAATAAGGTCAGGACCTGTGTGTTATGCATATACATATAATAAGGGTGAACTAATCAATTGCCAGTGAAAAAAGAATCAAACTGGGTTTCTCAAGCAATTTTCACAAAATATATAGGAATTCAAGACATTTTATGCCTGTGTATATCTCTTTTTTGTTAATGTATATCAATCGAAGAAGTAAAAAGGAAAATATTTTAAAAAAAAACTCAGCTAATATCCCTTTAAAACCAACCTCTGTGTTTTTCATTGTTTGGTTGAATGGCGTTTTACGGTGCACTCAACAAAAGTTCAGTCATGTGGTGGCGGTCAGTTTTTAATGGCGGAGGAGAGATTTTCATAAAACTTTATAATAAATATTTACTATCGTAAAATGTTTCACTGTACTAAACGTGTAATTCATGGCATTATTTTGTACTGAACGTGTAATTCATGGCATTATTTTGAAACAGAAGACTCAAATTGAGTTGTATTTGTTTGTTTTATTTTTTGTTTAACGTCCCACTCAAGAATATTTCACTGATATGGAGGCGTCACCAAATGCCAAAGGGCTTCACATGCTCGGCACTTACGGCCATTGAGCAGTGAGGGTTCTTTAACGTGCCGACACACGGGAACTCCAGTTTTTTTACTGTCTCATCCGAAAGACAGGAAACAACTTGCCGCCGGTGGGACTCGAACTCTCGACCTCACGATCCCGAGTCGAGCGCTGTACCGACTGAGCCAGGCCGGCTCCTCAAATTGAGACAACTGGAGTGAAAAGATATCATAACGTACAAGAAGCCGTATGGGTACTTACTATAAATGAATTTATTATTTATATATTAACAATGTTTATAAAACATAAAATTGAAATATATTTTCTTTTAATGGAGTAGTCAGGTAAATGGATTAGTCCGATGCGGTACAATGATTTCGTGCACGGGTAGTTGTTATTTGGAATTGATACGGGTATATTGTTATTCGAAGGCTCAACCTCGGGCATTACAGTCGTTTTACGATACTTCCCAACCCCCCTACCCATACAAGTAATATAATTCACTTTTTCTTTTGTGGCTATATGATTTAAATACAGTATTTAGATAACATAATAGATGATGATGATGGTGATGATGACGACGACAATGGTGATGACGTTTATGTTGATAAAGATTTGTTTTTGTACATTCAGTAAATAAATATAGTGCGCTATTGAGCGCTTCCCTCCTCCATACATTGTTTTGTTTTAATTATAAATAATTTTCATTCGTTTGAGCAGAACAAATAAGAATATAAATCATACAAAGGCCATGCTGAAAAATGTCAAATGCTAAAATTTTATCATCCATTACGTTTAGTTCAAAGTGTTTAAGTACAACTCATTGAGTATTTCTCAAAATGTTTTGCGGATTCAAAAGGTTTATCGTGCACATGACAAACTGTGGTGAACAGCTGTAAACTGCAGTTTTAGCCTTTCCTTTTTTCAAAGCATTATGTTGTTGTATTAAAATTTATGTTAGGGGGCGCTCACTCCTTCCGGTCACTTGGTACTGCCACGTTTTGGTTTCGCAATTTTTCGTAATATTGAAACCATTATAACATCCAGTTTGTCGTATTCTAATGGGATTGAGTTTTGAATACCCATTGGTACCTCTTCATTTGTACTTTATCCCAATTTTACAAAATTAGAAATATAGACAATTATACATATTATTTCTTCCTCCGAATCATATTCTTTCCGTTAAGATCAAATCAAATAATTACAATCAGATAATTTATATTTTCTGAAAATCTGGGTTCATACTTAAAGTTTTTGTAGTCAAAACTCCCAAAATGGTTTTGAGTTTTTGAGATTTTGGATTTCTGACAAAAAGTAGTTTCAAACACTATAAAAACAAAAGTGATAAAACGTCTGAGTAACAGCGATCCCGATCGGCAACTGAACATAAACTTATGACTTATAGTAGCCTCATTTGGCCAAGAGGACTCAATTACTTTGAAATATTAAAATACACTCAATTGTACAATATGTAGATATTAAATATCCACTCATTTGCAACATACCAGTGCAGCTTACCCCTACATTTTTAATCATCCAAATCCAAGGACATCTAGACTCCTTCCGGACTATTTGTCATATTCTAATTGATTTTGCGTTTCGATTATCCATTTGGTACTTCGTTTTACTAGTATCATTGACCTACTCTAGTGGTTGACAGAGGGTCAGCTTTTGAAAAGTCAATTATATTTTTTAAAATTTTAAACAGCTTTTAGAAAATTTGAAGGCACACAATTTTTCTCGAATTCACAGTATCAAAACTTATGACTTCTCTACTCTTTACACTACTATTCCACATAAAAAATTAAAAGAAAGACTTTTCAGCATCATAGACAACTGCTTTTTCACTAAGGGTGGTACCCGAAAATTTAAATATCTTGTGATTGGCTATCAGGATACTTATTTCGTGAAACACCACTCTGATTCTACACACAAATATACTGAAGTTGATATAGAAAAAACATGCTGGAATTTCTAATAGACAATATATTTGTAATGTTCGGAGACGTGGTCTTTCAACACACTGTCGGCATTCCTATGGGAACAAATTGTGCTCCTTTATTGGCCGACCTGTTCCTTTATTCATACGAAGCAGACTTCATTCAGAAACTGCTGAATCAAAAGAAGAAAAAGTTAGCGGTGTCCTTTAATTTGACATTTAGATATATCGACGACGTTTTGTCAATTAATAATGACAATTTTCATACATATGTCAATGCGATATATCCCAGCGAACTTGAAATTAAAGATACAACAGAATCAAGCACACACGCTTCATACTTAGACATTTTACTTAATATAAACACAGACGGGAAATTAGCAACTAAGCTATACGATAAACGCGACGATTTCGGCTTTCCCATCGTAAATTTTCCACATTTAAGTAGTAATATCCCTCAGTCACCCGCATATGGAGTTTATATTTCACAAATGATCTGATATGCCAGGGCGTGCACAACATATGAATATTTCATATACAGAGGTAAACTAGTCATCGACAAATTATTGACACAGGGATATCGAAAACCACGTTTAATGTCAACGTTCCGCAAATTTTACGGTCGGTATAATAGTCTTGTTTGCAACTACTCTGTTTCACTAAGTGAAATGTTGAGTTGCCTTTTCGTTGGCAGTTGTTGAGACGTCTGTACCAATTGTGACGAGGATACACTCCTCACTTGTTTCATTGGACTTGACTGTGGACTCACGGCGGGTGTGACCGGTCGACAGGGGATTCTTACTCCTCCATGGCACCTGATTCCACCTCTTGGTTTCCAGAGGTCCGTGTTTGTCCATTTGAACCGGATTTGTATCTATGTCCTGGACATTCTATTGATTTATACTTTGGTATCTGAATTTTTTATATTAAAACAAGTCGTACATAATTATTGTTCAGCCATCATTTTTTCATTCCGCTACTGGCCATCCCCACTCTTTATGTTGTTTAACGTCCCACCCAAGAATCTTTCACTCATATGGAGACGTCACCAAATGCCGGTGAAAGGCTTCAAACTTTAGCCTATGAGCAGTGAGGGTTCTTTAACGTGCCGACACCTACTGTGACACGGGATTCGGTTTTTACTGTCTCATCCGAAGGACAGGAAACCAACCTGCCGCCGGCTGGACTCGATCTCACGACCTCACGATCAAGAGTCGATCGCGCTACCGACTGTGCTAGACCGGCTCTCCCCTCTCTTTCTTTGCTTTATATTTGAGTTTATATAAAAATTATTGTTGGGACCTAAGCAGTGTTTTTCAAAGTAAAATTTATTATTACGAAATGCATTAATTTGTCTTACCCCTAAAAAATATGGATCCTTGCTTTTCGAGAATTCGTCTGATTTTAGGATGTGAACCATTACCATAGAAAAGACGGATCGATATCCAATGGTAATAAGTAGTCCAAAAAATCCTAAGAATATTGGAATAAATCTCCTCGGAAAACACATCATTCTAGAAGCTTCCCTCTTTTTCTGTAAAAATAAATGAGGGGTACAAAATATTAACTTTAAAAAGTATGTATCCTATACGAAATTACATAGCACTGTCCTGAAATTAATAAAAACATGAAAAATACATTAATACCAATCTTTTTTCCTCTGAGTGGAGTGTTTAATTTTCTGTTCGATAATAGAAGTAGTTTGAAGTGTCTTTACCGATTATGACGAGGATTCATTCCTAAATTATTGTATTTATATTTAATGGTGGACTCACGACGGATGTGACTGGTCAACAGCAGGTGCTCCATGGTACCGGATCTCACCTCCGTACTTTTAGAGGTCCGTGTTTGTATAATATTCACCTGATTTGTATATTGCCTCGTGAACCTTCTTTCGACTGATACTTGGTATCTGTGATTTTTTATATCTTTTTTTCTTCGTATTATTTCTTCCGATTGAAACAAATACAGTTTTGAAGTTTAATTGTTTTTGTATCTGAAATTGTCAAAAGACACACCTTCGTCAAATAATAAAACTGGACATGACAACATGTTCGGCTGATTTTATTGGCAGGTGTATGACTTAACCATACACATTCCTTGTTTCAAAATACTTTTGGTATAGTATTTAAATAAATTCAATATGCACAAAATTTGAAAGGCTGCATCACAATTTTTATCCTGGTAACTTTTTGCAGGACCCGAGATTTTTAGCCTTATATCACCTTGAATACCGATAATAGTTTTGCATTACATACTAAAAATCCTCCAGTATCTCGAAGTTTTAACAGTACGATATGTTTCAGGTATGTGTTTGAACGGAAACCAGTCTCAACGGATACAAATGCAACGTCAACTGAACCATTTTCTGCATCAGCAGAGTATGCATAATTTACACACGAGAGACAGAATATAATTGGTTAAAGATGAAAGTTAGCTATGTATGCAGTTTTTTTTTATTTCATGCCCATAAATGTCTGTCCCGACTGTTGTTTTCCTCTTTTTTCTTTTTGTAACGTTTGCTTCCAGAATCAGATGTAACAAGCCATTGCAACATTAGGTTTCGATGATTTTGCGATAGAACATTGGTTATTATGGTCATTAGGACAGGTAAGTCGATGTATTATGATCAATCCTGACATGAGTGGTACACATAAATTTGTTTAGATAATATCACCTCGCTCTTCAACTGAAATAAACATAAATGCAAATCTTATTATAGGATATGATCTTTGTAAATTTAGTGTATGATTTAGTGATTAAATAATTGTTCAAATTAATTAGATTATCATTTAAAGGGGCATTAGCTGTGTGTGTGTGACTGTGTTCTGTTTTGTCATTTTATTACTTTTAAAAATGATATATAATAACAAAAAAGATATAAAATTGCTTGACAAACACAGGTTTGACACCTTTTCAATTGATTAACTCAACCTTACTATTTGTATATGCATACTACACTGGACCTTACCTCATCTTCACAAAGATATAGGAATAAAAGACTTTTTATGCCTTTGTATAGTTATTTGTTATTGTACATTAAGTACAAGTAGTAAAAGTAGAAATCAAATTTCGTAAACACGGAGAATGCCAGTTTAATTCTTTACGTATTATGTATACATTGTGATGTTGATGTTGTACTCCTGTTTAACGTTACACTCAGGAATCTTTCACTCATATGGAGACGTCACCAATGCCGGGGAAGGGGCTTCAAAATCCGACCTGCCGCCGGCTGGACACGAACTCATGACCTCACGATCAACAGTCGAGCGCACTACCGACTGAGCCAGGCCGGCTCATATACACACTGTGATAACTGACTACAGTCAATATAAATCAAATACCTCACGTATTTCATTTGGATTTGACTGTTGACACACGGCGGGTGTGACTGGTCGACAGGGATGCTTACTGCTCCATGGCACCTGATCCCACCTGTTGGTTTCCAGGGGTCCTTGTTTGTCCATTTTACGAGATTTGTATCTATATCCTATACATCATTAAGATGGTATCTGAGAGTTTTTATATACAAGTGTGTCTACTATCTTGTACACAAGAACATGGTATAGAAGCTTCTTTTACGTCATTAGGACATTATAAAAAGTTTAATTTAACCACACATTGACCTTACGGACACCTGGTCCCACCCCATTTGGGATTCGCAAAAGTTCTTTATGTTGAAACCATTTGTACATCGAATATGTCGTATTCTAATGGACTTTGAGTTGTTGTTGTGTTGTTGTTTATCGTCCCACTCAAGAATATTTAACTCATATGGAAATGACGGTAACGATCTTCAAAGTTTGGCCTATGCTCGGCACTTACGGTCATTGAGCAGTGAGGGTTTTTTAACGTGCCAACACCTACTGTGAAACGGGACCTTTGATTTTACTGTCTCATACGAAAGACTAGGAAAGGCCAGCCTCCGCTGAGGCTCGATAACCAGACCCTTCGGTTGCAAATCGAGCATTCTACATGTTTACTTTAGGGGGTCACTGTACGCTTCCGTACCATGGTGTGTCTGCAAGTACACAATATAATAACTACGAAGCCGTTCAATATAATCCTGGTGTATCTGCTTCCTCGTCGTTTATTGTCTTGATGCAATGGGTCACATGACATGAATAATTTTAAAGAACGGTAGAGTCCATATTCAGAATTCAGAAGTCTATGGTTACAATAATATAACATGCAATATAAATTTGTAGACCATACTATTTACTGATTTGGGTAAGTTTAAATGCGACCACATGGGTTAATAACGGAATTAACGTTTTGTCACTAGGCTGTGGAGAATCGTGTTTTAAGTCATCAGTTCGTCAATTGTACGGTTGGATAATGACTTAGCAATATTTTTCACATCTTAAAGACAAAAGTAAATTTATTGTCAAAGAGTGTGTAAAATCGCCTTTTACCATATCACCCCCAAGTATGTAGATGGTATGCTCTACTTCTAGTATTTAGACCAGACTTATACGGCCTGTAGGGTTCAAAGTGTTAAAGAAATTTAGAGTCATCTATTCAAACGTATCTGTTGAGAGGGAGCTCTGTGACCGAGTGGTTGCAGCATCGCGCTTTAAACCATGAAGTCTCTCACTTCTGCTCCACTATCAGGTTCCAATTATCAATCGTTCAAATGTTGACGGGGCATTGCATAGCTCAAACAGCATCACACTGAACTCATTTAAGCCTTATCTCGTGACAATAGCTGACTTGTGTCCATCGTCTGGATCCATCTTCCAATATTCAGAACTTCTATGTACGGTGCTGAACCTATGTGCGCCATTCAGCTGGTCTACAGACTCGTCTATGCGAGGTAGTGAATATTTATAACCAATAGTTATATCATTAAGACGTCTGTAGTCCACACAAAAGCTATTAAACCCATCCGTCTTTTTAACCAACGCAATGGCAGAGGCCAGTAACACACCTCTTCGTAGTTTCTACGATACATGGGTTTCTACCTTAGACTGTATATGCATAGGTAAATGACGCGGTCGCTGTATGTTTGTGTCTGTCCGGAATTCCGTCCCGCTTACATATAAAATGCAATATTTCAAGTTTCGATTGTGATACAGTAACCACAGACGTCTAAACAACCGCCAACGAAAAGGCAACTCAATATTTCACTTAGTGAAACAGAGTAGTCGCAAACAAGACTATTATACCGACCGTAAAATTTGCGGAACGTTGACATTAAACCCGGTTTTCGATATCCCTGTGTCAATAATGTCAGTGAGTAGTTTACCTCTGTATATAAGAAATCTTCATATGTTGTACACGCCCTGGCATATCGGATCATTTGTGAAATATAAACTCCATATGCGGGTGACTGAGGGATATTACTACTTAAATGTGGACAATTTACGATGGGGAAGTCGAAATCGTCGCGTTTGTCGTATAGCTTAGTTGCTAATTTCCCGTCTGTGTTTATATTAAGTAAAATGTCTAAGTATGAAGCGTGCGTGCTTGATTCTGTTGTATCTTCAATTTCTAGTTCGCTGGGATATATCACATTGACATATGTATGTAAATTGTCATTATTAATTGACAAAACGTCGTCGATATATCTAAATGTCAAATTAAAGGACACCGCTAATTTTTTCTTCTTTTGATTCAGCAGTTTCTAAATGAAGTCTGCTTCGTATGAATAAAGGAACAGGTCGGCCAATAAAGAAGCACAATTTGTTCACATAGGAATGCCGACAGTTTGTTGAAAGACCACGTCTCCGAACATTACAAATATATTGTCTATTAGAAATTCCAGCATGTTTTTATATCAACTTTAGTATATTTATGTGTAGAATCATAGTTGTGTTTGACAAAATAAGTATCCTGATAGCCAATCACTAGATATTTTAATTTTCGGGTACCACCTTTAGTGAAAAAAAACCAGTTGTCTATGATGCCGAAAAGTCTTTCTTTTAATTTTTCATATGGAATAGTAGTGTAAAGAGTAGAGAAGTCATAGGTTTTGATACTGTGAATTCGAGAAAAAATTGTGCCTTCAAATTTTCTAAAAGCTGTTTAGAATTTTTTAGTATCCACATCTGATTTACACCGCTTCTGGAATAAGCAACTGTACAGTATTGTTGAAGTTTCTCCTTAACGGCTGTCAATATCTTGGTAAGGAGTAAAAATAAAGGTTTGGTAGAACATTTGCTGGATCCTGCTATGTATCTTTGCTTATATGGGGTTTTATGAAGTTTAGGTATCCAATATAAATGTGGTAGCTCGAAATCGGTATCCGTTGTAGGTATATCAAATGAGCGTAATGCGGACACGTGATTTTGACGGATCTCATCCTTTGAAAGTGAGCTACGTGTGTATTTAGGATTTCCAGAATTCGTATTAAACCCAAGTTCTTCTAATAAACAATTATAGTAATGTGCCTTACAAATAAAAACTATATTATTTGAGGCTTTATGGTACAGTACATACTGGTCATGTAATATATACAGTTCAGTTACTACTTCTGGATCATTAAATACAGAGGGAAAACGTGTTTTCATAGTCCCTTTAAGTTTTCGAATACGATATTTTATCAACCATCGTATGGCTTTCAGTCATTCAGACAAAGTGTCTGGTTCTACGTCTTCATGTCTGGTCCATCGTCTGGCATAATCTTCGACAGAATCCATAACTAACCTGAAATTCTTACGCCTATTAAAGGAACGGGCTTCCCGGTATTTAGGGCCCCTTAAAATAAGATTTTTGAGGTTTTCATTTTCAACAATAGAAACGTCGCCGGTAATGACATGCCCGATAGGATTATATTTGAAAGGAGATGAAGCACTTGAACATGTGACAGTGTTGTGTAGAATATGGTTGATGTCTAGGCACTGCAAAACCTGTTTGTAATTGAATAGCTTGGATGCGATGCTAGGTGTATAGCTATATGAAATGCAAGGCGTGGTCTTCAGTTTAAAATATGGTGGAATACAGGACTGAACTTTTTGTGATTTAGAACATTGTCAATATTTAAAGCGTCTATGCCTTTATTTGTAAATTTAAGTTTAAGGAAAAGACGTTTCTGTTCAGAACAGTCATCGTTTGTAACGCGTGCAGGCTTAAACAGTCTGTGACAAGCGTTGTCCATTATAATGGAGTTCAGTGTGTATTCTGGGGTTGAAAAATTTGTGTAGGGGTTCATTCTTGCTTCTTGAAAAAGTTTATTGAGATTTGTAAAAGGAACAGAATAAAGTTGGCTGTGAATGTAATGAAGACCCAATTTTTTGTTAACGTAAGGTAAAAGAGATGAAAAAGTGACAAATAAAAGCTTTAATTAAGGATTGTTTTTCATTTTTTTAAAGCATTGAGTATAAATGCAAAGGATTATGGGGAAAATGCAATGTGCAGCACTTTGTGCTTATATTTATATATATTACCATTTTCTGTGAATCTGTAGTCAGCTGGTTACGAAATTCATTCTATGTAATTGGCTTTGCGGTGGGAGTTTTTCATATGACATAACAGCTAAACAGCTGTGTGAGACGAGTAGTTCCCCTATTCTGTCCGGTAATACTAAATGGAATTAAGGTTTATTTTTTTTATCTTCATATCATTTTGAAAGAAACTAGCGATTTAGAAAATTTTAAATAATATATATATTCGTCTGCTTGGTAACCGGAAGGTGAAATGGGTGAGAAGCGAATTGAAAATGCAAATGGCCGTGCTCGTGAGTATGCTGTATAATGTATTTACAACGAATATGCGTTTGAATTCTGATATATTATTAATGGGATATGCCATATATATATATATATGCTCGACAAAGTTGCACTAGGCCTAACTCTTTTTTTCTGTTGTAACTACAAAGCGAACTTTTATTTTTGTGATCTGTGGTTCTGGTCATAACATCATAACATGACTTAGATATATCGCGATATGGGCCTGTAGGCTGTACAGTGTGCTACAGATGTAGTAGATTTAGCCTTGTGTTTCCGATTTCATTTTGCGATTTTTGTTGTTTTGTGGTAATGTATGACTTTTAAAATTAAATAAATAAAAAGTAAATATGTGATATTCTATTATTTATCGATTCATTCATGCATTCCTACACTAAAATGTAAAGTGGTTAACACTCGGGTCACATGAATGTGTGTACTGCCAAATCCAACACATCGCTCTATATACTTGCAATGAAGGGAATTGCAGTCGGTATGTAAATATTACATGATACAATATATATGGCATATATCACAAGTTCTAGTGTTTTATATGGACTGCAATACTAAAATTAATCAAATTAATAACATTAACTAACTAATCATCCAATATTGTATGCATAACATGATATGTTGTGTAATATCAGCGATAATATATATTGCTGGTAATATTCAAACAAAATGTTATTTGATATTTCACTGTGCTTTACTGTTTATATAACAATTGAGCCCAAAATAGGACGGGATGAACTCACTTCAATGATGTCCTTTTTTCAGATGTTGAAAATACCTATTATGTAAAACAGAATGATTTTTTCAAGAATCCTTCTTAATCCTTACAGCAATACGCACAGCGATGCTGAAAACACAATATTTACATACCGACTGCAATTCCCTTCATTGCAAGTATATAGAGTGGAATGTTTCATATTCTGGTAAACGCAGTCACGTGCCCCGAGTATTAACCACTTTACTTTTCAGCGTAAGAATACATGAACGAATAAATAAAGAATAGAATATCACATGTTTATTTCTTATATATTTAATCTTAAAAGCCATACATAAGGCCTATCACAAAACAAATAAAAATCACAGAAAGAAATCGGAAACACGAGACTACATCTGTAGCACATTGTACAGCCTACAGGCCCATATCGCGATATATCTAGGTCATGTTATGACCAGAACCACAGACCACCGTCTGGCTTCACAGTTACAACAGAAAAAAGATAGTAAGGCTTAGTGAAACTTTGTCAAGCATCTTTTGATAAACAAGTCGATTTGTTTGCCTTCAATGGATATTCATGTAAGAAATAATTCGTCACCCGCATCGTGTGAAATTAGGTCGTGTGAAATGGGCTTACTTATGTAGGTTACGTACCAATCAGTCATTGTGGTTCCCAGCTGCTTGGTAAAAATGTCAAATAAAATGGCTTCTTTCAGTTGTCATAAATTAATATTAGCTGACTCACTTCTTGTTAGTCACACTAAATCTTTCTATAGTATATCCCATCTATAATAGAATTCAAACGCAAATTCGTTGTAAATACATTATTCAGCATACTCATGGGCGCAGTCATTTGCAATTTCAATTCTCTTCTATCACATTTAACCTTCCGGTTACCAAGCAGACGAATATTCTAAAATAACTAAAAACAATCTGACACTTATTCAAAATTTTCCATATCAATATTTTCTATCAAAATGATATAAAAAGAAGAAAATAAACCTTAATTCCATTTAGTTTTCCGGACAGAAAAGGGGAACTACTTCTCATGTCAAAACAGCTGTTGAGCTATACGTCATACGTAAACACAACCCCCCCCCCCCCCCCCCCCCCCGCAAATTCAGTATACCGGAATGAATTTAGTATCCAGTAGACAACATTTGCACTGAAAATTGGTAATATATATAAATATAAGGATTGTTTTTCATTTTTTTGACTTCATTCGTGCTGCACATTGAATTTTTTTCCATAATGCATTGCCATTATATTCGAATGAAGTATGTTATGTCATTTAACTTTTCATTAATTGAAGGTAGAAATACGCAATTTTTTGTAACTCTTAATGTTTGTATATTGGTATATACGATTGTAAATAATAATAAAAATTATTGCTCATTTGAAAAAAAAAATCAGAAATATTTAAAAGAAAAAAACGTTTTACAATCGATTTTATAGTCAAAGTAAAAATGAAGAAGTACCAATCAAAATGATGCAATACATTTTTTCATTGTTGTTTATCATCTCATTCAAGAATCTTTCACACATATTGAGACGTCAAGAAATGCCAGTGAAAGACTTAAAAATTTGGCCTATGCTCTGCACTACGACCATTGAGCAGTGGGGGTTCTTTAACGTGCCGACACCTACTGCGACATGGGACCTCTATTTTTACTGTCTCATTAAAGAACAGCGCGCTACGGACTGAGCCAGACCGGCTCTAATACAATACAAGTTGAGCTTAAGTAAATATGGTGACTTCGGACCATGAAAAAATAAAAATGTTAGGTAACACATTAAAATTAGACTGGCAAGAGTAATCGTTCCTACTTGTCACCATATATATAGTTATCCAGTACATAATAAAACAAGAACCCTGCCATAACCCGATTAATCCAGTCGTTATAGTTCGCCCAAGAAGGCACTGTAATTATTCGAATTAGTCATAACCAAAAAGTGAGTAGTATAAACCTTATGATAATCAAAAGGTTACATAGGCCATCCTATGTAAATCGGACTATACCTATACAGACCTGTTTTATCATTAAAACCAATATTTTATAATCACCAAAAAATTTCCGTCAAAGTTTTGATCAAATCAATTTATTTTGACATCCAGCACTATTTACCATAGATTAGATCTAATTGTTGCTTCCATTTTGCGCTGAACTTTTCAAATGCATCGCAACATAATTAGTTAAAGTACCAGCTGACTGATTTATACTATAAAAGAATTATTTTCTATGGATAGCACCGTTTACATTCTAAATTCCCAAGGAGCTATGATTGTCATCTTTTTACGGTGGTTACTCTTAGATGGATTTTGCAAATACATTTAGGTTTATCATTTGCACTAGTATGATACCACTTTCTCTTAAACATTTTCACTTAAACATCTATTCTAAATTTGAACTGATGAGTGGTTAAGTCTTATTGACAGAAACGATCGTCTTGTGCATTTGTTTTGGCCTCTTTTGACAAAACTATGATTAGTGTTTATTTACAACCACTAAGTGGTTGCCAATGCTGGTGCACTGTTTGAGTTTCCAGAGTAAACATAAACCAAGTACCTGGTACCTCGGTATTAGCTGATTTATACTACAAAAATATTTTGAATGGGTGGGAACGCAAGACAATATTTATGTTAAAGTGATTCGGAAGATACAACAAAAAACACAAGCTCTAGGGAGCTTTTAACCTACATAAATAACATATATGGCAACATAACTTAAAACAATTAGCAGCACCACAGATTAAAAATCAAAAACAAGAAATGCATTAGTCTAATGCTTACAACAATAAAGCACTGACAAAGAATTGAAGATCAGAATTGATAAAAGCTAAGATCATGACCTACCAATGATACAACATTTACATAAAAACAATTATAAATAGTAACAAAGTATGTTAAAATAAAAAAACAAGACTGCACAGGTCTTCTATTTCAAACACATATATATAAAAGTCCATCATATGGAACAATTAAACAGCAAAGCAAGTTAAAAAACTAAAAAAAAATTAACAAGGTCAGATTACAAAATTAATAAGATTGCACATAAGAATGAAGACTGAATCTGAGAAACTAAGATGACTTACATATGTTAGAACGAAAATTGTTTCCATTCCAAGACAATTTTTATAAAAGACTTTTAAAATGACCAAAATTTTATTTTTATTTCTTTAAGAATCTGGAAGGCCATTTCATACTTTTGCAGCCGAAAATCTAGAAGAGTTCTTACCATATGTTGTAGTTCTGATTCTAGATAAGTCTATAAGGTTCTTGTATCTAAAATTATCTAGTTTTTTTATAAGTCACTAGATTATTAAAGCAAGGTGTTGCCTTGAATAATTCTAAATGTTTCTACTGCCATTGTACATGATTGGTAGATTGACATTTTTAAATAGTTATTGATAATTTCTGGTGTAGTCTGAGTAGATAAACCAAAGTGCTCTTTCCTAGATTTTTTCCATCTTATCGGTGTTACTTCTGTTACAAAAATGTCAATACACTAAACAAATCTAAATTTGACAAAATAAAGGAGTGAAAAATAGTCAGTTTGCGCAAAGGAGGTAAAAAAGGACAATTGAGTTACCCCCTTTTTTATGTCAGACCAGTTACGACTCCTTAAAGTTTGATTTGCTGTAAATGATTATACAGGTAAAACTGTTAAGATTCTAAACTCCTCAAAGTGATCTTTTTACAGTGGGTACTATAACACAGATTCGGCACTACATTTAGGTTTATTATTCGACTTTGTATGACACAACTTTTCCTTTCTGAACCATACAAATATTTTATGTTATATTGACTGAAATGGTTGGCTTTTTAAAAACCTATAACTTTGGTGTAATGTTTATAACACAGGTAGAGTGTCAAACTTTGGTATAATGTTTATAACACAGGTAGAGTGTTTGAATTTGGACTTGTGCTAGACTCATATAATAATGCACCGAGACATTTATAGTGTCATGGTAACCACGACACAGAACCTTGTTTTTAACAATCATTTTCATGCCTTGCTCAAAGGAAGTCGCTAATGATTTAAATACATATGATCTGTCCTCAACAGCATTTTTAGGAATTTGTCTAATGAACTACGATACAATAAGACCGGAACAGGAAATTACCGATACATTTCTTGAGTTTTAAACACGTAAACACAAACATGAAATTAATACTGTATTGCAACATTTATACTAATTCTCTAACATAGTCATAATATGCTAGCGACCTCTAGGTAAAATAATCGGAGAACTTCAACCACCAATGGCTGAAGAAGAAGTTGTGTTGGAAAAAAAAAATGTTTGAAGCTACATTGCCAATTCACAAATACATGTAATAACTATTTTTCGCATGAATATTAAGAAAAAGCAAGTACTTGCATGTAATTCTGTCTTCAATACATGGTTCTTTACTACAATTGTGCATGCTTCATTTACACTCAGTCATCTTCATAGAATTTGCCAAAAATTAATTATCGATGGTAAAGAGTGACTGATGAGAGATACTAAGTTATGAATACAGCAGGTAGATAATGTTTGGTTTGTTTATTATAATAATATACATGCACTGGATTTTTAACCATCAGATGATCTTTTTTAAATATATATAAACAATAAAATTTATATAAAAAATCTAAGTATATAATTTGAGCCGTCAAAAACTCACATTGCTATAAAGTCTTATTTAGTTCTTCCACCTGAAGTTGAACATGTTGAACCTGGTACCTTTTACTTGCATTTCACCACTTATCTCCAATAACATGAATAATTCAGGTCCTCTCTGTTTCTGATTATCTCCTTTGTTCGAGGATAGGCAGAATATGGTTAATATATAAGAATAAAAGGTCCATTGATGGAGAAGCCATTGATCATTCAATTGGTGATCAATACAGCATGGTGATTAATTATGGGAGTAAGGTCTACAGAGTAACATGGATAATCAGATTTTATGGTGATCAAAGAGTTAAGGTGGTCTGTATCACATACAAACTGTCAAAATTGATTTGGATTTGTTTGTATTAAACATTTTAAATATTTTGACGTTTTATAAAAATAAAAGGTTTTTAAAAGACCTGGGATGCTCTAATTGTGGTTTTTTTTTATCAAAATGACAACCTGTATGCCTTTCATTACTGGTCTATACAGAGTGATGAAGTGACACTAAATAATACACAGGGCGTTATACAATTTTATCAATTATTGAAACACATTTTTTGATAAAACAAAATCATTTTGAGATCAGTTGAATGATATGCATATTGGAATTGTTTTATACTACAGGCAGTCAAAATATTTCATTTTGGAAGACAGAAAAAAGACTTACAAAGGTGGATGATTGCAAAGTTTGATATTATGTGGAAGACAAATTGACCAGGTGTTTGCAATCGATTTATATATTCAGGTAGTATTCAGTATCATGATATGAGATCAGAATATCAGAATAGAATGTTTTCTATTTGCCTTAATTAAACCTCATGATCAAGAGTCGAGCACACAACCGGCTGAGCCAAGCCAGTTCTACAAACATGATAATCACTTTGTTTTTGTAAGTAATGATATAAAATTTGTGATATATTATAACAAATTATTATCTTTGGCACAAAAACATTAACAAGCTAAGACCACCAAACAGCAGTAACCATTGTATGTCAATCATTTTTGTGTCCTAAAATATAAACAATCTACAGTTCTACTTACATACACTATGTAAAGTTCTAAATCTACAAAATATGTACAATATACATATTCATAAAACATTGTATTATCACATCTTAAATGAATATATATAAATCTATAAAATACATGCAATATATATATATATATATATATATTCTTTTATATATATATATAATATCACAAAACATTCTATTACATCTAAAATGAAATACGGTGGAAACAATCACAAGACAATTAATATCATACTTGATTACATTTGAAAATTTTCATGGGGGAGACAGAGCACCACAAAAATTTCCAGTGATTAGCATACTGCGCGCGACCAGTGTTCAAAGGTTCTTTTTTCACCAAGTGTCCATTTCTCATAATTTATAGATTTTTTTTGAAATTTTTGTGTAAATATAAAAATTAAAATATGTCAATTAGTAGCTTTCAATTATTACTGTAAAAACCAATGTAATCTGGGCACCTATGTAATGTGTGCACCCCATTTTTGAGGCTGAAAGTTTTTTTGAAAAAAAGATTACCCCTATGTAATATGCACACTAAAAAAAATGCCAATATCGGTAATCAAGGCTCCAAACCAAGATAACAAGAAGCCAGTATTTGTATACAATGAAACAATGAAAGTATAATTTACAATTAACATTGATTATCTTACTTCATAATTACATAAAAGTGAAAGATTTCTGTAAATAAACATCTTTTCTATTGTTCATTGTCTGCATGATGAAGACTTCAAAGCTGTTACTTCATTTGTTTAATTACAACCCACATTATACATTTTATTCTTAAAGAAGTACCTGTCCATTATCAAACATGTTTGTCATCTTGATAACATGATTTTTTTTCACCATGCAGATATAATTTATGTAGTCAGGCTTTAAATATGTTAAAGTTCTAAAGTAAAACATTATATCAAAAGGCAAAAATATACTTTCAAATTGAAAATTGAATACCAGTAAAACATGGACTTGTTTGTCCGACATTCAAGAAATAGACTTTAATCTGTGCTGCCATCTCCTATTAATGGCTTACCTGGTATCAGTTGATAATCAGACATTTAATAATTAGGCATGCCCTAAATAAACAATCCATTAATGACTGCTGGTCTTAATTACTCAACTATTATCTTCTTTCAAAATGCCAACACAGAAATGTCAAAACAGATGCCGACTAAAGTGTATTGCTTTTCAATGACCTCATGATAAATCATTAAAAGAAGAATGCTGAAACGAAGTTGATACAGATAAATAAGGCAAATAAATAAACATAGAAACAAGTTAAATGTCAAGAAAGTATTACCATACGATTATAATGGAAGCTTCAAAGTCACAACTCAGATTAAACTAAAAATTGGACAGAGGCAAAATGAGTTCTGCTTTCAAGCTGCAGACGGTGCGAGTCAATATTATCAGTTTTTAATCAAATCTAAGATCTAGTCAGTAATGATTTAATCGGCCTCAGGAAGACAGAACATTTTGTCTAGTTTATCTATGACATCACATAAGCTGAATGAAAATGTTAATTTTGGACATCTATTTTTATAAGTTACTCGTAGATTTGTTTCACCAGATGTAAAAAAATAGTCACCAAAGGGAAATGACATAGGCTGAAAAAATAGATATTTTTATACACCTACGTAAAGTGTGCACATTACATGGGTTTTTATAGTACGTAAACTAATTTATGGATCTCAATTGTGAATTTTATTGTTTATTAACCTATTATATAGATGAATCTTTGTTTTGTTTGTTTTTTTCTTTAAAAGAAGAAAAAAATATTGATGCTTACTCCTCCATGGCACCTGGTCCCACCTCTTGGTTTCCAGAGGTCCTTGTTTGTCCATTTTTATCGGATTTGTATCTATGTCCTGGACATTCTATTGATTTACACTTTGGTATCGGAGGTTTTTATATACTATTGAAGGGGAAATCACAGAATATTCTTTGTTGCCAAGCATTTTCAACTGTAAATTCATTTTAGTTTTTGTTCATTTTACCGACATCATTTAAAAATTTTCAAAGTATATTTAGAGATAATCTATCTTTTATCAATTGGGTTTGGTGTTGGTCTGATAATTAATTTACCATATCAGAAGTAAAGAAAAATAGTGGGAAAATGGCAGAACCTTCCTTGAAATGAGACATTTTCAGTGGAAATGAAACAAAATACTGTAAATATTTTATGTTTTTTGTTCTGTTAAAATTGATATTAATTCCAGAAATTATTGTTTGATAACTTATTTCTCAATTTGAGGCATTGTGGCTGCCCTTGGTACTCCATGACAGCATTTAGTCACTCCCACAACACATCGCTAAATCCAATCAAATAACAACGAAGGGTACAATCTTTTTTGAAAGCAAGTGTATTGTTTCATGCGGTTGAAATCTTGCATTTTATTTTTCAAATTTCGGGACATTTATCGTTTTTGGAAGGAAATATTAAACAACAGGCTCAATGGGCCTTAAGTCACTCACCTGGCAAATAAAAACATAAAAAATGTGTAAAAGATAAAATGGCTGACAAACATGAAAACCAGTAGCCTTAAAGAGCAACCCGAGTGAAAAATGAAAATTTCTATATTTTTAGAACTCATCGATGTAGCTTTATACACAGTCGGAAGGGATTAATTTATCTCGGACGATAATCCCACCCATTGAGAATCCCGGCGCGGTTACATGACATGGCAATATACTGGAAGGTGTATGCAGGTGTTTTAAGGATTAAAAATAGCATACATCACAGGTGGCTGTTGTTCTTTTTTTTTTTTTTTTATAAAACACGATCTCAAAAGCAGGAAAGAAAATCTTCAGATATTAAAAACTCTAAATGAAGAATAATGACAATTTTGTAGATCTTTGTGTGCTGAACATTTTTGCTTTTTTTCATTTTTTCTTTATCTATTACACCTTTCAAGATAATGTCAAAAAAACATTTAAAAAATATGAAAATTCCACTTAAAAGGGGGCAACCTGACAATTTTAACCTTAGTGACTTTTTTGTAGCTCTTTGCACATGAAGTTTGCATCTACAAACTTTATGCAGCTTTACAAGTTTGATTCAAATTGGTGGAATGGTTCTGGAGAAGTAGTCGAAACTGTTGAAAATTTTACACAATAAACTTATATTTTCCATTTACTTAGGTGGCTGTGACCTTCACCTTTAACCCCATGACCTTGAAATTTTGTCAAAATGATCCTTAGATAATTCCTAACAACTTTCTCATATATCTTTGTATACAAAAAGTTGATCAGTTTTGAGTTATTGAACAATTTGTAATACAAATATACCCTGTGTTACTGAAGCACCCTCTTGTTGCTCGTTATGGACAGATTTCAATTTTGTTTGCAAACTTTGTAGATATTGACTTAACAATCATGCATGAAAAATTTGAAACTCATCTGATCATTTTTTCATGAGAAGAAGATTTTAAAAAAATGTTTCAAGTTTTGGTCCTTTTAGCGCTTGGTGCTATCACTTTTTCATTCCCAAACTTCAATTGTCTTCACCGGGGGATGCTATATGCCAAGTACGGTTAAATTTGGCCCACTCATTCTTGAGAAGAAGATGTTTAAATGCATAAGGTAATAGACTAACGATGATGACAGACACCAGACCTTCGGCTATAGCAATAGCTCACTTGGCCCTATGGGAGAAAGAAGGGGTTTTTAAAAGAATGATCGGGAGGACAGAAAACAGGGCCAAAATCAAGAGTCTCCCGCAGAAATCAGGAGAGTTGGCAAGTATACAATATCTAATCTCTTAAAAGTAAATCAGTCCAAATCCTTGTGTATAATGGGACCAACTCCTTACCAAGGTAAAGTTGCATGTCCAGAGTCTATCAAAAAACAAAACAATACTGTCTATTTTCCAAATATAGAAATGCACAGGTAAAATGTGACGCCTTACATATATATATATATATATATATATATAGTATTGCAGATCTATTATTTGTGTTGCGAAACAAGTCTGTCACCACTGTTATGATTCAAGATAATTGTGTCAATTTACCTTGGTAGACCAATTATAGACTAAACCAAGGGTCAACCTGGCTTCACAAGTAAAGGACTTAAAGGACAGTAAGGAAATACATGAGGAATGATTTATAATAAAATTGAAAAATAAAATGAAAGTAATATCATAATGGTTGTGACCAGACAAACATAAGAGCAAAAAATTCTTAGGTAATGAAAGACAACAGCAAATAATTTCTTTGGTAATGACTGACAACAGGAAAATATTCAGAAACTCTATAAAATTATTTTTTTAAATTGATCACATGGTTTCTTCAAAACATATATTGTAAACATGGTAAACAAACCCCAATAAATCATTTTTCAAGTTATTATGTAATCCAGTTTTGGATCCGGATTTTTCTTGCGCTGCTTCAACTTTGTTATGCTTAGCGATTTTTAGTATGTGTCTTTGTGTCGATCAAGAAAAAAAATCTTTATTTCATACAATAAATAAAAAATGTCTCTTGTGTAGAATTTTAGATGTTAACCTCACTTGTTTTTTACATGAAAGGACAAGTAAAAATAATCTGGCCTTCAGATATAACTTTTTAACATTTTATTTCTTGATTGACAAAAAAGACACATACCAGAAATTGCTAAGAATAACAAAGCTGAATCGGCACATGAATAATCCGGGTCCAAAAACGGACTACGTAAGAACTGTGAAAATGATCTATACAAAGGTCATACATACCTTTAAAAAAAAACAGTATTGTACATAAATCAATAGATACAAGAAGTAATAGATGACAAATCTGAAAGCCAATGGAAATACAGTAATAGAAATACAACCAATACTTTTAACATTCAAGCTCAACTGATTACGTATTATTTATGGAAGCCATTGTATTGTGCATTTGTTTTCAAACAAAACTAGAACATAAAAGATCTATTATGTTTAAAATATTTACAACCCAAATTTAAAATTATCTACCATTAAGAAATAAATATAACAGTATAAATATTTAGTATTATGTATAAAACAATTAATACAATATTTGAAATACAATGTATGTCAAATCTGAGTCGATAAAAATACAGTATATCATGGCAAATCACTTAGTGACAAAATCTCAATATTGTTATTAATATTTCTAAGGGAAAAAAATATAGAATTTGGATAAATATAAATTCACTTTGTTCTTTTTTCATATGAAATCTCTTTTTCACTAGCATGTTGAACATGATGTTACATTTGTCCTTTTCCTATAGCTCACCTGGGCTAAACAGGGATTTTACATCCTGTCCTGGGGAGGGGTGAGAGCTGAAATGAGGCCCCTTTCCCAATGTCATATAACAATGCATTTCTTCCAAATTTGCAGCCAAAATTTCCAAATTTAATTGAATTGACAATGAATTGAAAGAGATTCTTGTATTTTCAAACAAATTTTGAAATTTTTTAGATTTCCAAATTTTAAGATAAAAATGAGTGTGGAAAATCCCTGCCAAAGGCTAAAGGTGTTTTTCTGATTAAAAATGTAGAGCATTTGCTTGCAAATTTTTCAAATATTTCAACTTCTTAACAAGATGGCAGGGCAAATCATCATCAAAGAAGTCAAAGACATAACCTCACCTATCCTCTTCATGTCCACTGACAGGTCAATATAGTACATTGTATTTGAAATGGGACTAAGAAAAAAAGATGGTTAAGTTTAAATGAGGTTTCTATATGAAATGATACTTCTGCTTATTTTCCTACATTTATAATCTAAAATCTTAACTCATTCAACCTTACAGACACATATTGACTGGTCTAAGTCATTGATCTACAGAACATAGCAAATTAAACCTACTGTTACTTTTGTAAAAGAATGTAAAAGGCCAATAAAATGATGAAATGTTTGTAAATGGTTAATAAAAAATTACTTTTTTAAAAGTTCATGGCCAAATGCAATTGAATATGTTAAAATTTTACATCCAAGGTAATTTTAAGTCCCATTGTAGATATAAACCACTTTACATGTACATAGTGTTGGTTTGGTATTTAGTTTATTAACTCATTCATCCTTTAAAGACATATAGATTGGTCTAAGTCATTGATTAACAGAAGAGTCAATTGTTTTTCAGGGGTCAATGAGTTGACATGAAACAGAACATATATAGTTGCAATTATTCCCTAATTTTGGAAAAATTAAAAAGTAAAATTTAAGCCAAATTAAGTATCACACACATGAACTTAAATGTTCAATTTTTAAAAAACAGATGTAAGTTTAAAACCTACTAGATAAAGCAAAACATATATATTTATAAACATATGGTAACTGAACTAGTTGTTACATAATATTTTCTTTTTTTATGCCGTTATAAACACAAATTGTCTAACAGCTTGTTTCACAGCTTTCAATTTTGATTCCGTACAGATGAATTCTAAATGGTCTTCTAGCTCCGAGTTCCGTGTTTCTGAAAAAAAAAAAGTTTTTTGCTAATATTCACAAACTGAAAAGAATAATTCTTATACAGATTGGACAATGACTGCAAAATTTTGTTACATTTTCCAAAACATTGAATATGTAATACCCACTTGACTGACACTTTGTCGGAATTTTTTTCTGCATTATTGGCGATGCTATAGGTCCTTACTAATGTGCACCAAATTCTGAAAGTGTTTAATCACAATGTGCTGGCATCCATTTTGTTATTGGCCTCAAATTTATTACTTTGACCTCAGAAATGGACTTCTAGGCTTTTCGATCATATTGTTTGGAGTTGATATAATATTGTAAATCTCGTCATTTAATTACTTAAAACATATGTTTAAAGGAAAATGATGATTTACTATTTCACACGGCAATTTATGAACGAGCACCAAAAATAATATGAAAATGCACCTTGTTTAAACTCAGTGCTCTACAATGCGACCAAATCACTTGCAAATGCGACCATTTTTTAGATTTTGGCAAGTGTTTATCCTCATTCAGTCGCCACATTGCGACCAGTTTTTTCCCCGAGCGGGAAATCAAAAGTTTGTCCGTTTTCACTGTGAAATTACATTATCGAAATCATGGTCTGTTATGCGCTTTACAACAACCAATTTGGTTATTCAGTTCGATAAACTAGAGCATCTAACTCACGTGGATTACTGTACAAAAACACGTTGTATCGCTCTCATGTTTTCGACTTGAAAATTTCCTAACAGCACACATTGACATTTTCTTTTCTCGGTCGATTTCAACAGAAGCATCATTAGACAGTACTAAGTTTAAACGATCTTGGTTAAAGGGATACTGGAACAGAGTTCTGGCTAGTGTTCGACTAGGCCGAACTTTCTGCCCCAATTTCGATCTTAATTTAAGTGATTTTTAAGAGGTAAAAGCAGGGCAGAAAGTTGGGCCTAGTGTTCAACGAGGAGGGCAGGCAGACCACAGCCTAATTCCTTTGGGGATTCTATCGTGACTGTTTTATCGTGGGGCAACACAATAAAACACCCGCTACAGAATCCCCAAAGGGATTAACCACAGTCGGAACTGAAAATTTTATGTGTAAATTAAAATCGAGAGTCAAACATCCGATTGACGGACAAAAACCTATAAATTAAAGAACTTTATAGGTGTTTGTCTGACGATCAGGTCACGTGTGTTGGACTCTAGATTTTAACTTACAGACTAAATTTACAATTCTTGTGGGCAGTCTGTTTTGTAAATTCTGTCGAAAAGAAACTGGCGCTAAAAAATAAAAAAAAAGTTTAAGGTTGCCTCAATATTAGAGCAACAAAAATGTAGGCATATAAACACTGGAAGGAAAGAAATGCACAAAAAGGTCAACATGCAGTTAATAACCTTGTTTTAAATGGATTGAAACAATAAAATGTTACATCAACTTAGAAAATTAATATTTTATTTCATTTCTGTATTTTCATCCAATGGATTTTTTAAGAACACATGAACACACACATATTATATATATATATATATTGGCGAATAAAAGTTCCTGGCTGGCTAGAAAAATTTCTGGTTCACTGGCCAAATGAAGAGTGAATTTTTTCAGTGTTGTAGAGCCCTGGTTTTTGTGATAGCTCACCTGTTCATTATTCAGAATCACCAGCACCATCACCATCATCATCATGGTAATCAATTCTACTTGTCTCCTCTGATACAGGAGGATTGTCTACGAATTGTCCATTAATGTATGGTCTGTAACAAGGATCATGGTCCCCTGTTGCTTGGGCAACATTACCATTTACCTCTGGTCTCATCTGGTCCTTATTCACAATAGGTCTGACTACATGAAGAATAAAACAAATATCTCAGACATTTAAAAAATAAAACAAAAATTTAAAGCAAAACACTACTAAAGTCCAATCTGAACATTGTGCCTATGTTGAACCATTCTGGCCATTCTTTACTGCCTATATTGGACAAGTCTAGTAATTTTCTTCTGCCTATATGGGTCAGTAATAGACATTTCCTACTGCCTTATCCCTAAATGGGACCAGTGTAGTCATTCTATACTGACTACATGAGGCTTTTCTAGACATTTTCTACTGCTTAGCCCTAAATGGGACTAGTCAAGATTTTTGACCTATGCTATGGATTCACAGTGATCCAACCACGATTGAATGATCTGGGATCATTATGTCCCTTTGATAATATTTTGTATGGGGACAATTACAAAACCACAGGAACATACCATTTTTTTCAATAACAAGAGGCCTAAGGGGCCTTAAGTCGCTCACCTAGCAAAATTGGTCAACATTGCAGAAAACATCAAAAATGTGTAAAAGATAAAATCACTAATAAACATGAAAACCAGTAGCCTCATTGGACCTTAAAAATCACCTGAGTGAAATGTATTTTAATGACAATATACTGAAAAGCAACCAAAAGCATGGTGGTGAACACTGAACAATTGGGAAAAACAGTGCAAAACATAAAAATATCCACTAAAAAGAGGAAATAACCCCTATAAGGATCAACCTGACAATTTAATTCCTGTTGACTTTTTGTAAATCTTTGCTTACTGAACATTTCTGCTTCTTCCTCTTTTTATCAATAATTCTTTTCAAGAAAATAGGACAAAACTGTCAAAAACATAAGAAAACCAATAAAAGGGGAAATAACTCCCAAAAGAAGCAACCTGAAAATTTCGACCATTGTGACTATTTGTAGATCTTTGCATGCTGAGCATTTTTGCTTATTCCACTTTCTCTCTGTCTGTTATACTTTTCAAGACATTAAGACAAAACTGCAAAAAACATGAAAATTCCACTTAAAAGAGGAAATAACCCCCATAAGAATCAACCTGACTATTTTGGCCCTATTGACTTTCTTGCAGATTTTTGCATGCTGAGCATTTTAGCTTATTTCACTTTCTCTCTATCTGTAATACTTTTCAAGATATTAAGACAAAACAGCCAAAAACAAAAAAATTCCACTTAAAAAGGGAAAAAACTCCCATAAGGGGAAACATGACAATTTTGGCCCTATTGACTTTTTTGTAGATCTTTGCATACCTAAAATTTTCTCTTCCTTCACTTCTCCTCTACCGATTATACTTTTCCAGATAATGTCAAAAAACATCCAATGTACGAGTCAATTTACACATTTGAATTTAGCGCCAAAAACTTTATAAACTACGTCACAGTGTTTGTGTATTGCACGAGCTATAGGTGTAGAAACACGTGTTACAATTTTAGTTACCCGAGCTGAAAGAATAACGTGTTTATTGTTTTCGCTGGAAATAAAATATATTACTGCATTGAATGGCTGAAATTGAAGAGAAACTTATTCGGTAAGATATTTGTCCTTTCTAGTAGGTGTTATTCATTTATCTTTATACAGTAAAACCTGTATATAGGGGCCACCCAAGGGACCAGAAAATATTGGCCCTTGTGTGCAGGTGACCCTTATACACAGGTTCAATTTAGTTGAAGTATGCAGTCAAGGGACTTGAAAAAAATGGCCCTTATAAACAGGCAATCCTTATATAGAGGTGGCCGTTATAGCAGGTTTTACTGTATATTAATTGTAATTAGAATGTTTACATTTGTCACTGTATTTATGATATGCACGTTAGTACTACAGTGTAGTTATTTATGATATGCACGTTAGAACTACAGTGTAGTTTTTTCTGTATATTGTGTTTCTGTTGTTGTCTCTGGTGTTATATACAAAAGATATATTTACTTGAATAGTTTGTATTTTATTACCATAATAGAGTAGACATTCATGTTATATTTTTGTGAATTAATCATAAACTGTTCAGCTCATAACATATTTCGAACGTATTATTCAAGGGAAATAATTGTTTACTGTAAACAATACATTTTTGTATGTCAGCTCTGGACTGTTTGGCTTGACATTAGTATCTTAAATAGGTAACGCTGATGTCTATATATATTTAAATCAAAATTATAATATGTCGCTTTATAGCATTATTTCAAAGAAATTTATATTTTAAAGAGTACATAATTCTTGCTCTAAACTTTATAATGGGAGGTAACTCTGGTTCCTACAGTTATCTGTCATTGTTGTTAGTCATATTGTTATTTCAGTATAAGTAAACTGAAGTACTGAATATTGTTGGAATCACTGTGTGTATATCTGACGGTATTTTGTTGTTGTTTTGTTTTACAGTAAATCGTGTGAACTATAACATGAGCGGTGAGATGTATCACGTACTATAGATAAGATGTATGGTATATCAACACCAGAATGTTTATTATTATAAGAATGAAATGCATTGACATTTGATCTAATAAACATATTTGACACACAAATTTACGGCGTTTCTTTCTCTGGACAGCTGTCAGTACATCCAAAAACATGACTTAAAAGGGAAAAAAACTACCATAAGGGACAACCTAACAATTTCTGCCCTGTTGACATTTTTGCTTTTCCACTTTTACTGCAGCTATTATACTTTTCAAGATAATATCGAAAAACATCCAAAAACATGAAAAATTCACAAAAAAGGGGAAATAACTCACATAAGGGTTGACCCGACAATTTCCCCCAAAATGAAATAATAGTAGATTTTTGCAAGCCACTCATATTATGGTAACATTTTTTTCTCTAGTTTTAATGATTTTTAGTAACTTTGGAGATACATATATTAAATCAAAAATATCTGCCGACTTGTTCTATATTTAGCTATGGCAGCCATGTTCGGTCCTAGCCCCTTTTCATCTGAAAACTTAATGCAGCTTTACATAGTTATACTTCCCGTTAAGTTTGGTTCAAATTGGTGGAACGGTTCTGGAGAGGTAGTCAAAAATGTTGAAAAGTTTACAAAATAAACTTATATTTTCCATTTATTTAGGTGCCTGTGACCTTGACCTTTGACTCCATGACCTTGAAATTTTGTCAAAATGATCCTCAGATAATTCCTAGCAACTTTCTTATATATTTTGGTATACAAAAAGTTGATCAGTTTTGAGTTATTAAATAATTTGTAATAAAAGTATACCCTGTGTTACTGAAGTGCCCTTTAGTGGCTCATTTATGGACAATTTCATTTTCATTCGCAAACTTTGTAGATATTGACTTTACATTCATACATACAAAATTTGAAACTTATCTGATCATTGGTTCATGAGAAGATTTTTACAGATGTACCAAATTTTGGTCCTTTTTGGCCCCTTTTAGGACCCCTATTGGTCTATCCCTTTTTCATTCGCAAACTATAAGATCGGCTTCACATGGGGATGCTATATGCCAAGTTTGGTTATAATTGGTCCATTGGTTCTTGAGAAGATGTTTAAATGCAAAAGTTAACAGATGGACGACGACAGTTTGGCTTATAGCAATAGCTCACTTGGCCCTTTGGGGAGTGTGTTAACCATGTGTGAATAACACAAAAAATTTAAACAACTGTGTTTCTGTTTAATCAGCCAATTTTCATGGTTTATCCATATGTGTTATGGCAGAAAATAGTTAAATACATGTTATATAATGATCAGTGATTCCTAAGAAAGATAAAATCAACAGCACTGGTTCTACATGTATTCCCAATTAATCATTACGTTTAAATCCATAATTCACGATGAGGTTAAACTGTATTCATCAGTTGTTACCGTCACATTGAAGCCACCTGACCTTGTGACTGCCATATTGAAACCAGAAAACAAAAGTACTAATTTAAATAACAAGAGATTTGATTGATTGTTCCAATCGATTCTACTTTCATTTAGAACAAGGTCATGTTTAATACACATGCCTATTGTTATCTCGGGAATATATGGAACTGAGAAAGTTATATTGACACAGGTGTCTGTGAACAGAACCGCCACCACTTCATCGGACTCTGTGAGCAAGTAACTTTGGAGTAAGTAATGTCTGTCATGTAGTTGTTATGAATATGTATTAGATTGTTAAGTAAATTTAGTTAAGGATACTCAGTGTTAGGTAGTTGGTATCTAAATTATCATTAACATAAAGAAAATGTCTTTAGAATTATTTACAACTTAGTATACAGTACGGGCCACGCGGATTCCGCAAAAGTCACGTCATCGCGGCGTTTTTTTTTTTTAAATAAAATATACAACACGATTTAAACTTGTATATTACAGTTAATAATAAAAATCAGATTGATATTAATTACATGTATTCCAGTCCACAGACTGCTCAACCCCTCTTTGAAAATCACAAGTGAGTCATGATTGCTGCAAATCACACCCAATACATACATATTCAAGATCAAAACTGATGAATTCCGTCAATCATATATCAGGTGACACGAAATATGCAATGACAGCACACTACTGTCTACACAATCAAATGATTGGATGGAAGATGGCTGAAAGTATTGACTACGTCCCATAAGAAAGGACACAGAATGATACATGCATTTTAATGGACTTTTTATTTACCAATTTTGCGTATTTTCCTTTCAGTATAACTATCTAGAATCAATTTACGGACTGGAAGAAACCGTCCGACTAAGTAACCGTACGCTAAAGTACTAAATGGAGATATATATATAGCTAAATGGTTATATTGAATTTATGCAAACATATTCATTAATTATTTTATTGTACTAAATTGTATTTTACGCTCTTTGAAATCATTTAAAACAGTAAATGACGTTTTATGTCCCTTGTTTGTGACCGAGTTCAATGTCGGCACGTCTAATGATCCAACAATACAATTTAATAATTGATTTCGAATCTGAAAATAAAACATTTGAAATTAATGCAAGCTATATTTTAACAGTTTAAAATAAAATTTTGTTCCATAATCTGTGTATATCTACATCCATCCTAACTCAGTAGCGCATTCTTCCAGAACGACAACTGTATACATGTATTTTGTTATATACATGTAGCATAAATATCCCCGATGTTTTAATAATAGATTTGATATCATTTTTTTTTATTTAGCCGTATATATAATCATCTGGTACACCACCATTGAACTAGATACAGTTCATGACTTGCGCGTATATCTGTGTACATAAGAAGCTGAGTTTTATCTCTTGACAGCGATTTATGACCCCGTCGCTATGGATACCCCATCCACCCAGACTTGATGTTTTGTCCCTGTTATGTAATTGCTTCGATCTGCGGTCTTCAACAAGGAGCCATTATAACTGTACGTTGTTCAAATAATGTGGACTCTGATTAAAGAAGATGGATCTTCGGGGGGGGGGGGCGCGGCGCGGCAGCAATAGATATTTTTTTTACAAAAACACCAGATTTGGATCAGCCGTACTTTAAGATTTAGTCTTAATATCGGGAAAATATAGGGGCATCTAGCGTGACATCATATTTCGAATATAAAATTCGTGAATACTGAGTTGCCTTTATTGTTGACCTACATGATCATATCATATCATATGGCAAAGACCGCTGTTCATTTCCTAATAAAGATGATTTTGAATAATGGTTTAGATAAAATAAAAAATACCCACTTGATCTTTTATAATTCAACATACTATCACCAGTGTATCTACGTCTGGTCGCACATAATTGCTAAAATAAACTCGACTAAAATAACCTACCGACTTTATGAAAAGGAAAAGTCTATCAGCGATATTTACAGTCTAACAGTCATTTTTTTTTTGGGGGGGGGGTGTGTGACTATTTCTTACCGGTATTGATGATGACATAAACATGATAATCCAAACTCGAAATAACGTGTAATTTACTGAATACTAAAACGGTAAATAATGAAATGAACTCATGATGATTTCCTAAATTTTCATATTTGACGCATGTCAGATTGATTTTGAAAATTCTTTGTAATCAGGTAAATTATTAGCGATTTATGATTTTTTTTTTCTTCAAATAAATATCGCTGAAATGAGACTTAATCAACTATAACAGTAAAGGTTATCGGTATCTACCATAGTTTTGGGAATTTTACTTTTTTTAGCATTCCACTCATAAACTTTATGAACTTGACTATTATGGCGTAAAGGATGTACGCCCCCCATCTCATTTTCCTCATACATGTATATCCAAAGTACGGAGTCTGTCGGGTGAAGTTAAACGCTAAGATGCTCACAAATTTAGCCTTGTTTATTGCGAGAGCATATCTTTTGGGGGAAGATGACTTGAGTGAAAAACCACGTAGATCTACGTTACCATTATTACTCTACGCTTAAACTTAATTTGCATTTTTTTCGATTAGTCAAGATATGTTGAAATACAAATCATGAAAAAGCAACACTAGAAAGTCAAACTAATGGAGACGTCACAAAAGGGCTCAACTAAAAGTTTGGCCTATGCTCGACACTTGAGGGTTCTTCAATGTGCCGACACCTATTGTGACACAGGGCCAGTCGTCTCCGGCAAAGTTCGAATCCATGACCCTCTACGTGTATGGCGCGGTATCTTATCGCCCCAAATAAACTTTACGCCTCTCCTTGAAAATTCCTTGATTTGTACCTTATAAGTGTGTCTGTTAAATGAAATATTTGGCCGGACTAAAGACGAGTCGCAATGTGATAAGCAACTCTGTGAAGTGGGCTTTTAAATCTTACCATTTCTGCGAAACAAACACAGTTGGATCATGGAGAAACGAATACTTCATCGGGCTCTAGAATTAATCTCTCAACGAAATATTTTTAACGATAAAGAGGTCATAATTCAAATGTCTGGAGGTTTTATAGTTTTCAAAAATAAAACTGATGAATTCCGTCAACCACACATCAGGTGACACAAAGTACGCAACGACATCATTATACTGCCTTAACTATCAAATGATTGGTTGAGAGATGACTGAAAGAATTGACTATTATGGCGTTAAGGATGTACGCCCCCACCTCATTTGAAGTACCGGTCGAATACGAAAGAAGTGCATTTTTAACGCGTATTCATCTTACCAATGTATTGCTATGCTTTCAGTATATCTATTCTGAATCAGTCTGGAGAAATTCATTTCTGCAACTTGTAAATAGGTATTTAAAATTTGGAAAATAAATTCCAAGTTCTTAACAGAGAATCACAGAGAATTTTAGATTTTTATTATTATTATTTCATTTGTACTTAAAATTTTTACATGCGTAATATATTTCACAAAGATGCTATGTTTGTTTGTTTGTTTATCGTTGTTTAACGTCCCACTAAAGAATATTTCACTCATATGGAGACGTCACCAAATGCCGGTGAATGGCTTCAAAATTTTGCATATGCTCGGCACTTACGGCCATTGAGCAGTGAGGGTTCTTTAACGTTCCGACACCTACTGTCACTGAACATGATGGGCATTTAAAAAATATATAATCAAATACATAACATGGAATCTTATTGTCTGTCATACAGGATATTAAATGCATATATCCTTTCTAATTTTTTAATTTTTTTTTATAAATATCAATATATTTTTTTGAAATGTCCTCTGATAATGAAGACATACATACGTCGATGTAAGTCCTTATATACACTCACATCAACCGAGTTATCTTTTGGCAGCGATTTATGACGCAGTCGCTAAGGTTCAAGTAAGGATACCCCGTTCACTCAGAATCGATATTTGTCCCTGTTATGTAATAGCTTTGATCTGTGGTCTTGATCGAGGAGCCATATTTGTAACTTGGTCAAATTATGTGGATCTTCGGGGGTGGCAGCAATAGAATTTTTTTCGGAAAAGAAATATGTAAAGCTTGGATCAGTCGTTCTTTAAGATTTAAGTATCAGAAAAAATATTCTTGGCTAACTCATATTTTGGGACCTATATTGGAGTTAAAGAAACTTTTTAACAATATTGCCACAGTTTTCAGACTGAGTGAGAAGTATAAAATAATTAATATAACAAAACGACTTTTTTTTTTTAAATTCACTGTCAGCGATCGCTTTCCTGATTGATATTGCGAATATGAATCGTCAAAACTACTTTAAAAGTTATAATTTTATCAAATATAGATCACAGAACTGTCATTTTGTATTTACCTCCTCTCAGTAAAGTAAAATTTTACAAAATGACAGAACTTTCTCAGCCGTTTACGGTTTGGATTGTGGATATAGTTCCAATCCTTTGAATTTTGATATCCGAGATCTTCCTCTGTCCAATTATTTAACTCAACTCCTTTGGGTGAATATTCTACAGTTCGTTGATCATATTTTTAGTTTTGTTTACGGTGACATATTTTTATTTATACTCCGAGAATTAACCAAGGTCATTTTGGTTTTTATAATTAGATTACATGGGGATAGAGCAAAATTAATTTTTAAAACGGAAAATTCCATCAAAGGCAAACAATTTCACTCTCCCAGAGTAGCGAATATCAAAACATCAATTAGATGAGGTTGGTCTGGAAATATATTATTTAGTTTCAATTGTTTTTTCTCTCGACTAAAGATATATATGACCAACAGAGCTTCATGAATTGATACGATGATTGACAGACAAACCGTCAGACTAAATTACGTATACAGGTAGGGGCGGAGTGAAATAATCACCTGAGGGTAATACGTTATCGAAAAGGCGGGACTTCATGACTTCAGGTTATGAAAGCAAATCAAATATCATGAGTTAGAAGATTACTATTTACTCAAAAATAAGAACTTGTCTGCACGACGGACCAACAGGTCAAGTATGACAATGACCATCGTATTCCGGTATCGGTATTTCTCGTTGCTAATCGCTCTATTTTTTCAGCTTCAGCGATAGGTTAGTAGCGGGTCGATGTTTGTATCTGTAAGCGTTTTTTTAAAGAATGAGACTCGCTTGCTACTCAAACGAACAGTTTATTGATAAATATTTAGTAAAACTAGGTTGCGTAACTAAACATGATCCTTACTGTTGCTAGTTGCCGAATTCCGCGTTTTTAAATCAGGATGAAACTGGCGAGACTTTAAGTCACGTAAGGAAAATTTTAAATTATGATGAATATGCTAATGATTCGAGATACAGTTTTTCAGCATTGTAGTCAAACTTATGGTAGGCTACAGAAAATAAACGTACTTTTTCTCTGTGATAACACGTTCACATTGATTATGAGTTGGCAGTTTCAGCGGAATAAATTGTTTTTAAGTCCAGTATAAAACACACATCTGATGTTTACTATCCACATCATACTATTCAGTATGTTAGCTTATGCTGACAAAACATCGATAAGTTTTTAGCAGATCATGCTGGACGGGAATTTTCCAAGTAATGTTAACAAATGTAAAGTAATGTTAACCTGATAAATCATCGATATAATTTCAGTCGTTCACAGCCGTGAACTGCGGCGATAAATTTTTCCATCGCAAACTGCGGCGATGATTTTTTCCATCGCAAACTGCGGATTAGGATTCTAAATTTACATTGACATGTAACTTTAAACATACTGAAACTTTTATTGAGATCTTAACTTATCAGAACTCAATCTTTAAATCTAAATAAAACATTTTAGGTGTATAGAAATTAGTTTCTTGTTTTAATCTAATTCCAATGGTTTCATACTTTAATTGTGAAGTTGTCATCTGCAAATACTTATTTAACTTTGTATCAAATAAAAATTATGGTATGAATTTACACAGTTGTTGTTGAGTTTGTAATTGGACAAAATAAGACTACCCTTGTGTACAGATGCCTTGGGCATTGACACACTTGTCATCAGACATAATTACATGGTGAACCGATCAGGTACCCCTGCCAATAAATGAGATTTTCTTTCAATGATTGTTGACTCCTGCTAATAAATGAGAAGATTTTCTTTCAATATGACAACTTTTGGTATGTACTTTCGATCATATTTACCTGTGGCAACTGGTTTTCCGTTTTCTGCACCACTGGCTTTATTGGCCTTTCTCGGCAAACTAGAACATTGTGATGCAGTTGAATAATTATTGCATGATAACATGCTACTGACCCCTAGTGATTCTACATCCTTTAAATATGGTGAAGTTGAATCATTATTGCCTGATAAAGAACTTGTTTTATCCTGATTATCTTCAGATTTCAAAACTGTCTGAATTCCTGATGCATTATCAGACAAATTGCTAGCTGCATCTCCTCTGGAACTGTTTATAGGTGATCCTGAATTAATGCCTGAGGTTTCTCTTTGATTGTTTGACAACCTTTCTGAAGAAATACTTGCATCATCAACACTGGCTGCATCATTATCTGTAACTGATCGATTAGAATAATTTCTCTCAGAGGTAAATGTCCCGTTTTGTTGAGGAAAATGTAATGATGACTCTCCATTATTCTGTTGCCCATTTTGTTGAAGGAAATTTACGCATGCCTGGCTGTTGTTTTGACGCCCAGTTGGAGACAGTCCATTTTCTCTCCTACTGCTCTGTAACATTACAGTTTCTTCACTCTGAGTACCTCGCTGTTGATTCCTACGAAAAATGCATTGGTTAACATTTTCAACTCCATTAGGTATAGTTCCATTTTCCCTCCCTCTTGTGGGACAGCCATCTTCTGGCCTCAACACTCTTCTGCGGGTTCCACAATGTCTTAGGTAACTGATAAATCCCATATCAGCATATGGAGAGGATATTCTAGACAAATAATCTATGACAGATAAAAAAAAGGAGAGTGTTGGTTAAACTCAATATCTTCAAAAATGCTGATGTCAACTGTTCCTATCTTATTGAGCAGTTGCATAGAATTTCACTCCCAGTAGTTTGGAAGTGCAAAACTATCATTTTAACAACATGCACAAGTTGATATACCATCTTAGATATTGTAAAAGTCATCAGGTCAATTAAAACTACATTTTTCATAGAATTTGATTAAATGCAATTAGTGAAATCATTATGAAGTTATTGGTGAGAAATTACTTACACCTAAAACAAAACTTTTCATGAACATACTGATATATGGACATATTTGTTCTTGTTTGTTGTGTTACATCACATCATAAATCTTTCACTGATATGGAGATGTCACCAGCTTTAAGTGAAATGAAACAACCTATACTATGGACTGACACCAATACAGTGAGGGTTATTTAACATGGCACGCCTGCCGTGACACAGGACCCCGACTTTTAAGCCTCATTCAAAAGACCCGCAACTTTCACTTCCTACACTTTGTGTTTGGCGAGGGAACAGTCACTTCTGTTTTTAAAATGTCCAAATGGACAGACACTGACTTAACTTATAGGCCCCTTCCCCTACCAGCTTTATCTATAGGGCACTTTACTGTCAAAGTCAAAAATCATTAGATTTTTCACTCTAACAGGGCAAGCACACTGGATATGCCATACTAGAGAAATAAATGGTTTTGGTCAATAATAAGATTTTATACTCAATTTACTCCTTAAATGAGTGATTGAGAAACATTCTGTTTCAGATATTTTCTTCAAAGAATAAATTTTTTTATCATTATTTTTTTATTTTTGCTTTTTTTTATCCCATCCAACAATTTCTAAGTACAGTGGTCCCCTATTTGCGATTAACACCAAAACAACCACCACTCCTTAAGCAACCAAATTTTCAAATAATAAAAAAAAAGTCCTTTTTAATGATAAATTACCTCTTATAAGAGACCACTCCCATAACGCAACCAGCGACCACTTTTCATCGGCCAGATCATGTCAATTCCATAGAGAACCCCCCTCATGAGCGAAGAAGTGTTTTTAAAAAGTATAACATTAAATACGAAACTAAATTACTTGCTAGCTCTACCGTGTAACCAAAATGTGAGTGACCAAGTTTTTTTTTTTCCTAAACTTGAATAATTACAGCCCGCACTGTTTCCTATTCTCTTCATCCTATTAGATTAATCTAGTGATCGTAGTGAACAGAATATAATGACTGAATAATTCAGGTTACTTAAAAAAAAGTACAAAAACATTAATTACAAAACTTAATTACATACTCTTTTGGGTAACCAATAATTTTATTATCTACAAAACTGCGTCTCATGAAAATGAGAATATTGGAACAAGAAACTGTACCAGTGGCAGATTCAGAGGGACCCCAGTGATTGCGTTCCCATGGCAACGCATTTCCCCATGGCAGTATCCTCAATTAAAAAAACTGCCCAATATGGTTAATCCTTTGTCTGTCATATCAACATTTGGTGAAGTCTTCCGAGTTTGAAATCTAATTAAAGGATTATTAGGAATTAATTATCATCGTGGATGTTTATTAGGGTAACATAAAAGACAGGATGATCTGCAGGTATGTTTAATTAGGCGTGACAAGTAGCAGTTTATACACATTGGCGCCAGGGCCTTAGACTGGGTACTGTCAAAACAACGTACAGGTGTGAAATAAACTGGAGCATTATATTTAGTGTTTATAACATTTTTATCAAGTTATTATGTTAACAAGTTTGTGTGAGTGACAATGTGAACAGTTTAAATTATATGATGCTAATGACTATTGCACCAGAAAGAACCAAATTAATATGGAGATGTAATATCAATGAATAAAAATTGTCTGAAAATTGTATTACTTGATGTCGTTTATCATTGACAAGTTATCGGTAGACATCCCCCCCCCCGAAAAGATCACCTCCATTATGAGACCACAAGCTTTTCTCACTAAGGGTGGTCTTATAAGGGGGCACTGTAACTGATATCACAATATTAAGTTTCATGAACAAACTAAATAATTGGCAATATGATGGATGAACAACAAAATTCCAAGTAAAAGCATACATACCATTATACTTCCAGTATTTATAGTAAAAGTAAACCCATAGAATGGCCAAAAAGATAACAGGCAGCAAAATTACACCTCTGAAACAAAAGTATATCTACTGTATTGGCAGACAAGTCTTTTTTTCTAGGTTAAAGAAAAATACAGTGCTAAATGAATATATAAATATTTGAAAATGAACAGCAAAAGATCAATATTGAAAATTTCCATTTGAATAGCTGGAAACTTGTGTGATATCAGACTGTTTTGCAGTGTCGCATCATTTTGTGTATTCCAAAATGGCATGGAAAGAAACTTTGATGGTACAGAATGGAGTTGTAATAAATGTACGAATATTTGCATGGATATAAGATTGTAATTCAAATACTGTGCTACATGTTTAGTACAAGTATATTACATAGTGTAACATCATTTTGCTACCAGTAAATGGCACAGAGAGGATGGCAAAGGTATGGCAAAATGTCTTCTTTTAGGTACTCTTTCATAGGTCGTCAGGTAGACACAGGTCAAATGTTGATTTCCATAAAAAAATGTTTTCATGCTCAGTTACCATTTAAACAGAATTTTTAGAGAGGATTCAATTTTGGCATTATATTTGAGAGAGTGCTTAGATCAATAAAAATTGGATATTCGTAACATTTCATTCTGTAGGCAAAAGTTATCTTTTATAAATGGTATACAGCAGAGGTAGCAGACAGTTGACTGTGTAAGCAATGATTTAAACCCAAGCCAAATGAAAATAAAATTATCATTGGGTGCTATATGGCTGGTGAATCTGTACTATTATGAATGGAATTGACGGTTCTCTGTTAATCAAAAAACGTTCTGAGTGAATATCAATATTTGTATTTGTAATTGTAAAATTTTGATCCAAATAACATGTACTAAAATTCGTAAAAATCCATTATACGTTTCTTTTTTTTTTTGCAGAGTACATATAGGAATGTGAATTTTTTTATGCCTGTGTAGAGCTCTTTTTCTTCTTGTACATCAAGTACAAGTAGTAAAAGTAGAAAAAAAATGGAAATTTTTTTTTTCACATACATGTAAATGTAAAATTCTGAGAAACTTAAACACTGCAGTTTGACTGATCTATTCTAGAATGTTAATGATATACATGTTCCATGTAGAGAACAACATGACCAGCAAAAAACTTACAGATAATTATGATTATTGAAAGAAATATTTTCATTTTTAGAAATGTGAATAATGGTACAATTTTATTCATTATTATTCATTACTTACATCACAATTCCCTGGATCTGGGGTCCTGACAATATATTCCCTTCGTCTTCAACTTTAAAGCAAACAAAAAAAATATTACAGAAACGGTGTTAAAAGGCACTGCTCACCTGAAATGTATTGGTGTCTTACAAATATGTGAATCTCAAATTTACAATTTAACACTCCCTGGGAGTGGAATGGAAAATGAAATGAAATGAAATGGATGAAAATGACAAAGCTGGGAAAGATGTCAAAAATTAATTTTTTAATTTATTCCAAAACAGGAAATTGAATCATGCATCCATAAAAATCACTCAGATGCAATTAGCTTTTCAATCCATGCAGCAGTTCTGGAGAAGATTTTCAAATAGAGGTACCCTCTGAGACATATTTTGCCCACCCTGGATCTATCTCTGAGTCGACCTAGTCAAAAAACAAAAAAATTGTTAGGGGAACTTGGATATCATACTTGCTTCCTTTATCCTTCAGAGGTTTTGAAAAACAAGTGTGTGAAAAAATGCCCCTCCTTCTTTTTGAATGTTTTAAAACTTCATAAAAAAATTCAAAAAACTGAATTTCAGAAAAATTCTTTCAGGAAAGCATTTCACTACCTAATTACTTTTAAAACACTTTTAATGAATGCATCATGATGATAAAATCAATGAAATCATACAAAAATAAATGAAAATGACAATGTGTAAAAAGTCATCAAAAACACATCAGAAATTTATTTTCCGATTTCTACTTAATTAACAAAATTTAATCACACATCTATGTAGATCACTCAGATACAATTAGTTTTCCAATCCATGCAGTAGTTCTGGAGAATAAGATTTTTAAAGAGGGGTATCTCCTGTGGCCTCTTTTGCCCCACCCTGGACCGATCTGGTCGAAATGAACAAACTTGGTATAGGACGTTGAGTACTTACTAATATTTATTGTACCTGATGTACAATAACAAATTCATTTATTTTATTTTTTGACAATACGGTCAGCTCCAGCATGACATTTACATATACAGATAGTAAGGTTGAGTTAATCATTTGCAAGTGAAAAAGTGCCAAACCAGGGTTTCTCAAGCAAATTCCCAAAACTATATAGGAATTTAAGAATTTTTATGTCTGTGTATATCTCTTTTTTGTTAAATTGCATATCAATCATATATCAAGGGAAGATAAAAAGAAAACTGAAAAAAAAACACAGCTAAAGCCCCTTTAAGCACCACTGACTCAGAATTCTGTCAGATAACACAAAAGTAGAGTAGAACAATACCATATTCTGGGGACGATGTATTATCTGCATTTGTAGGACCAACTGTGACTGGTACTGTAGACCGGACAGGAGGCACAGACTCACAGATAGTATCTGACATACTGTTTCCTGATATCAATATTTTCTCCCCGGTTTGGCACCTGTAAAAAATAAACCACAAAGATTTCAGTCAGGTGTACAGTAAAACTTTGTTATAATGACACCATTTCTTCAGCCCAAATTTGGCATTATAAAGGGGTTTGGCGATAGGTTGAAGGAAACCTTAAATGAAATTACAGAACTGGAAAAGTGGACTTTCAAAAAGTGTGGCATAAAGTGAGGTGGCAAATAAAATGTATATACAGTTCTCCCCCGATTTACCGCCATTTTTTGTTTCCCTTATATTTTGGCAGTATAACGCATTTGGCAATATACTGAGGTTTACTATTTTCAAAGTTTGTTCATTTTTTTTGTCTCTAATCTCTGCTAAATTTCTTAAATATCTCCATTTATATGACGATCACATTAATTTTTTTTTCATTTCCTTATGGAAGGAATGGTTTTCTAAAATGTTACAATAACTTCCCAGGAATGTGACCATAAAATCACCAAAATTAAACCATCCAAAATATGTACATGTTTGAAATCTGGATTTGTTTCTAACATTGACCCAGAAACATTCCTAATGATGAATTTCTTCATTTCTGTTTAAAATTAATCTTTTACAGGCAGGTAATACAAAAGCTTCAGGTTTATATCCCCATCTACTCATAATTATTTCTTGAGGTGACAATTGCTGTGTAAATACACAGCATGGCAATTTTTTCCAACTCCCACAGAAGCAAGATTTCAAACTATCTCCCTTTGTCGTCTTAATAAGAAGTAGAAAAGCAACGGTTGGCTAACAGTTTTTCTCACAACTGTTTATTCATTTTGTCTGTCGATACTGTTGAAGGATTTAGCATGCATAAACGACCAGCTGTACCAGTGTCGGATTGTAGTATAGAGGTATTGGCATTATAACAAGGGAATAATATACATGTAGAAGGAAATTTGTTTTTCAAGAAATAGTGGCCTTATGCTGGTGTGGCATTATAAAGATGTGGCAATATATTGAGGGGGACTGTATGTATATATATATATATATATATATATATTTATATGTGAGAGAGAGAGTTCTCACAGGAGAATCAATTAGATATAAATGGTAAATATCACAAAAGATGTGATCATGTAATTTACACAATTTTTTTTAATACAGGTACGAAAACTGATTTCTTGCAGAGCAGAGGGCAATTAAAAACATCCAGAAATTTTCGTAACACAATGTAAATAAGTAAAATGTTGTACTTTATCCAATATTACACTCTATGTAGTAAAAAGTAAAATGTACATCTATAATACACACTCAGGTAAAGTGTGACCCCACTGACAGTTGCTTGATCTTATTTTGTATGTCTCTAGACCTAGTGTCTATGAGGCACAAAAAGGGAAAGCATCAATTATATCATTATCCTAAATAAAAATGGTAAAATAAGGCTAAAAAAACCATTGCTCAGTGTCATGTATCTATTTATCCATTTGATACACCGGTATCCGGTAGATATTTTAATATGATTGAAAAACAGATGTACAATAGGTATTTATAACAATAATAAAAAAAGCCTTCATCGAGCCCCGTAATCCCTGTGCCAGCAGACAAGAGACCTGATTATTTCATGATGATGAATAAACATATACATTGAACAATAAGTGTACAATAGGTTTTCAATGTGTGCATTATTACAAGGACAATGTGACAACGTGTAAATAACCAAGAGATATCATACACTTACTGCAAAATACAGGTTTGTTTTCAATCTCTGATACAGGAGCCAGCATGTGCCCTTTATCACACACAGTGCATCAGCCCTCTCTATATCACATGCCTGTAACTCTTTATCACAACCCCATTTGGTATGTTTCTTGTATTTTTATTATTCGGAACACCTCGATTGTTTTCCGTTTCAGGCAAAAATTTATATGTTGCATATACATCAGTCTAAGCACATTCTGTGAAATATTAGGCCTGATAATGAACATTTTTAAGGATTGTTGAATGACAATGTGAAAGAATCATTTGATTAATAAGTGTAATGATATTTCGTAGGTAGGTCCAACATACTATGAATAGTTGTGCATTTTGTATTTTTAGATACGAGTACATGGAGTAGCATACTCCAGGCTATTCCCTTCAACACAATGTTCAGCCGTGAACAGCCTCAAAACAGGGATTCATTCATGTTCTTTTCAAAGTTCCTGTATTCCTAATGTTGTTTCATGTATATCTTCATGACATATTCACACTAAAATACAAATTATTTCAGCAAAGAATCTTGTGGCTAATTTTAAGTTGTGTAAACAGTTGTGTGCTCTGTAATTTTACCGAGATCTGCTCACATGGGAATTTCTATTAAAGGACGCAAGTCTTGATTATAACTGAAATTAAAACTATGTTTTTATCATTGATATTTAATATTTGTCTATTTACCAGTAGCATTTAAAATATATGATAAAAACAACAAAACGTAGCAAAATCTTTATCACATGCCATATCAACCACGACCAATATCATCCCTCGGGCTGATATTGCAGTCTCGGGTTGATATAGCATGCGTTACAGAATTTGCCACATATTATTCACTGTCACTGCTTTGACATTAAATGTAGCAAAGTAACATACAGTATTAGTAAGTGTAGGATCAGGAATGTGAGTGTATTTCACGTTATAAGTTGAACTATATATTCCAGGGTGTGTGAAAGGTCCCCTATATGCACAACTAAATGTGTCTCCCCATATCAATCAATAATATATATGGTTTAAGGGTTGGGTTGTGAACAGTTTAAGTTATAAGTACACATATGTATTTCAGGAGGTGGGGCAGTACCCCCAGATACACCAGAAACTGTAAGTCCAAACAAGAGATCCCTGAGGGATCTTGGCGCCCACCATGGAATGTTCTATGCCTGATCTATGACAGGCTGTTGTTTTCTCTTATTTTGTGTCTCAACATTGAATTTGAACTTAAGGGGAAGAAGGGTACCCTGGGGTATGCAAAAAACTTATCATCAAATTTTTCTTATTTTTTGTATACTTATTCATAATGAATGTATTAATTAATAGAATTAATAATCTGGCACATTTGTGGGTATATAAGGGATATTTACATATGCAAGAGTTACACTTTTGAAAACAAGGTACAAGAATTGTTTATGATAAAAGTCATGAGAATTACAAAAACAAGATTCCAAACATCCTTTATTTTGTAAAGTATTAAGAACCTACATTGGTTGAAATGTCAATTTCCAGAACTCTCAAAACCTCAAAATCATTCGGTGGTCCCGTAAGATCGAATTAATCAATTGGATTTCACTAGCTGATTTCTCTTTTTCATCTTTCAACTGCTTGCACTACTTCAGTAGCAGAATGTTTGACTAACTAGCCAAAGGCCTTGTGTTTGTTTACCGGCATCAAATCATACTAAAGACCTAATAATGGTTGGGACTGTTCTTTCAACAACAGCATGGCATATGAATTGAACATCACAGGTCTTTCAGATAATATTTAAAATTGAGGTCACATGTCACAGTAGGTGTGGCAAAGTGCACCTTCACTGCATCATGTCAACTGGTGTCATTCCATAGCACATGTCAAAATTTGTGCCACTCCACCTAAGGCTGATGACATTTCCATATATTGTCTTTTCATTAGTCAGAGTTATCTCCCATGTCAGCAGGTATCGATTGTAATGTCATGTCTTTAAGTGAGAAAACAATGTTATTTTCACGCAAACCTAAAATGTCACAATTGATAAAAACTTTTCTAATTTTACACACAAACAAATGACATCACAATCGATACCTGCTGACATGGGGTGGTAACTCTGGATAACGGAAATACCAAAAACTGTAATTGACAAATTCTTGGCAAGATGTACAAAAATAATAAAACGAAACAATCGTCTTTCGTTTTTTTTTTCAATGTTGTAAACTTAATGCAGTCATAACTTACCTTGTATGTGACTTGCATGCAGACATGTCTGCATTACTCTTAAATGTGCCAACCTTACACTTTTCAACAGAACCTGTGTTAAAACACAAAAGAATGAATTAATATGAACTTCGTACCATAATGTACAGACTAATTTTTCTCCCACCTTGGACAGACGTATTCACCAATTTGGCAGAATTTCTCTGTCCAAACCCTAGGGTGTAGACAAACTACCAGACATTTTGAAATAAAAAAAAAAATACTGGTCAACTGGATTAGTGAATAAAGAAATTTCACTGGTCAAAGAAATTTTTTTACTGATCTGTATATATACACAATTGAAATGAAATGGAAAATTACTGATCATTGGAACCAGTTATCAGATAAATTTCACTGGACTTTTGTCAAATTTACCGGTTTTTCTGGCAAGATTGGTGAATTTCAAAAACTCTGAGCTACATGTGCTATGAAGTCACAATATAATTTTACAAATATTATAAACATAATACCAAAGTTATAATGCTCAAGACGATATCGTTTCTGTCAATTAGACTTCATCAGTTGAGCTCCAATTTGAAAAGTGTGTGTATTTTCTAAAGACACAGTGGCATCATACAAGGCCAAATGATATCTCTAAAAGTATAGCCGAAATCCGTTTAAGAGTAACCACTGTAAAAAATAATAATAATAATGCAACAGAAGACATCTTTGTGTTAAGGATTGAACTGCTGTTTGTTAGCATTCATGGGCTTATGGATGCCATCTAAACAGAGGCAAATGTCATGGAGTGTGTTAGCACTTAATGATGAATATGCCTTTGTCCAGTTAGCATTCAGAAGCCCATGAATGCCAAATGACAGCAGTTCAATCCTTATAATTTTTTACTTATTCCTTAAGCTTTCCCATTTTTCTTTTACTATTTAATAATTGGAATTCAAATTTCCCGCTCAACTATTCCTGGAAGAGCCAAGAGCTATTCATTGATTAGGCCTAAAATCAAAATAGTCCTCGGAAAAAATGTAAAGAAGTGACAAAAAATAACATTCTGCTAGATAAACTTTTATTGATTTTAAATCAACAACATGAATTTAGGTGATCATGTAAAATAAAATTAACACTGACAGTTAATATGATTTGTCTAACTTTTAGTTTGTCTGCGGACTGTTTATGCAAGTGACAATGTGCAATAACAATGTTCAAAGGATGCTGCTTCAAGTGGGGCCTACTAAACAAGAGAATATTCATCAGACAACGAAAAATAAAAGCAACAACAACAAAAGAGATGTTACCAAAAACTAAACAAGACACAAAAAATTATATGTGTATTCACACACTACGATTACATTTACTGTAACTTGCCACAAATAACAGTTACATACAGGCATAAAAGATCTTATATTGATAATTTTGTGAAAATAATGTCAGGTCCAGTGTGTCATTCATATAATTAGTAAGGTTGAGTTAATCACTTGCAACTGAAAAAGTGTCAAACCTAGGTTACTCAAGCAATTTTCACAAAATATATACATGATACAGGAAATTAAGAATTTTTATGTCACATTTTTGTTATTGTACTTTGTATATCAATCTAAGGAGAAAAAAAGGGAAAACAAAATTTGAAAAAAAAACAGCTAATTTAATATTCAACTATTTAGTGCCAACAATTAAATAAACAATTTAATGCCATTTCAAGCCATACATCGTACGAGCTGTTGTTGGTGAAAATTTTACATGCTGATATTTTATCGTATATGAAAAAAACAGAAGAGATCAAATGGTGGTTGGAAGATTAAATGCATGTATTTTATTTCAAACTTAAAAGGGCATTAGCTGGTTTTTTTCTCGTTTTTTTCCTTTTATACTTCTTAGTTCAATATACAATAACAAAGAAGAGATATATACAGGCATAAACATTCTTAAATTCCTATATGTTTTGTGAAAATTGTACGAGAAACCCGGGTTTGTCACTTTTTCACTTGCAATGGATTAACTCAACCTTACCTTTTGTATATAAATACCACACTGAACCTGACCTTATTTTCACAAAATATATAGGAATATTTGTTATTGTACATCAAGTACAAGTACAAAGCAGAAAAAATCTAAATTATTTTTTATGGTAAACACAGCTAATGCCCCTTTAACCTATACTTACTGTAAGTTTCAATTTGCAATCACTCTGTCCCAAAATAACTTTCCATAAATGTTACATATGTTATGAAGATAAACAAGTGTCATGGAAACGTGCTATTACCTGTCAAAACTTTGTATTGAGGATGGAATGGGAAGTAAGTACTTTTATCTATATCATATTCATGTGAAATAGAATTATCATATGCAAATAAGCTATCCAGCCTCAGATTGTTCTTTTTAATGTTGCTTCAGCCTAAAAAGTATTTGAACATGCATTGTATAAGTTCTCGAAGTGTTTGAACCTAGAAGTTACATGCATATTACGATTACTACAGAAAAATACTGTATTACAACACAGCATTCATTTCATGAATGAAAAAACTATGTTTAAGGGTTTAAATCATGACTAAAGGAGGTGAATTTGAGTTCAGAGATATTTTTATTGTTACAGTATTAAAATGGTGTATATTTAGATTTCATAGAAATTAGTGATGTTGATGGCAGCTCAGATTTCTCTCATACTTACGACATGTAATTATAATCAAAACATCTTTTTAAAACCCTATATAAAATATAAATAATACATAGGTAAACCTATGGAGAGGGCAAAGACATTCATCAACAGTTTTACATGTTCAGTTAATCCCTTTCAGGATTCCGTCGTGTTGCCCCCTACTGGGGGCAACACAAAAAGGGATTAATATTCAGTGTTTTAATCACGTAAATGTCCCGGTCATTCACTCATTGTTTTAAATAAAATATTGATTGACTGACTGTTTCTTCTGTGCTAAAACTTATATAGAATCTATGTGGTATTTATTAGTCATGAATTAAATGCACAAACATGTTTGTATGCATTATATTTTTCTCTATCCCAGCATATCCATAATTTCGTGTAGTTCACATTACCAGAATAATTGAGGCGCTTCGTGATCGGGTTCGATGTACAACTCTGGTCGTTATGGCCTAGTCTCGGTCTGCAAAACGTTTGCTAGTACGGTAGTTTATTACTTTGTTTGTAATGCACTTTAAAAGTAATGACTTCGCATTTCTGACATTTTGTTTCTGTCACGCGCAAATTCCCGATGTGAGCAGAATTTTTTCCATTAGTAGTACGGGTCCCCGGATGTAGTAGGAATTAAAAATGTGAGCTTCTCTACATATATGAGGGCTTCGCCCTCTATAATTTAGCAAGATTTGTCCATGATATTCCTAATCAGGCTAGTTTCATACAAAATTGAACTGTTGCAAATAAACAAGTACCTGTCTTTAATGACCACTCTTGTGAAAGCCCACCTGTCCTCCGAGAACAATTCTGAAAGCCAGTTGGTTAAATAATTCTTTACATAAAACCTCCTTCGGTAGACCGCCCGTCTTGATAGACCATGTTTTAGCAGCAAAAGGGGTGGTCCCTGTAAAACAATTGATGCCACATACCTGATATGGTTAACTCAAATCCTGGTCTTCGTATGAGGGATGCCACACTCTCATTAACTCTAAGACATAAATGTGGATCCTCTCCCCAGTATCCTTTCTCTGTGTCACACCTACATTCATTGTAGCCTTCAGTCTTGCAACGCATTTCATCAACAAGTCTTGCCTCTGGAACATATTTGTTTGCGATAAATTTTACTGGATAGTCAGGAGACTTGCATGTACGGTACATAACCGTGCATTTTTCATCCCTTTTAAAGCTGAAACTGGACTGCATTTGCAATCATTAGTCTGGTTTTATTTCCTTAGTTTTTTCAGGTCAAATTTAGATTTTCTAGAAAAGCATAGCCAAATGCCAGGGCCCAAAGTCACCAAATTACTCAATACTCAAGCTCAACATTCGTTTTATCGTTTTGACTAAATAATCCTTTAAAAATTCTGAATTTGAATGAACATATTATTTCCAATCATTCATATAAGAAACTTTGCATCACACTTAATATTTTCCTGTAATAAATGAATAAATACGCTCAGTATGGTACTCAAAGTTTGAGAACATACTCAAACAATTTTTTAACATTTCTTAAGTTTTCTTTAAATGAGCAATAACTTTCACCTTTAACCTCCTTTTGCAACATACAGTATACAAGTGACCATCGGCTGAAATTGAGCAGATGCTGGTTATGTAAGGCATGTGGTCACCATATAGGGTGTATAAATAAAGGGAATCAGCGATATGTAATTACTTCTATTTGCATCGCTGTATGCTTGAAGCTTGCTGGCTGTCTATATCAATATGATAAATGGCGGAGTAATATACTTAGGCTCAACATCACTGGAGTCTTATATAGTGGAATTCCATATTTATAAACAGATCAATGACGTTTTGTTGAACCTAACGACCAATCGTATTGTATAATTTAGAAAGGCAGAAGTAAGTAGAATTATGTGGTATTTCATTTGATGATTATTCAAACTAGATTTAATTTCATTTACACCAAAATATTTGACATTTCTGTAATAGTTGATTTCTTGTGTGGACTATATTTTGCAAATGCAACCTCTATAAACTCTTCACTGCTAACAGGATAGCCGTTGATAAAATGTCGAAGCAAACCCATAATAGGTTTTTATTACATATATATAACAACCCAAAATAACAGGAAAAGATATTTCTTAATGTCCATACCATTGTAGCAAGCCAGGAATATTCTTAAATCAGGAGTGATTAGATGAAGACATGTCAACAATCAGTTGAATAACAATGATGCTGTTTAAAGGTGATCCATGTAAATTCCTTTTTTTGTCATTTCTGAATGTCTTAAAATCATAATAATTGACTTTTGAAAATAAAAATGAAGACAGATATGCATCTTTTTTGATGTGGTTACATAAATTAAAAAAATAAAATTTAAAAAGACATGCAACATTTCACACCTGATTTTTAAATCACTCTTATGAAATTGAGGGAGATAACTTGTACACTTCTTTTGCACTCGTGTATTCAGCCAGACTCGAAAATACAAGAACTAAACTAAATGTATAATCACAATTACATAATGTTACTATTTTTTTAATGTTTGACAAAATAGTATATATATACGGCTGATATGCCCAACTGCATTACTTTTCAAACCAATGTATTATATGAACATACTGGACTGATGCCAATTTCAGGCGAACACTGAAAGTTTTTGAGTCATGTTTCTGTCTGTCGTATTTTGAATAAAATAAACAGTGTAAAATCTACTGTATTTTATGGCCTATAGGTTGATGTGGGGGATAAGTCAAATGGCTGATTTTTGGCAAAAATCCAGGTGTAAGTATCAGATGGGTCGGGTCAAAGTGGAAGACAGGTAGATGTCGGCAGAGATGGAAACATGAATGGGAGATCACAAAAACGCATCGTTTATGTTTAATAACTGGTGCTAACACAATGGTAGCCTACTAAAACAATCAGAGTAATAGACCTATTTCACAGTACATTATTACATAGGAGTGATTAAAAAGTATAGAGGTTGCATTTTATCATAATTAACATCACTTATATTACTTGTGTGTACTGATTATGTATACATATATCACCATTATGTTACCTGTCAAATCATCATTAAATTCTTTATGCTGTTAACACAAGTGACCTCAATCTTTGTCTTATCCTTACATTGGCCTAAATAATTATGCAGCTGCAATTGTCAAACAATTACATATCCAAGGTTTAGTATCAATTAATTTATGTAAAACATTTTCCAAAATTTTCCCAACTTCAAAGACTGCCACATGATCCTTATCAGTTGAAGGTCACACTCCAGTGAACACAGCTTGCAGTGTCCTGAAAGTCTGAATGAGGACTTCAACTTCACAGTGGGGTGCCGATATAAGGGAATCATTCAAAAGTATTAAGTGTCCAGTATAAATATAATGTAAACCATGTATTTTTATTATGCAGTTTCTGACACAGTCTTGATTCCCATTGATATTATTGTAACTTGAAAGATCATTATTTTGTCACTTGATTATGAACACTGTTCATTACATACACACGAGGTCACATTTAAATAGGTCATTAAGTGTAAATACAAATGCGTGTTTGGAGTAGGCCCCTAGTTTATCCACTGAAAAATGTTGAATTACCATGTTAAAATGAAGAATTGAAGATATAAGTTAAATATTACACCAAGATAAGTTGATATGGTGAATAGGTGATGCTGTGAATAGGTCGAGGTCACAACTTTGGAGAGAAAAAATATCAACCTATAGGCCATAAGATATGGTAGTCAAAGTTAAAAAAATTAAGTTATTTGTTAACATTTTTTATGCTCTTTGTGTGTGTGTGTGTAAGAGAGACTTAGAGAGATTTACATTGTACTACACCACTGTGACATCTATGAAATACAGGATAACCATATAATTTATGTTGGAAATGTAACTAAAGTTAATCTGACAGTTCTTTTTCAAGATGGATCAACAGTTACTGTCGAGGTAAAAGTTTGGCGTGCAGCCAAAATAATACAGGCTGAGGTTAAGGGATCAACTGTCAAAAACTTGGCCTTTCTGCAGCTAAGTAACTCTGTAAGTGTGTAGACATTACAGAGTAAACTAAATGCTGCATGTCAGATTGTCATGTTTATTATTTGAAAGACTTCACTATTGGTTATGCACTGCCATCTTTGTCATCGGCATCCAATTTCAGTTGGAAATAATCCCACATGAAAGTAACTCTAATTACTCAAGCCCTTTCTGTTCCTGATCCTCCCTTCTTGCATTCAAAATATTCTCTCCATTCTGTATTTTTTATTTATAGATTATTTTATATTCTGATAAAGAATATTAGGTTTTTTTTTATTAAAAGTATTGGTGTCCGCTTCAAGTAAATCTCATGCCTTTTTGGTCATTAGAAGGACCTTATTGAAAAATAATTTTTGAAACAACCTAAACCGAAATTTGGAATACAAAAACCGAATCAATCGGTTCGACGTCAACGGTTCAGTTCTTTAAACCAAACCATTGCACCCCACATTTATATATATATATATATATAAGTTTTTTGTTTGTTTGAATTTGTTGTATGCCATAGTGATAAATTTTTTCAATCATACAATGGCAACAGCATTTTTAATGGAGAGAAACCTGTCACAATGTACATGTACAAAGGAAAGAGACCATTGGCCTTTCACAAGTAAACTGGCAAACTTTCTTACAAAATCAGCATTGGTTCCAGCAGGACTCAATCCCCCACTGACAAAATGTTAGAAACTTCCGGGTTTAAAGTGTGATATTCTAACCACTAGACTACCAAGGCCCTGATATATATATGAGAAATATATCTTTTATAAAGAATTGGCAGAAGTACTACAGCAGAGTGTATTTCTCAGATTCATATTAGATGGCGGGGTGGAGTAACCTTTTGATCATCAGACTGATGATTCTACTCTTTTCAGTTATTACAGGGTTCACTAGAAAAGCATTTTATTCTGCAGTCAGGATACGTGTGGGTATGATGAAAACACTGAAAAGTTGGAGCATCTGCTATTACCAGTGTAATTTTGATGCATTACTGTAAACATCAATATTTCCGCACTTTATTAATTACCCATTTTCTTATATATACTGTTCACTTGGGGGCATTTTAGGCAATCTCACACCTCACTGTGACCAGTGTCACACCTCACCGCGACCAGTGTCACACCTCACCGCGACCAGTGTCACACCTCACCGCGACCAGTGTCACACCTCACCGCGACCAGTGTCACACCTCACTGCGACCAGTCCTGTATTAAACAATGCTGGAGGTTATTTACATGAAAAACTCCCCATGTACTAAGTGTTAATTACCCCCATGCATAATTTCCATGTAATTTCCATGTTTACTGTACCTAAAATTTAAACTTGTTCAGGTCAAGAGAGGGTTCATGAGACTCCGCCCTGCCAGATTATATTACATGAATTTTACTGTTCTTACCTGGCGTACATTCACACACAGGAATGTAACACATGCTGTACATGCCCTCAGAGTATATTTCATCTTTGGTATCAACAATATGTGGGTTAATTTCATTTGCTTTACATTTCTCACACCAGTCTCTCCCGATGCTGACCGTCTCATTACAAAGTCGATACTGAACGTCTAAAGAAAAATAATGACATTTATAATCATAACCACTACAATGTACTTTTTTTTAATTTTATAAGATACATGTATCAATTTACATTCGTAAATGTCAATTTTAAGTATCAAGCAAACATTTTTATTTGTACCATAGAATGTGTTTATATCAAACGTTTTGAAATTAAAAAAAAATTACTGGTCAACCGGACCATTGAATAAAGGAATATCGCTGGTCAAAGACAAGATTTTACTGGTCTGTATATATACACAATTAAAATGAAATGGAAAATTACTGGTAATTTGGACCAGTTATCAGAGAGATTTCACTGGACTATTGTAAAATTTACTGGTTTTTCTGGCAAGACTGGTAAATTTAAAAAACTCTGCAATATATATATAGTCATGTTCTTGGAGTCATACAGGTCCTGCATTTGTTTATATAAATGTACAACACTGCTGCTCAGAACCTGTGGAAAATAATGTCTTTTGCCACTTTACAATTGTAAGTTCATGAATTGCTATAATTATGTTGAAGGCCATCTTTAAATCATAGTACTGAAAGTACTGAGGCGAGTTGATGGCAATCGTAAGTTTTTAATTCGGTAAAATTAGGTTTTACAAAAAAAGTACCTAAAAATTGGGTCAGACATTTGGCCCTAACGCGAGTACTTATAGCTTATATATTATGCAATAAACCACATAGATCAATCAGTAACCTTAAATCTCTAGGTCAATACCTGTACATGTAAAACATTGTCCCAACTTAAAAAACTGCCGCAAGTTTCTCATCAGTAAAGATCATGTGAATGAGGAATGAAGCAACTTCTATGTCCAACTTTACAGACAGATCTTGCCAATACACAGTAAGGTAAACTTGACCAAAACTCATTTCAATTACGTGAAAAATGGCTGTGATTCAAAACAAATTTTAGGGCTTGTAGGGAATGTAAACAATCCTATTTAGGGCTATTACCGTGGTACAAGAGTATATACTCTGCCTAGACTAAATAAACAACCAAAGAACGTTTTCTATCTTGTATAAATTAATATAAACAACTGTACTGGGTGAAAAAGACAGTTTACCCCATGTTTAATGTTAAAGAAATAATTTTTCATCAACATAATTCAGGCCTAAAGTCGAGATGTAGCAAAACGATCTATCACCAGTTTCACTTATAGACATCAACGCATTCAGAAATGAATAAAACTGTTTCTGTTTGAAATCCATTGTGAACAGACCCATAACACAAAAAGTTTAGGTTTATATATCCCAATCTAATTGTAATTATCTTTAAAAGTTGTGATAATGTTGTGTATACACCCGACAATGAACATGACAATTTTCCCTGACTTATGCAGAAACGAAAACTGGAAATTGTAACATTCAGTGTTTGAGTTACCTCCCTGTGCGATATCAATACACGCAGTATACAAGTGACTGTCTTCTGATTATGTAAAGCTCGTGGTCACCATATAGGATGTATAAATAAAGGAAATATGCATGGGGAATCTCATTAAGGCAGGTTTTGTATAGCAATTAGTTGACAAACACGTCAATTTGATAGTTTTCAAAATGGACAGGAACGTATTCATAATGAATTTCATGTGCCATTTGCATAACAAAGCACCTCCTACTCAATGCTATCCCCTTTATTCTGCTTTTATCTTCATTTTTCAATGGACTAGAAACATACATGTTTATGACAGTTCAATAGAAATTCATTTAGCGTCATGTTGGTATCAGCAATATGTTATTATTTGTATTTACATCGCTGTATGTTTGTAGCTGTCAATACCAATATGATGAATTGCGGAGTAATACTGCAGTTTTTCAAGGCAGGCTCAACATCCCTGGAATCTTATATAGTGGAATTTCATATTTATAAATACATCGATGACATTTTGTTGAAACTGACTACAAATCCTCTTGTAAAATTTTGAGAGGCAGAAGTAAGTAGAATTATGTGGTATTTCATTTAATGATTATTCAAACTATATTTAATTTCATTTACACCAAAATATTTGACTTTTCTGTAAAAGTTGAATTCTTGAGTTGGGACATGAAGTGCGAATGCAACCTTTGTGACTTTTCACTGCTAACACGATAGCCCTCGATGAAAACTAAAAGTAAACCCATAATAGGTTTTTATTACATAACAACCCGTAATAAAATAAATGAGTGAACTGGCCAAAATTCCTCCTCTATAATTCCCCCAGTATAATACCAAACCTGCATGCTGCCATCCACCACAAACTCTTCAGTACAAAAGGTAATTTATGTGTTAAAGCCTGCAACCCTATCCCCAGACAAGGTGAATAACAGGAGTAAGAAATCACTGTCCAGTACAGGTAGGCAATTAATGTTGGGTAATTATCATTTCCATGCCCAGGTAATTAGATAATTATGTCCTGTGTTTGGCATAGTGAGTTGTAAAGACAGTACAGTAAAACCTGCTATAGCGGCCACCTCTATATAAGGATTACCTGTTTATAAAGGCCAGTGAAGTTGCATAAAGAAATTGAACCTGTGTATCACCTGCACATAAAGGTCAATATTTTCTGGTCCCTTGGCTGGCCCCTATATACAGGTTTCACTGTACCAAAACTGTGGTAATTAGACCAAAAAAAATGTGTTTCCAGTTACCCGACCGACCCTGTTTTTCCGCTCCGACCCTGTTTTTCCGCTCCGACCCTACTACTTTTTATCATATCAAAATCCGCAATTTTAAAGTTACATGTAAGCTTTTGATATTAAATGTAGTGGTCACATCTCGGAGCAATTTTTTTTCAATTCAGCTCGTGAAATAATAAAAAATTAAATCTGTACTTACTGTGGAGATATTTTTTAATCTGTCCAAGTATATAATTTTAAAAGTCACAAATACTGAATAAGCTTATTAAGAAACGAACTATAGCAACCTGCACTGGACATTTTGGTATGTGCGAACAAATGCCTGTTGTCTCAGTTTCCAAGATGGTGGGGGTTTATAAACAAAACTAGTGGTCGAAGTTTATGATCGAAAAAAACATAACTTAAGAGTGTTGATTATTAAAATTATATACTTGGATGGATTATAAAACATCCCCAAAGTAAATGTTTAATTTTTTATCCTTGCATGAGTTGAATTGAAGGAAATAGCTTCCAGATGAGACCTGTCAAGTCTGCCCAAAATCACTGTCTTGAGATGTCTCCTATGAAGGAATGTACTGCAATGAAGGAGACAGAAAAATAAAAATTGTAAAATACCATAACACATTAAAGCATTTTGATGTTTGATTAAAATGTCTGTATTTTATACACTGTCAGAATTATTTGCATATAAGTATACTTTGTTCAGGAAAAAAAAAAAAGAAAACAGAAAAAAAAGTGTTTCCTGACATACCTATCCTAATTTTTGGGGACGTGTAACCGGAAACACACAAATAATTTTTTTGGCCTTACTGACTTGAAAATGTCTATACTTCAATATACAGTAAAACCTGCTTTAGTGACTATATGTGTATGAAGACCACCTGGTCACAAAGACTGTTTTTTTTCTTTTGCTGTCCCCAATAGTACCGGTACCATTTGTGTACAAATCAACCTCTATATAAAGATCACATTCCTATAAAGACCAGTTTTTTTGTGTCCCTAAGGAGGTCGTTATATTTTATATACAAGCTCTACTGTAAACTGAATTTGTTAAATCGCCAAAATAAGGAAAACAAAAGATGGCAGAATTGAGTAATTTTATACAAATGGATCACTGGACAAGGTCATGACCAAAAACAATTGATCAGATTTCAAAATGCATGACTGACATGCAAAAATAACGTTTTTATAACATTGATATATACTCAACACATCAACATACATGTATGTTCCCTCTGATACTACACAGGAATGTCATCTCTATGAATTAGTATCATTCATTACCTTTGCCACATTCTATAGGTTTGCAGCAAGTCCCATTTTTCCTCACTTGATACGGGCATTGCATGGCCTGAAAAATGAAGCATATATTTAAACAAGAGGCCCATGGGCCACATCGCTCACCTGAACTGTGTTGGTATCTTACAAATATGGGAATCTCAAATTTACAAATTATTTTAACACTCCTTGGGAGTGGAAGAGACTTAAAAATAAATGACAATGACAAAGCTGGGAAAGATGTCAAAAATTAATTGTCTAATCTATTACAAACAGGAAATTGAATCATGCAATTAGGTTTTTTTTAACCCATGCAGCAGTTCTGGAGAAGATTTTCAAAGAGGGGTACCCTCTGAGACCTATTTTGCCCACCATGTATCCACCTCCGAGTCGATCTGGTCCAAAAACATAATCTTGTTAGGGGAACTTGGATACCATACTTGCTTCCTTTATCCAGTTTTGAAGAACAATTGTGTGAAAAAATGCTCCCACCTTCTTTTTGCATTTTTAAAAATTCATAAGAAAATTCAAAAAATTAAATTTCAGAAAAATTCTTTCAGGAAAGCATTTCTCTACTTAATTACATGTAAAGCACTTTAAATGAATGCATCATGATGAATAAATGGGGATAAAATCAATGAAATCATACAAGAATAAAGAAAAATGACAATGTGAAAAAGACATCAAAAAGACATCAACAATTTATTTTCCAATTGCTACTTAATTAACAAACTTTAATCACATATCTATGTAGATTACTCAGATACAATTAGTTTTCCAATCCATGCAGCAGTTCTGGAGGAGAATATTTCTAAAGAAGGATAGCGCCATCCCCACCCCGGCCCTCTTTTGTCCCACCCTGGTTTCACCCCCTAAGCTGATCTGGCTGAAATGAACAAACTTGGTAGAGGACCTTGAGTACTTGCTTCCTATAAAGTTTCATCAAAATCCCTTGATCAGTTTTGGAGAAAAAGTAAACAATCTGGAAAATTAACCCCTCCCCTTCACTTTGCAGTTTTAAAAAATTAAAAAATTTAAACAGCAAAATTCTTTCAGGAAAGCATTTATCTACCAAACCACAGGTAAAATATATAAAATGAATGCATCATAATAAATAATAGGGGAGAAAATCAAAGAAATCATACAAAAATGAATGAAAATTACAAAGTCTATAAAACGTCAAAAATGTGTCCAAATATTTTTTCTGATTTCAACAAAATTATCAAACTTTATGGACTAGATGGAAACAAATTTTACTAGTCCTACGACAAATTCACTAGTCCCAAAATTACCAATTGGCACATATATATTTACTGAATCATTACCAGAGTTAAATAGATATACATTTTTGTGTTTTTGTATTCTTATGAGTCAAAGTAACTATGATTATCTTAGTTTGAGTTGAGAGAAAAAAATGGATGGGGCTGATTAACTAATTCTGGTGTTCAATAACTTGCAGCTATTTCGTAAAATTGTGTCTGTAAGGTGTTTAGTGCTATCAGTATAAACTGCAAATGGCGGCTAATATGAAGTTATTCTTTCGTATTGTTAAACAGTCGTTATATCTCGCTCACTGCGATCACTTCATTCCTAGAAAGAAGGGGATCGGGAACAGAAAGGGCTTGAGTAATAAGAGTTAATTTCATTTGGGATTATTTCAAACTGAAACAGTGAAACCAGATGCCCATGACAAATATGGCAATGCATAATCAACAGTAAATAAGCAAGTCTTTCAAATAATAAACATGACAATTTGACATGCAGTGTTTACTCTGTAGTGTCTACACACCTAGTTTTTGACAGTTGATCCGTTTACCACAGCCTGTGGTATTCTTTACCCTCTCGTAAATATTTTTTTCCAAAATGTAATTCCAAAGAAGTAAGGATTAAACAAGATGTCAAGAGTAAAATTTGTTATCGAATTAAATAGAGCAATAAAACATATTTCTCTTACCATGTAAATGGTGAGAATATTTTAAACACAAGTGTGTTCCATATAAGCAAATTGCAATGTATTTCTGTACCACTGATCAGTAGCTTGTTATTTTGGTGTTTAAGAATGCCGAACTGTGCCATGCACAGATTTGCAAATGTTATACTTAAACTGCTAATTTTGAACCCTGATATTAAATAATTTCACAATATAGAAGTTTAAGGTAGGCTAGAGATATTTTTGAACTAGAACCCACATGGTTGACTGCTGTGTTGCACCACAGGGTCTCATATTACTGGGTTAAAAATGTGTCATTTTTTGACTTACAGACATTTTTTACATTCCAGAATGTGTTTTTGACATTTCTAGTGGTGGAGTTTTTGACATTTGGTGTTTAAGAATCAGTTGTTGAGAAGAACCGAACCGAAACTTGCAAAAACAGAGTGGTTGAGTTTTTGACCGAAGTGGTTGAGAAGAACCGAACCAGTGGTGTAAAAAAATGTAGTCCTGGAATCGTCCCACACACTAGTTTTTGACTTGCAGTGGTGTAAAGCTGCTGCAAATGTGACTAGTGGTCTAGTGGTTGAGTTTTTGACTTACAGGGCTGGGTAGACAACTGTGGTTAATTTTTTTGAACCCTGCAATACACATTAAATAAGTCACTGTCAAGCCCTAGAAGGCCAATAACCACTTGAAGTGGTCTAGTGGTTTTTGAGTTTTTGACTTGCAGTGGTGTAGTGGTAGAGTTTTTGACTTGCAGTGGTCTAGTGGTTGAGTTTTTGACTTGCAGTGGTGTAGTGGTAGAGTTTTTTACTTACAGTGGTGTAGTGGTGGAGTTTTTGACTTGCAGTGGTTGAGTTTTTGACTTGCAGTGGTAGAGTTTTTGACTGGCAGTGGTGTAGTGGTAGAGTTTTTGACTTGCAGTGGTGTAGTGGTAGAGTTTTTGACTGGCAGTGGTGTAGTGGTAGAGTTTTTGACTTGCAGTGGTGTAGTGGAGTACTTGCAGTCTTTGAGTTTTTGACTTGCTGTGGTGGTAGTGGTAGAGTTTTTGACTTGCAGTGGTGTACAGTGGTAGTGGTTGAGTTTTTGACTTGCAGTGGTGTAGTGGTGGAGTTTTTGACCTACAGTGGTGTAGTGGTTAATGGTTGAGTTTTTGACTTACAGTGGTTGAGTTTTTGACTTGCAGTGGTGTAGTGGTTGAGTTTTTGACTTGCTGTGGAAGGTCCCAGGTTCAATTCTGTCCCAGGTTCAATTCCCCGTACTGGGCCATAATGGCTGTGACTGTTCCCTCATCAAATGCTTGGCATATGACGTGAAAGTCACAGGTGTTTCAGATGAGACTCAAAACTGAGTGGTTTGTTCCTTCAGCAACTGGAAACCAAACTAGCAAGCATTTAAATGCTCATAAAAGAATCCTCACTGCATTGGTGGGTCAGTTCACCAGAAAAGTAGAACACATGAAATATCAACATTTGTAGCACTTCACTTAAATGCTGGTGTCTTACAACAAACCTTCAATAGATGAGTGAAAAATTCTTGACGGGATGTAAAACAACAAACAAAATGAGGCCAATATTTTACGTACATGTATTGTTCCCAACATCAGCAACTGGAAACCAAACTTCATCATGGTGAACATTGTTGTATTAATGATACTCTGATGGACTCTCAGACTATTTGAATCAACTCACATGTACATGTATACCCACAGACTGGTGGATGGGTCAAACCTACAATACACCAGAAAAGTAGAGCTGAACTAATAATAAAATATCAACATTTGAACTTTTGATGACACTGGGCAAATTTCCACTCTTTTGGAATAGTAGAATGTGTGTCTTATGTAAACAAACCTTGCATAGATTATCAGTTGGAAATATCACAACTTAGCACCAATTTTTCCTGCTCTATCCAAGGCTTTCTTGCTTATAGGGCACAGAAAAAACTGTTTAAACTTGCAAACGTTCCAAAAGACTAATTAATATACTTATGTCGACATGACTTACTCCAATATGTGTATACATGTACTCAAAATTCAGTCATCTGAATGAACACAGCAACTGAGCGAGTCAGTGTTGATTATTTAGGTCAGACAAGGGGCTTTATCAAAAGTTATTGCGGAACTAAATTGAAACAGCTATATTGCATCAATGCTTGTTTATGCGTCTCAAAGATGATCAAACAAATGCAAATAAATACAAAAAAGTTTAATTTTGCTAACTGTATGACAATATGTTTAGGGAATTTATTGCCTATTTTTTAATATTACATTCAGTCAGTTTCTTCATAAAAAAAAGAAATCAATTTTTAAAATTAAAAAATAATTTATTAATATTTGAAATTCCAACCAAATTTTCAAAATCAAATTTAGAATTAAATCTACCGAGAAATAAAAAAAAACATTATTTTGATACTACAAAAAAGAATTTATCTTCTTGATATTAAAAAGTATGCAATAAATTCCCAATAACTTGCAAGCCTGTATGTCTTAATATTAAATACAGATTTTTAATATTTAAAAAATGATGAAAAATTTTCCTAACAGTTTGCCATGACTAAATTAATGAGACTGATAGTCTGA
>BROG01000716.1:350000-367545 GCA_030159075.1 Atrina japonica | reverse complement strand
TCGGTGTTCAGAAAATAGAGGGATCGGTATTCAGAAGTTATTTTATACTTGAAATTAGAAGTAAAAAAATCTAGACTTTATTTTAACGCGATCAGTAACAGGAAGTGATCGATTTGTCAAACGATCGGTTTTTGTAAGTTTCAATGCAACATATTATTTTACGGTTTTCTAATTTGCCGACAGGTATCAGTTTCACTGTCTTATTTCACCCGTCTGTCATCTTTAGATTGGATTAACCTTTTACATACATCTGTAAGCAAATAATAGGTAAATCTGAATTAGACGGATTTTCCTGCATTCAGAATTCTGGATCCTGGGTCCAGGGTCCGGAAAAATTAGGAAAATATACGTCATTTAAGTTAAACAGAAAAACTTAGTTAGAGATATTTGTTTTAAAAAAAAAAGTACTTTATTCTTGATTTTGAAATTCCAAATTGGGAATTTTTGCATACGCTTCAGGAAAATACAAGTCATTTTTTCATTGGGAATGGGTCCTGTAACAAAACCGAAAAAATGGTCCTGGAAAATCCCTGAATTCTCATGATTATTTTTTATTTACAGTTTCGATTACAAAGGTTGGATCATCTTCCCAGTCAAGGTTTTCTGATCTACATCGTTCCTCAAACACCTTGACAGATTACATTTAAAATTTCACTTAGATTGACATGACACTCACCCCTGACTTTAGCCAATGAAAAGACTTGTGGAATGGCCTGCACATCGCCATTATTCTGTGTTTTCGTACTTTCCCCTCTCTCATGTGGTAAATGAGCAACTGATTTTTAGACGCATTCTGATTGGCTCATGAAATAGTACCTGCAGCCAATGGAAATCGACACTTGGAAGTGGCTATATAGAAGCCTAATTTGTCATGGTGTGTAAGTAACCGTGTGTATAGAAAAAACCTTGACCTTGAAATTTGTTAGTTATTGCTCTTATTTTCTGATATGTCACATGGGAGTTCTAACGAAACCTGGCTAAAGGTCACATGTGAGTGACCTGGAAGATGTGTCTTGTTTGACAAATAAAAGTTTGCGTTTGGCCATCTTGAAAAGTTTATTGAATTGTAAAGGAATGTAACTCGTTTATAATGAAGATATTGTCAGTCCGCAGAATTATTTTTAGTAATTCAATCCCCTCCAAGAATATGAATGAAATTCTCTGCTTCCATTTACCTTTCGATGTTCTTTTGTCAAATTGAACACTCTGAAAAATAAGATGATGGTCTATCGTGATGTTTTTTTTTGTTTTTTTTCAGGCTGATTTTAGATCCAATATGCCAGGGCAGTTTTACGGTCGGTATAGTGGTCTTGTTTGCGACTACTCTGTTTCACTAAGTGAAATGTTGAGTTGCATTTTCGTTGGCGGTTGTTGAGACGTCTGTACTAATTGTGACGAGGATACACTCCTCACGTAATTTCCATTGGGACTTGACTGCGGACTCACGGCGGGTGTGACCGGTCGACAGGGGGATGCTTACTCCTCCGTGGCACCTGATCCCACCTCTAGGTTTCCAGAGGTCCGTGTTTGTCCATTTTTACCGGATTTGTATCTATGTCCTGGACATTCTATTGATTTATACTTTGGTATCTGAGATTTTTTATATTAAAGAAGTCCAGTCCCAATGGCAATTTAAGTCATGTCTTTTCTTCGCCAAATTTTTTTTTGGAATTTCTTGAATGAGTCTTTTCATGAAATATGCTCACTTACCTGCCTAACCTCGATCCCCCAAAATAAGTGATGGATAAAGGAATAAAAAATGAATTTAAAAATCCACAACCAAATATCAACAAACTGAAAGTTATGAAAATTGTGAGAACAAGAACAATAAATGCACCCCCCCCCCCCCCCCCCCCCCCCCCGTCAAACAAAATTAAAAAAAAGAGAAAAAAAGAAAAGAAATAAATGTATGTCAAAACAACAACATCAAAAGCAACCCGTAAACAAATACAATCAGGAATACCCATACAAACACACGAAAAAAAAACGAAAAACAAAAAGTACTGTAGAGTTGTTTAATTTCACAGGTAGAAATTTTTGTGTTTTTCCGAGAGGAACTTATTCATGGGTATTAAATTTCGCGCGAGATAAGTTACCAAGTGTCTTTCTTATACTTCATAAATGTAATGTATTATATTCGCAGGTATTTAATTTTGCGGAATTTTCTATGGCCGCGAATATAGCGAAATTAAATCCCCTGCAAATAAAAGCAACTATACAGTAATAACAAAGGTACCCTCCAAGAAAGGAAGAAAAACAACAAACATCTACATAAAAACAGCAACAACAACAACAAAGTTGACTCCACCTAAAAAATAAAAAACAAACAAAAACAAACAACAAAGAAAAAAGAGAAATTAAACAAAAACAATGACATAAAAACACTAAAACAAAAACAAGGAACAAGCAAAATTAAAAAATAAAATTTGTGTTCAATTAACAGGACATTTGGATCAGGGAGTTTCTGGTGAAACTGTCGACCCTTTGTACTACTGACATATTTGTTGTTACGGTACAGCAATTAATGTCCCTATAAATTATTTCCAACCTCTGAACAGGAGCATCTAGTATTTTCATGACATTTAAACTTTGCTGTTTACAACAACTGTTCTAGCTGTGATTTTATTTATTTGAAAAAAAAAATGCATTCATTTTTGTTCTCTCTTTAAGCGAAATTTGACTCCCAAGATTTAAAAAGCCCTCATCAATGATGTCAGCTATCAATGCGATCAGAACCGATTACTGACTTTTTTTTTGTTGAGTTTAAGGTTATGAACTGTGTTTTATCCCTCCCCTGTCTATCTAATACGAAGGGTCACTCTGCCATCGAGTACTGGTTGACAAGAGAGTTACAGCGTTCCTTGGATCCGTAACCTCGTAACCATTGACCTTGTTTTTCAAATTTTAAAGAGTCGGAGCAGACTGCTTCTGAAAAACGTTATTGTGTAAGGAACTAATATCCAGGTGTAGACTAGTGCAGGCTCTGTAAAAATCAATCAAATTTACATTTAAATCTTTTTTTATCTTGCAAATCTAATGGCACAGGTGAAAATCATCGAGCATCTGTTCATTTGATTGTTGAAGTATCAATTTGAATCAGAAGAATTTAAAGTATAAATTTAAGACTTTTTTTCTTTGGGAATTCTACATTTCTACATGTACATTACAAAAGAAAAAATCATGACAAAACATTTTTGTTATCTCTGTTGTGCAGGTTTTTAAGAATTCTCTCACAGTGGGGAAGGTGTGAGGTATCACTGGTTATAGGTTAAGTGTAATAGATTTGGTCCTGCACTGTAAACCTGCTGTTAACCACGTATATTTCATGACGTCTTTATTTTGTGTTTTTAATTTTTCAGACATATTGGCAAATACATAAATTTGCAAATCTAAAGCTGCAAAAAAAAAAAAAAAAAAAAAAAATACAAAACTGATTTTTGGCAAGTTATTGGAAGTGTATCTGAGCATGAAAACTCAAAAGTCAGCATGGCTGAATTACAAAGTATTGCATTTAAAAAATTAACAACAGACATGAACGTATGGTAACAGCGAAACCAAATTGTAAACACAGACGGACAGACATCATGAATTTATTGTGCTGTATTTGCCTTGCAATCAGGCCAAAAAGCATTAATATATTGTGGTGTAAATAACTGCTTTAGAAAGTTATCTACTTTCATCCCCATGTTTGATAAAATGTCAATAATGCAATCAAACTTTCATTAAATGTCACCTCTGTATAAAGGGTACCTGCCTATAAAGGCCATTCAAACCTCACCTTTGTTAAATTTTTTACAATGAATAAACCTCCATAATCTATATCCCTTAGATAAGAGATGGAATTTATTGTTCCTTATTTCAAAATTTTCCAAGAATTATTTTATGCCCACACTACAATTTTTCAGCGATGCAGTTGGTGCTGCATGCTTTTCCTATAAAATATTTTGTTAAACTTTTGAATTTTTGCAATTTGGCCTTTTTCCCAGCTTTTCATACCTGGGGATAAGAAATGGAGGTACCGATCGGGATATTCCCCGACTTAAGTAAATTCTCTTGGCAATGGTGTTACGCTGAAATTTTTAACTTGATAGGTCAAAAGTTCAAGGTTTATTAGTTGTCATGGGTTCAAGGTCTTCAATGAACAGATAAAAAAATTTAATAGAATTGGTTGGACTTGAACATCAGTTATTTAGGACAAGGTTAATCAATAAGAAATTTATTTAAAATGTAATCTTAAGATTATCTCTGATGTAAAAATCCTGTAATTTGATTGGTCAATTGACATTTGATAAGGATATGAATTTATACCTATCACAAACTTTAATCTACACATCCATCCCATCGCAAAGAGACATTCACGTCTCTCGGGTCAATGAAACACGATAGCATTTGATTCATTAAAATATCATTTTGTGAAAAAAAAAAAAAATCTGTGTCGCTAAGTTTACATTTCGGCAGCTATTGTGCTAAATCACAATGGACATTGAGGACTTTTCTTCCCAGCTCGTATTACTAAAGTAATACCATTTTAGAGTATTTTACGGACTTTTGCCGCAAGCAACAAAATTTGAGAAGAAATAAAATTCAATATATTACTCACCCATAACCCATACAGGTCACACTTATATAAGGTGTCATCTTATAAATATTTGTCCTTCGTGTAGAATTCGGCAGTGAAATTTGAGCCATACTTAAAAGTGAAGAGTTTAAAAATTCCAATCTCGAGTCCTTATTTTACTTTTAGTCTTTTATTTATTTATTTATTTATTTATTTATTTATTTATTTATTTATTTTTATTAGAGAAAACAAAATTGACCACTGAAATCATTACACATGTACATTACTTCTTTTTAATGTAAATTCAGGTACATGGTCACACAAAGGATACAAGCTTGGTTGGAACCCCGCTGGAACCTTAAGTACTGTAGATTTTGTGAGGTAGATTTCCAGTTTGCTTGTGGGAGGTTGGTGGTTTTGTCCCAGATATATAGTAATCATGTTCTCTCCTCACCATTAAAAATGGCTGCTGCCAAAGTACTGAAAATCCGTTGAATTATTTAGTTTCATTTAAGTGTAAAGGATTTTAAAAATTTTTGTTAGGGGGTAGTTTGGGATCCTATGGTCCCATGTCACAGCAGGGAGGGCACATAAAATAACCCTAACTGTATTGGCGTCAGTCCATGGCACAAGTCAAAATTTCTGGCACTTCACCTGTAGCTGCATGGTGACATCTCCATATAAGTGAAAAAAAAAAAAATTCTTGAGGAGAAAAATATGAAACAAATAAAAAAAAATAAACAAAATAAAAAAAAACAAAAAAAAAAACAAATTAAAAAACAAAAAATTAACAAAAAAAAAAAAAAAAAAAAAAAAAAAAAACTAGTTTTGGTACGATGCTTTATATTGACCGATAAAAAGACCAAGGATAAGTTTGAGTTCGGCTGACAATCAGCAGTATTTACCTGGATTTACGGAACTATTTAAACATCTCACAAAAATTGTGCCAAATGTTTCTTATGTACGTTTTGTTTATATTACACTTAAACTGTACCTGCTGGCTCATTACAGGAACTTGTCCTTGGCGATTCTGAAATGTTTACATATCGCCACTCACCAACCTCAAAATCTTGAAATCATAGGAAGTAATTGGATTAGTATGAAATGTACAAATACATTTTTCGTTTGTTTTGTCAACACTCTCAGTCCTGAAGCTTAAAATGACTCAATATTTATCAACACTTTAATCATTTGTTTGTAATATATTTTTTTTTAAGTTTGCATTTTTCATCTTTGGTATTAGTTTTGTGGTATTTCTGGAATCCATAGTGATTTAAACTATTCCTTATTTTTTAAGATAAATAACATTATAGAAGTTTTTATTATCTCCCTTTGTGTGCAAGTATATTGACCTATCCCCAAATGTTTGACATGTGATTTCCTGTCTTTCGGATGAGACAGTAAAAACTGGAGGTCCTGTGTCACAGTAGTTGTCGGCACATTAAAGAACCCTCACTGCTCAATGGCTGTAAGTGCCGAGCGTAGGCCAAAATTTGAAGCCCTTCTCCGGCATTTGGTGATGTCTCCATATGAGTGAAATATTTTTGAGTGGGACGTTAAACAACAATAAACAAACAAACAAATTGACACGTGGTTCACCATGTGGTTTTTGACATCATTGGATTGTGATGTCATAATCACACATGTTTGATGGACCATTTAAAATTGTGACATCATAATGGAAAAATTTGCAAAAATGTGTCGTGTCGGGCATTTGGCGATAAGTCAATTGACAAACTTTATACTTGGAAATTTTTGCCCTTGGTTATTTTCGCCCTTTTTATGATAGACAAGGTATCCTCCCGGTCTTAAATTTGCTATAAATCTCCATAGTCTCATGAATGACATGTATGTCTCTGGTTCTATTATTTTGCTTTACAATTTTGCTATCATTTAAAAATTGCCCTTTCATATGAGGGCAAAAAAATTGTGAGATTCAAACTGGAGCGAAAATTTCCTGGTTTACAGTATGTGGCAATAAACATCTAAAAAAAAATTGGAAATCGATTTTTTGTGAGAATGAATTTTCAAAAAATGCAAGAGTTTTGAACTACATGTATGTGATCTAGGGCCAGTGATTTTCCGTGATCACAAAATCACAGAATCGGCCATCTGAAACAGAATTTTCATTTTTGCAAAATCTTTTAAAAAAATCCAACATGAGGTATTAAATTGCTAACTATTGTGCTATTTCTATTTGTTACATGTATTAACTCCTTTTCTTTGTTTATTTACAATATTTCATCACATAATTTTGGTGATTGGTCCCCATTGTAATAATATTTTTCATGATTACGGGAAAAAGGTTTTATGATATTGCAGTAAAAAATGTAATCAAATTTCATTTCAAATGTTGCAACACTAAAAGAAAGGTTTATACAGTGGTACCTATCGTGAGAGGGACCACCTCATCTGCCACTGAAATGTGGTCTCTAAAAAGAGGTTTTACTTAAGGGATTATTTAACCTATAGGTGAGAGCCGTCGTGGCTATGTGGTAGAGTGCTTGATTTGCAACCGGAGGGTTGTGGGTTCGAACCTCGGCAGAGGCAGCTGGCTTTTCTTGTCTTTCAGATAAGACAGTAAAAACTGAGGTCCAGTGTCAGGGTAAGTGTTGGCACATTAAAGAACCCTCACTGCTCAGTGGCAGTAAGTGCCAAGAATAGGTCAAAATTTGAAGCCCTTTATCAGCATTTGGTGACGTCACCATATGAGTGAAAAATTCTTGAGTGGGACATTAAACAGCAGTACAACAACCAATTGCTTTTCAGATCAGAATGTATTCTTTAAAGACATGTGGTCTTAAAAGACAAGTTCCAGTGTATAGAGTTCAATTTAAATAGATAACTTTTGACCAGACCCTGTATCTAGTCACATCATTAACATGATGTGATGGAAAACTTTTGGCCAGTAACCATAGATGTTTCTTTTGATTTTTTTTTCATACTGTAGCATCAGAAAATTTCATCATGGTTTTAATTTTGTTTATTTCATATTTTTCATTCATCAATGAAATTTAGACCATGGCGAAATTTTACATAAATTACACCCTGTAACAGTAATAGGTTCATTTGCAAAAAGTTTTTTTATTTCAACAAAATTAAATGTCAACAAATTTGTTTTATTTTTAAAAGAACAAAATCTTTGCTCCACAAAATTTTCTGATTCTACAGTATATATTTTCTGTTTCATATTTTATATCTAAAAAGTGGATTAAATTTCTGTTTTTTCTACTTCAGGATGACAAAAAAAGGCAAGTTGAGGTCAATGGCTTTTGGCCAGTTCCTGTATCTAGTCACAGAATTAACATGATGTGATGGAGAACTTTCAGCCAGTCACTGTATATAATTATTCTCTAACCTTTAAAACTGTATCAGAGATGATAAGAATTTTCACAGGTAAACTTTCCATCGTTTTAAATTCTAGCTATTTGTTTTCTTTTACTTTTCAAAATTGAATATCTAGTTTCAATACACTTTTCTCTTGGGAGATATAATGATCTCCAACAGAATGTGGTGGCCATTGTCACATAATATGACTTAAAACTTGAACATTTGAATTTTTCTGAAAGAAAACCCATTGGATTTATTTAATTACCGTACAGCAAAATTTGTATATTTGTTGTTAATGGGAAAAGTGTCATGTGAAGTTTGGTTTAATTCTGATGAAAGATTTTATAGTCATCCCGGCAATGACCCCACATTTTTTCTTTTTCCATCCAAATAACATACGTAGGCTATACACATAAAAACACTTTTATTTTAAAATTTGAATTTTTATCATAGAAAATGAAAACGTAAAAATCGTATGGTTTTTTTACTGCTCAAGATCACTAGGTCAAAAACCGAATGATAGAAAAGGAATAGTTTGGTTAAAGTAAAATGCCTCTGAAATGGTCTATGGGTTGTTTTTTCTTGCCCACCTACCCAAAATTTTAGAAGGAAAAATAAATCCCCTCCTTGCAATGCAAATGTGTTTGATATATTGCAGAGATAAATATTATAAACAATGGGTCGGGTAATAGGCCCCATTCCCAATTCAAAATTAGTTTTCTATTTTATCCCATTTTTTAGCAAACATTTCCCAAATATGTTCTCTATGTTTCTCACATTTTGGTATGCAGACGACGGAGAACACAACACCAAGTAGAGCCGGCCTGGCTCAGTCGGTAGCGCGTTCGACTCCTGATCTTGAGGTCGTGAGTTTGAGTCCAGCCGGCGGCAGGTTGGTTTCCTGTTTTTCGGATGAGACAGTAAAACTCGAGGTCCCGTGTCGCAGTTTGTGTCGGCAGGTTAAAGAACCCTCACTGCTCAATGGTCGTAAGTGCCGAGCATAGGCCAAAATTTGAAGCCCTTCATCAGCATTTGGTGACGTCTCCATATGAGTGAAAGATTCTTGAGTGGGAAGTTAAACAACAATAAACAAACAAACAAAACACCAAGTACCACTCAAACAATACTATCAGGTCTTCAAATTAATACCATGAGATAAAGAAGATGAATGAATCACAATTTGTGTGTCTTTATTGTTATCAGTAAAATAACCATAGTTACGTTTTTCCCAATTTGGCTCATTGGAAAGTAAAATTCCTAATAAAATGGCACAGGACCCTGTACAGTTAAGGTATTTTAACCCCTGGACCATTAAAATTGGAAGGTAAATTAGCGGAGACCATACTTATTTAGTTTTTTAACTTATCAACCCCTGAAAAACAATAAACTCTTCTTTAAATGTTTTTATCAATGACTAGCTAGGGCCAGTCCAAAGTGTGTCTTTAGGGGTGAATGAGCTAATGTTGTTTAAAGACCCCCCAAAAAACAAACAAACAATAAAAAATAGTTTCATTGAGTCTTGACTCTCTGTGTTGCTTTGGACACTATAGACCCTTTAGCAGTGACTTTTCCAGTCTTCCGGTTGGCAAAATGATAGAGATACCTGCAAAAACATAGACGTCATTATAGTAACTGATTGTTCATTGATGTCATTTTCCGAGAATCTGTAAAAGTCACAGGACCGCAGTTACTGCTAAAGGGTCTGTTGTGTGTATGAATACATTAAAAGAAAATTTTGTGTATAAATGGAGCTGTGTATGACAATAATCAAAAAAAAAAAAAAAAAAAAAAAAAGAAAGAAAATATGAAAATTCTATCCATATGGGATTGGAAATAAAAAATAATTAAAAAAACCCCTTCAAACTTAACCATGGCACAAAATATATATATTGTTTTTGAACCAGAGAATTTTTTAGGTAGTCTTAAAAAAACCCACTTATTATTTTTATGTGAAATAACAGTTTAGTGTTTTTAACAATTTGTAGTGTATCGTAATTTCCTGTGTATTGCCCTTGGGTTATACAAAGTTTTTTAAAGGGAAATATGGTCCTGCGGGCTATCAGTCGGTGCGGGCTATTTGGATCATTTTTTCCTTTGTTTTGAATTAAACACTAAAAAACAATGTTGGACCCAAGGTCATAATTTTTCCTTTGTAATTTTAAAAAAAAAAAAAATAAAAAATAAATAAATAAAATAAATAAAAAATATTTTAATATACATGTAAAATAAAACAACACTAAAAAACAATGTTTGACAAGGTAATATTTTTATTTATTAACATGTAAATAATTATCATTTATTACTTTAAGCTCCAATTTTACTATAAAACATGTTTATCCTACCACCAATCAAAGTTTTCCTATGAGTCTCTGTGAAACAGATCTATACGATCCTGTGTATTACCCGCGAGCAATCTAGTGATGCGGGCTATCCAGTATGTTTGTTCCTTAATCAATGCAGGCTATATGGTGCAGCGGGCATTACGCAGAAAATATAATGGTACTATCCTACTAAAGAGACTGTATGTAAATATTTATAGAAGCCATTGAAAAGGAAATAATGTTTCGTTAAAACATGGCTTGTTTTTTTTTACCGATAATTTGGAACAATAACCTATAGATGGCAGTTTGACTGGGAAATTTATTAACATTTTCCTTTACATAATTTTATAATTGTATCTGAAGAATATGATATTGTAACTCTGTTGTAAAACTTAGTAAAATCCAATTTCATCTTTAGATGTAGTTGAAAAATACATCCTGAAACATATAACACAAATGTACATTCTGTATATCATTTTACACAGTATCTGTAAGTACAGTTTAACCTGTGCAATACCTTTATGTAGTGACCTTCTCTGTATAAAAATCCTTTTCACTACCACTATTCTGTCTTTTCGTTAGTCAGAGTTATCTCCCTTGTCAGCAGGTATCGATTGTGACGTCATGTCTTTACGTGAGAAAACAACATCATTTTCACAGAAACATATGACCGTCATAATTGATAACTTTTCTTATTTGATGCACAAACAAATGACATCACAATCGATACCTGCTACAAGGAGTGGTAACTCTGGATAACAAAAATACCTAATATGGTTCTTGTGCCACAAAGTTATGTGAGCCCTCAAGGACAGACAACTCTTGTTTTCATGCAGAGGATACAAGATAAGAAAGAACAACAGTAAATACAGCCCCATTAGGTACCTTTATGTAACAGTCACCTCTGTATAAGAGGCATTTCCATTTCCACCCTATAGGTTTTTGTGGCACAGATTTACTTAAACTGATTATGGTATGTTTGTGTCATCTCTGTGGTTAAAAGCTTTGGCATTGCAAACAGATGGTCTAGAGTCGGAGTGTGAATTTTGGACTACATCTTACCCGAGACTTCTGTCAAACAAGTCATGAGTATTCTTTAACTTCCTGCGCCAAGAGCGTAGGGTCAGAGACAGCTAAATACAGTCAACTCCACTTGTAACACTAAGTGGAAGGGAGATAAATTTAAACCTTGTTATAGTCGTAATTCTCTCTTTGGATTTATAAAGAGTACAGTGATATAAAAGATCGATGGTGAATAGATGTATTCTCATTATAACCGGTATCTCCTTATATATGTTCTCATTATAAATGGAGTTGACTGTAGTTTTCTATAGGTGACAGTTTTAATGTTTTCTTGCACATCTCATCTTTCAAGGGAGTGTTGACCTACATGTACATGTATAAATCATACATCACATTGAGCGCCCTTTTGTTAATCAGGAAGTAATCACAAAGCGAAGGGTTTGAACATCTTGTATTTCTGTGAAATGTAAATATAACAGCTTGCCAACATTTCCACAGGGAGTGGTCAGTGAAATCTGAATACAGATAATTTCGAAATGTTCAGAATGCATTAACAATGTCATAGGACTTTAAACTTTAGTTACAATAGGGTTGTTGATACATTGGTCCTTTGATAAATTCTTACCCGGTAATCATAGTTTTTTTGTTGTTGTTTTTTTTTTTGACATTTACATCAGAACTTCTGTATCAAGACCATCTATCTGACAAACTCAAATTGAGCCAATGAGCAAGGTGGTCTCTTAAGGGAGTATGTATGGGGACTCATTTTATATCTATTTTAAGACATTGACAAAAGGACTGAATAATTATGGTTTTAGTTAAATTGGAAGTAAGTCAATGGACACTGAAATCTGAATCATATTCTTTTGAAGGGTTCAGAATGCATTGACAATGTCATAGGACTTTAAACTTGAGATAAATAGGGTTGATATATTGGTCCTTTGAATCAAGCCACAAAGAAAAATGCTGAAATATAGCATTTCTGGTTATTTACAGCGGAACCTGAGTATCAAAACCACCCATCTGAATGACTCAAATTTGTCTGATTAGCAAGGTGGTATCTTAAGGGAGTACATGTATGTGGACTCATTCTATATATACTGTATTAAGAAATTGGACAGCAGACTGACTACATGTAATTACGGTCTAAAATGTGAGGTGGTCTTTAGGAGAATATGTACTGTATATAATTTTAATCCAATGTCATCAACTCATCAACTAATGACTTTGAACATAATTATACACAAAAATACAATTTTGTTCCTGCTACCTGACAATCTGTGACGAGCCCCCTTAATATAAGATATTGACCTCCAACACAGGCGACAGCAAATGATGTTCACCTAGATTCTGGTATCCTTGCTCCAGGTCCCTGCAAAATTAATTACAGGTATATATCCATTCTATTCCTTATCATGGGTCTTGTTGATATGATTCTGTTCACTGACCTTGTCTCATTGAATGGAGTTCATCTGAGTAATGGATTATTATTATGCAGCTGAGCTAGCAGAAATTGACATAAACTGCCACAGGTAAATAAACTATAGGTAAACATATGCTGTAACGAAGTAAATTTTCCTGAAAATTATTTTGTCACTATTGCTGAAGTTGTCATATTTACAAGTGTAACATACAGTCAATACTTGTTATAACGACCAGGTAGGGGTCCAGTAAAATTGTTGTTGCATCAAGTAGGCTGTTTTATTATGTGACTTGTCTTGTTCTTTAGTTGCTGATTGGCTTATATAATACTTCCTATTCTTGTTCAATAGTTATATTTACCTCCATATCACTTTATAGGGTGATATAACAATCCAGCAACTAGTACATGTGACATGTTAGTAGGAATGACGTCACGATTTCCGTAGTGTTTCGGACAGCGCTTCTTTTTACCATTGTTTACATTAGAGATTTCTGACATTAGTGTTTATTTTCATATTTCATTGATATAAATTAGTCAGGAAAGATAATCATGTAATATAACATTGGGACTAATTCATGTACTACGTGATACCCGATAACGTTTGTGCGGGACTATTGCTTCTGTTAGTGATAGAAGACAATATCCCGCGCTAACTTTATTTCAGCGGGAAGATTATGTAGTTTTACATTCCATCACCATTGGGAATACTAGTACCGCACAAACGTTATCGGTTATCACGTGGTACATGAATTGGTCCCATTAATGACTTTTCATACAGACTGTCATATTGAATTTGGTTAAAAATTTGAGATAGAAACTCAAGTTATTTTACAGAAAGTTACAAACTGAACAGGCAGGTGAACAAACAGACCTGCAAAAAACAAAATCCCGACCCCATCACTCCCTGGATCTTTAATTTTTCTGAGCATAAAATTTTTTTTTATGCCCCCGGCCTGAAAGGTTGAGGGCATACAGTGTTCCGATCATCCATCTGCCTTCTCAAGAACCAATGGGCCAACTTTAACCAATCTTGTCATGTAGCATCCCCGTGTGAAGTCGCATAAAGTTTGGGAATGAAAAGGGGCTAGGACCCATAGGGGCCCAAAAAGGGACCTTAAAGGACCAAAACTTGGTACATCTTTAAAAAAATTTTGCTCATGAACCAATGATCAGATGATTTTAAAATTGTGTATGCATGATTTGCATGCAAGTTTGTGAATGGAAATGAAATCTGTTTATAAACAGTCCACTTGGGGGGGGGGGGGGGGGTGGGGGTGTGGTGCTTCAATAACATATGGTACAGTTTATACAAATGGCATAATAACTCAAAACTGATTGACCTTTTGTATACAAAGGTATATGAGAGAGTCATTAGGAATTATCTAAGGATCGTTTTGACAAAATTTCAAGGTCATATGGTCAAAGGTCAAGGTCACAGGTACCTAGGTAAACAGAAAATATAATTTTTTTCTTAAATTTTAGACATTTTCAACTTATTCTCAAGAACCAGTTTTCAAAATACAAATATAAAATGCTTTTTGGAATGTTGTTGTAGTTTATAAAGATTAAATCATTTGATAAATTGTCTTAAAACCCTGACATGTGTGTATGTGTATGTGTATTTTTGTGTGTGTGTTTGAGTATGTATGTGTTTTTGTGTGTGCAACTGTGTTTGTGTTTGTATGTGTTTTTGTGTGTGTAACCCTGTGTGTGTACATGTGTTTATGTGTATGTGTGTGTGTTAATATGTTTGTATGTACAGTGAAACTTGTATATAACGACCTCATAAGGGACACAAGGAAACTGGTCTTTATAGGGAGGTGGCCATTATTTAAAGTTGATTTGTACATAAATGGTATTATTGGGGACAGCAACAAAAAATGGTGTTGTCTTTATACACAGGTGGTCACTAAGGCAGGTTTTACTGTAATAAGTATGTGTGCGTGTCTGTGTGTGTATATGTGTAAGTGTGTTTTTGTGTGTGTGACTGTGTGTACTTAATTTTGAATTTGTGCCACCATTCTCATCAGTTATACAAAAGCACAGCATCACAATCTTAAGTAGCGTTTGCTGGTAATTGGTCAACATGTGGTCAAACTCTTACTACTTGGTCAGCTTGTTTTCTTGTACAATCCATGCATGAATGAAAACTGAAGTAATTGTAGTGTAATTCAAAACCTGACATGGTTGCATTTCCTGTCGAAAATTAAAGAAAAAAATTATAAACCAGAAGAAACCCCAATGGCATAATGTGTTTTCTGGATTCATTGTTAAAATGAGAAAGAGAGTCATTATAAAAATTGTGAAATTATTGACCTGTGGGTCAGGGGTTATTTCAGCAGGGTTTGGATTCACTTGACCCGATAAATCCTAGTGTCCTGATGTTCTTTAAGCAAGGTTACCATTGGATATTTTAATTCAAGCGCATTTCTATCAATATAGAAAAAATTTAAGTGAATTTGGAGTGATATATTTTGTTCTAATACTTTTTACTCCAAAAAGATCTCTCACTTCTAGTCAGCGCAGCTTCGAGTTTTGCTGGAATCTAAGCTAGTTATGTGAGAAAGTGTGCCAGTTCCCTTGCAGAAGGCCGATTGTCTTTTCTTGGTTGCACTGTAACTGAATTATTTCTTCTTCTGGCATAGAAATTGGCTTCAATCATATAACTGACAATTTATTGAAAATACAATTTGAAAAAAGAAAAAAAACCATTTATTTCCACCCTACAAAGTCTACAAATGTTCATCTTTTTTAAATATAATTTGTCGAGCCGGCCTGGCTTAGTGGGTAGCGTGCTCGACTCTTGATCCTGATGTCGTGAGTTCGAGTCAAACCTGCGACAAGTTGGTTTCCTTCCTTTAGATGAGTCAGTAAAAACCGAGGTCCTATGTCACAGTAGGTGTCAGCACGATAAAGAATCCTCACTGCTCAATGGCAATAAGTGCTGAGCATAGGCCAAAATTTGAAGCCCTTCACTGGCATTTGGTGACATCTCCATATGAGTGAAAGATTTTTGAGTGGGATGCTAAACAACAATACAACAACAACAACAGACTTTCTCATAAACATCAGCTTAGGTTTCAATGGGGCTCGAACCTGCACTGACAAGAGGTGGGAGATTTCATGGTTTAATGCACTATCCTCTAACCACTCATCCACAGAGGCCCCTGTATAGTTGTAAACTTTGATACCACACATTTTTGCTGGGGTTAGAGATAAAGATGGGTCTTTGTGGCCGAGTGGTTAGAGCATCGCACTTTAAATCATAAAGTCTCCCACTTCCTGTCAGCGCAGGTTTAGGTCCCACTGGAACCTAAGCTGATTTTTGTGAGAAGTTTGCCGGTTTACTTGCAGAAGCCCGGTGGTATCTTCCCTGGTACCTTGTAACCGGGTTCTCTTCTCAATCAATAAAATGCGGCTCCCACCATATAAGTGAAAAATTGTTGAGTGTGGCATAAAACACCATTCAAAATTAAAAAAAAAAGAGAGAGATAAAGAGATAAAGACCCAGTTTTATTTTTTTTTTAAAGTTGTTTATATTACATATTGGTTTTCAATATTGAAATTAACATTGGGAAAAACCAATTTTTGAAGATGAAATTGAATTTGTCTCAGTTTAAGAGTGATTAACATTGACAGATTACAGTCAGACCTGCTTTAAGCAGCCACAGAAGGGAAATTGAAAAAGTGGCTGCATAAGACAGGTGGCCTTTGGTTCCAGGTTGACAAAAATCACAAGAAAATTTGTGTCCACTATGCGGTGTATAGCAACACATATATTCATATAACAGTGTGTGATAGTTTGATGTCAAGATGATCAGGTGTCAAAATCATGTATATTACAGTGCTGCCCAGGTAACTTGTTAACAAGTTTTCTAAAAATAGATATCATGTGATAAACCATCCTCAAAAAATGGCTGCTGAAAATAATGTGACCAAGCATTTTGTCGTGTATATCACTGGCCGTTGGCCATGTTAGACAAGTGGCTGCTGGATTAGGTATGATATAGAGAAATTGATTGGGGTTGGGGGGGGGGGGACACAAACTGGCTGTTGAAGACAAGTGGCCGTTGAAAACAGGTGGCTATTAAGACATAATTGACTGTATAAAGAAGTAGTTAAAATGGCCAATACATACTGATGTCGCTCAGTAAAGTGTTGAATCAACACCCACTGTCACCCCACCCCTCCATCCCAGTCCCCTGTAACAAAGTCACTGCTCCACTGTTATACCCCTTTTTACCCCCACCATAAGGTGTCTTGAGTAGCGTAGGGGTTATACACAGCCTAATTTTGTTCACATGAATTTCACATGAATCAATATTAACATGAAATTCATGTGCTAGTACGTTAAATACATGTGAAAATTTAAACTTGAAATTTTTGTTGTTTAGCTTTAAGCCAAGTTTTGTTTACATGAATTAACATTTAACATGAAATTCACATGAAATTAAAGCATAAGCTCAATTAACGTGAAACTCACATTGGAATTTTCACATGAAATTCACATGAACAAAATTGCCTGTATAACACCATTACACCCGTTAATCACCAATGTGACCCAAGTTCAGTCATCTATATGAAATGGTATAGTGGTCGTCTGTTCCCACTATAAGCAAACGAGCCTCACGCCAACATCAGTGCCGACAGGAGAAATTAATATAAGTTGCATAAACTTGTATTAATTGTTGTAAAATAAATAAGCAACAACAATGAAATGATGAAATAAGATGTCCATAAAACCTGTCACCCAAAGAAAGTGTGTGGTCAACATAAATCCAGGATTTCTATAATGCCATCCTTTTTTTTTAAATGTTTTTCATGCATTATTTCATCTGTTGCTTGCTGTAAATTAACGTTTGTCTGAGAGAAAGGTCACTGATTGGTCAG